>JACEFZ010026514.1:0-92500 GCA_014155875.1 Cepaea nemoralis
TGAGAACGCCATTACACTTTGTAGGAATGAGAGAAGGGGGAAGAGATGGCTGATCTTCCTCTCACTTTGTCAAGCGACGAGCCCAGGTGTTGAACCCGCGCCGGACCACGCTGATGACATTACCAGCGCAGTTCGCTATCAACTTCGCTAAGGTAAGGGACCTTCAGGCACGTAAAGGGGTCCTTTACTTTACTTTGCTTCTTCATCTGTGACTCTGTATCCTCCATTAGGGCTTAAGCCCTCCAGCAACTCGCCCCAAGCCCTCCTATCCTCAGCTATTCCCATAAAGTTCTGTCCATCCCATCCCTTTACTTTGCTTATAAAGTACCAAAATACCATCTCCACGGGGACTGTGATCAGACTCTCCTTCACCTCTTCAAGATAAGGCACCTGTGTGCGAGACCGATACTCGTACGTCACATCTGCGGAGAGGCATATTAGGTTGTAAAGAATGATGATTCAGTCAATAAAGAACAGGCTGGGACTAGAGCATGTTTGCTGATGTCTCCCCTGTAGGTTTGAGGTAATTCATGATGAAAATACAGTGCAAACCGCTTAAGGCGATCTCGGATGTGGTGAATTTCTGTTGTGAAGAACAATATTGTATTGTACGTTGTAAATGCATTACGATATGCTTGAACTCTTATAAAAAGAATTTCTAATAAGAAGAACTATTTCTTGGGTCCCAGGTGAGTTCGCCTTATCAGCTCTACACTATACTTCAGTCCAAATGGAAAAGCAATATTTTAAATAAACCATTTCATGTGGACTTTTTAAATTACTACATGTCTCAGAACCCCAATTAATAACCTTAATAGATGTAACTGTCGTTTATATATGAGCGGAATTCAAATGAAATCCTTAAATGTGTTTTTATTTCCTCGTTTGGGTGAATATATTCTGGAAAAAAATAACAAATGTATCATTTTTCGATGTAGACACCACTGCGTTCATCGCAAGTTCTCCAGCGTCGATAAAGTTCTTGGATTCCTGTTGAAGAAAATTCTCTTGGTCACGTGTATAAACACTCTGGGGTCACTACTCGGTGTGATTGAGCCGGTCGTGAACAGTCTGCCACAGAAGTCAAGCCATTTTGAAACTTCCAACTCCACTCATACACTTGCTTGACTGACAGACATTCATCGTCTTACTGGACCTTCATTTGCCAATAAATTTCTATAGGTGTCACCCCTTCACTGATAAAAAAAAAACGGATAACAGAACGCTGCTCCTCTCTGGTACATGTAAAAAGTGGTGTGGCCATCTTTCAACTGTCCTTATGACGTCATCGTGTTCGTCTGCATAGTGATAGCACTTGCTCAACACTCTTGACATCCTTAACAATATTATTGACAGGTTACGAGACAAGGCCATGGTTATTGCAATTTCAATCACACTTTTACTGTGTTCACTTGAAGCCCCCTCGTAATTAACAATCTGTGGGTTTAAATCTTCTTGTTCCTATCCATATTAATCCACATATTAACGTTAACTCAAATTAATTACGTTTACAAATAGCAAAGATAACAATGCGTTCATGAAACAAAGACATTCGAAAGAAGACACGACAAAGCTGCCAAGCAAATAATGAAACCTTCTGAAATCAGAGATTAATGGAAGCTCGCCCGTGACAGAAGGCCTCTGAGAGATATCGTGGAAGAATTTTTCGGATGGAGAATATTGTTCCGAGTCGTGGTGATTGATCGGTTAATCTTTGGTGGCATAAAAACAAACATCGTGTCATCTTTTTCCTACTATCGATGGAAATGTTTGTCTTTTACATATTTGTGCTTGATAATATCTGCCATATCTTGTATCCGTCATCCTGGCTAACTTCTACCTTTTCTTTCAGAAACCATGTTTTCCATCACTGTTTTTGTTTCTTCCAAACCACTGTCAAATAGACCCCTCATAAGTTTCATTATCGTTAACATTTTCATTAGTACTTTCATAGTTGTCTTATCGTTAACATTTTCATTAGTACTTTCATAGTTGTCTTTGCTTTTAAATATAAAGCTATGGCTGTGAATAGTGAGGTTGTCCAATGCTGTAAATATAATCTAACAGTTTATCTGTTATCTTTTGGGATATCAGATGCTTCAACCCCGCCCCCCTTTCAAACTCTCATCCTACCACCCCAAAATATGCATCAGTGACGGCGGCTAATGGTTCCCTTGGAGCGTTTCCTGAAGAGACCTCTCATTCTTCCGATCTGCCTGTGTAATCTGGCCTGTGTAATCTGGCCTCTGTAATCTGGCCGTGCCAACTCTTACTCCCGAATCTCTTATTCTGGTCATTTATATTTATATAATCCAAATTCTCTCATTATTCTAATTCCTTTATTTTAATTCCATGTGACCCGGGTGTTCCCTGCCCCCCCCCCCCCTTTTCCCCCACCTGCTTGATAACATGAATGACTTTTCTCCAGTAGACAACAGGCAATCAACACCTCTGCTCTTCTCTTTATTTGTCCTTTACTCCCCTCACACGCATAGGCCCTCAACCAACTCACTCCATGTCTTCTTATCCTTAGCTATCCTATTCAGTTCCATCTGTGTCCTCCCAGTATTTTTTTTGTTTGTTTGTTTCATTTTCGTCTCTAGTTCTCTTCTCCTGGTGTTTTAGGTCTTCCTCTGTTTCTTTTACTCTGTACATTTTAGGCAAAGGCGTTGCTAATTATTATTTTCTCACGTTCTCTTAATGTTTGTCCTATGTGACAGATTAATACATTCATTATTATTTATTGTTCATATTCTCTAATTGAAGGTTCAGGTGGATGGTAGACCTGGCTAATGAAGACAGTTTGTTTATTATAGGGATGTTTAGTTGACCGCCCATTGGATAACCTCAGCTGCAAGATCCAGCCAATCACCAACAAATCTGCACAGGACTTGACGTCAGTTGGTTGACACATATGTTCCACTTGGTGATGAAAGACGGAAGAATAAGAGGCCAAAAAAGAAGCAGCAGCAGCATAAAAAGAAGAATTAGGAGGAGGAAAATAATAATAATAATAATAATAATAATAATAAGAAGAAGAAGAAGAAGAAGAAGAAGAAGAAGAAGAAGAAGAAGAAGAAGAAGAAGAAGAAGAAGAAGAAGAAGAAGAAGAGAGAGAAGGAGGAGGAGGAGGAGAAGAGGAGGAGGCGGAGATGACAAATTTGAATAGTCCCCCACCGAAGACTCGACGGGTGAAGAAGAGAACCGGTGGACACCAATGTGTGGGAAAATAACTAGGATGATGATAACATAGATGGGGACTTTTCTAAACAGATTCGGGCTGAGTCTGAGAAACAAGGAAGGAATCAGGATACTTCTGAACCAATGAAAACATAATGCACTAGATCACATTTGGAGCGTCTGTATCATTTTCATTTTAACTTCATTAAAACAATGTTCTTTAAACAATGATTGGTTCGAATATCGGTGTCGCCGTTACAGCTTCTAATATTTATAGTGTCTAGTATCACCTATCAACTCTTCCATTCAGTTTCCATTGCTTGAGTGGTTGTCAAATGATGCTAAAATATAGAAAAGCTCAAAGTTATTGATAATTTCATTGTTGGTATTATCTGTTGTGAGCTTACTACATGTTGTGTATTTCTATTATCATTATTAATATTGTTATTGTGTCAGGTCTTAGTCAGATATGACTGAGCTACCGTATAACAGTAGACGGTACTACCTGCTTTCTGTTAGCGCCGAACGTTGGGCGGCGCTTACCAAACCCGACACCCCACATTGTGCCAACGGCTTCGGGCGGAAGAGCGCAATTGGGAGGGTACAAGCCTTACCCTGGTGCGAGGAAATGCAACCTAAAGACAAAGTGTCATGGCAGGGCAGACCAGGCCCTAAGCCTTGGTTGGCGGCTGGTCTAGGATCGAAGCTCCGACAGGCGGACAATTAGAGCATTGCTTTGCTGATCCGGCAGCTTCTGCAGCTTGTCTTGTTCCAGATGTAGAGGTGTTACCTTTCCTCTGGAGTGAACTAGGCAGGCCGAGAGAGGGATCATGCTGCATGGGCAACACATGATCTCTATATTTTAGCCCAGGCTTTGTGCTATGGAGAGGCAATAACTCCATCCCTTACAAACTATCGTCTGTCAAAACGGCAAGTGCCAATGATAGTATCACCTCTAAAGACTACTTCTTACGAATACTTCTATGAGTGCAATTAATATATTTCCCATGCACTAATTTACTTGCCTTCTACTCAAGGGGAGCTTAGCAACAGTTGTCACCCCTGCCAATTATTTAAGCAGAGTGATTGATGCCAGTTATAGAATAAAGGAAGCGATGTAACCCCAGTCTGATTCAATCAACAACAGAATTGAATGACAGTTCAAGATACATGCCACGTCAATCAATCAATCAATCAATCATGTGCCATGCCGGAAAGCGTGGGCGGTCATGACTCGCCATTTCACTCGATCACCAGTGTCGTGGATCAGCTCAGTGGATCAGCCACGTCACTGTACACAACAATCTCAGCCGTTTAACAACGTCAATCGGAAACACAAATATCGCTGAACTATGTAACGGAAATACCCAACACAAATGTCAAGAAAAAGAGCGTTTAGTCCGAGATTCTCATGACGGCATTCTCTGACATTAAAATTTCATGAAAACACAAAGGACGTTACGTAATCAATATTTCACTGTTGCCGTTCGTAAAGAGCACGACCACATCCACCCACAGTAGAGGGCTTTAAAGAGTGTGTAGTTACTTCAGGAAGTTACTGCATATAATTGTGAAGGAGGACTCTGGTGCTTTCACTGAAACCACAAGTAGCCTGACTATGGAAGGCATGGCAGTAAGTAAAGCATTAACATGGCTCGAGACACAGACATTCACTAGGGCATGTTTCCTTAGCGACTCAATGAACATGATCAAGAGGATAGAGGAGGGGTCGATCCGAAGAGAGTGGCTGCTGTCTCTGGAGCGGTCTCGGCTGGCAAAGATTAGTTTCATTTTCGTGCCAGGGCATGCGGGAGTACAAGGAAATGAGCGGGCTGACAAGCTCGTAGGTGAGGCTACGGTGAAGGGCGGCCGCGCCATGGACCAGGCTGACATTCTGAATGCTCTACAAGAAGTAAGACTTTTGCGCGAAGCAAGTGATGACTGTGAATCCACAACCATGGCCAGACTGCGAGAACAGCAAATTAAAAGAGGTGTGGCCAAACAAGAACACTACGCAGGAAGCCAAAGAAGATTGATAAACCAACACAGAACTGGTGTCGTTAGCCGCTACACGCTGCGGGATTTGCTGAGGAGGGGATCCGAGCACTTATGGACTGAATGGTTCGATGTGCGATGAGGATGATCTTTCGACTAACTAACTAACTAACTAACTGCATATAATTGATCTGTGTTTGTGTTGTTTGTCCATCAAGAATGATGATGACCATTCATTTCATCTAGTGGGGTTGAAAGTATGGAGCCGTGAGTTCTAAGATGGCATATAATTGACTACATTGTTAATGGAGGCCAAGTGGCTAGAATGCCGAGTTTTCATTAGGGGAGACTCGGGTTTGAATCCTCGGTAAGGTGTGGCTTCTTTCTGTCGGGAGCAAAAAGAAAACCGTAACCTGCACAGTTCGCAGCTACTGTACTAGCCAGGCGGCCCTAATTCCTCACTCTCAAGACCCCCCCCCCCCCTCCCGTCCCACCCCCAACCCTTCCTCTCCTACACAGCAAGGTACTATAGTCAGTAGATAACATTGTTCGATTACCAGCAGTGCTTCGAGGTTCACTTTCAAGTAGTGGATGGGGATTTAGTAATTTCTGCTACGTGCTAATGTGTGATTCTGTCATTCATCATCATCATCATTATATTTTCAATATCATGTGGGCCGCCTTTACCTCCCAATAAATTTCCTGATATCCATTGTAAGTGGAGTCCTGAAAATCCAGGTCAATGACAAACACTCCACGACTCGAAGAGAACTTGCACACGTCACCACGGGGCCGGCAGACACGCTTTGCTCTTCTCTGCATTTGTCCGTTATCTTCCATTGATGCATATCTCCTCAATCAAATCACTCCATCTCTTCCTATTCTTAGCTATCCTATGCAGCTTCGTCTGCATCCTCCTCATAACATTAATTTTTGTCTCCTCATCTCTTTACCGTGCGTTTTAGACCTTTCTCTGTTTCTTTTATCCTGTAAATTCTAGACAATGACCTTGCCAATTATTCTATTCTCATGTTCTCTTAATGTTTGTCCTATCCAGGGCCAATGTTTTATATCACCCCTTGATTCCCAGGTATTTGTTCAGATTTCATCACGAAGAAGCAAATGGATCACCATGGTCTGGCAAGAATGCGACAGCGTGGAGTGACGAGGGGATCTGGCCGATGCTCGACGCTTAGAGGAAAGGTGAGACGCACATATAATCAGATTGCTACTGGCACTATTGGGGTTGGAACTCTTCGCTGGCTTCTGAGGATGGGGACGGAGCGCTTATGGGAATGCCCCGAATGTTGTAATGTCGGTTCTTAAATCAATCAATAAATCAATGAATCAATCTCACCACAAGTTGCACATAGATGATTCTGTCATGCCATCTTATTTCTTCTATTTTTCGTAAGCACCAATTAATGAATGTTTGCATTTTTTTTAATACTCTGTTAAAACATGTTATACTCTTTTAGATGTTTATCACAAAAACTCGATCAGATCAAAATAAAAGTGGAGACACGTGCGTATCGCTCGGTACTATAGTATTTCCACTAGCTGGCCGGAAAAAAAACAAAACTAGCGACTAATAAACACGCAGATTGACAAAAGTACAGCCAATGAACAAAGGATACATTAATTTACCAATAGACATACATAGCCGGGAGGCAGGAAAGTCATATATATGACACACGAGCAGCGGTAATTATGTCGCTAATGCCTGATACTAATAATGAATCTTTGCAGGTTGATAACCTACTTTATTTGTGCAGTAATTTCTCATTATCCACACTTCAAAGGTCGATATCTGTGAGTTAATTTAGGTTATATCAGTCTGACGCTGCTCGTTAATGCGCGCAGGCAGTTGACTTTATAGTAGATGTGAGTTCATTATAACAGTTGGTAAATATGTGATTCTAGATATATGAAACACACGCTCGCAACTGTACACACACACACACACACACACACACACACACACACACACACACACACACACACACACACACACACTTAAACATATCGTAAGAATGAGTTGTTTCAGAGTTTTATACCAGTTCACGCGCGTAAGTACACGCACTCAAACCTACCGTAACTACCTATTTGCCTGATACACAGATATACTTTTATAACTTCTATGTAGATGGGAGCGCAAGCGCAATTGAAATACCACTACTTTTATCGTTTCTTTACTTATTCAGTCAGTCGTGGAGATTTGTCCGCAACAGACGAGAAATATCTCCGGCGGGCCTATTCTCCGCTGGTCGCGAGATCTGTACAGTGGCAGGCATGGAGATTTGCTCGCAACAGACGAGCAATATCACTGGCCGGCCTACTCTCGTTGGTCGCGGGAGCCACACGAGTCCGGCGGGGAGTCTGACGGTAATACACGCTTACAAGGTCCAGACACTTGCGTTTGACAGACGTACGCTCCCAGTGGTCGTATACGACCCTTACCTGCGGGAATTGGCTGAACTCCTCTAAGTCAAATCCCAAGGGTTTAGGGTCTGGCCATCGCTCGTCTCCTGCTCGTGGAGGCGAGGTCTCGGGGGTTTGACGTCTGCAGCCTACCTTGTTCCAGACGTATAGGTTATCCATTCCTCTGGATCAAACAAGGCAAGGCCGAGAGAGGGAACATATCGTTTGGGCACCACGTGTTCTCTGAAGCTCTGCCCAGGCATTGTGATGGAATTTTGGCAAAATTCCAACTCACCTGCTTTAGTCTGTCAACACTGTAAGGTGCCACTAACACGCACACACTCACTCACATAGACAGACAGACAAACAAAAACACGGATAGAGCATATTATCTTGGTTGGAATCTGTCTAGAGAAAGTTAATATAGTCACGGGTAGAGCACATTATCTTGGTTGGATTCTGTCTAGAGAAAGTTAATATAGTCACGGGTAGATCTCATTATCTTGGTTGGAATCTGTCTAGAGAAAGTTAATATAGTCACGGGTAGAGCACATTATCTTGGTTGGAATCTGTCTAGAGAAAGTTAATATAGTCACGGGTAGATCTCATTATCTTGGTTGGAATCTGTCTAGAGAAAGTTAATATAGTCACGGGTAGATCTCATTATCTTGGTTGGAATCTGTCTAGAGAAAGTTAATATAGTCACGGGGAGAGCAGATTATCTTGTTTGGATCTGTCAAGAGAAAGTTAATATAGTCACGGGGAGAGCAGATTATCTTGGTTGGATCTGTCTAGAGAAAGTTAATATAGTCACGGGGAGAGCAGATTATCTTGGTTGGATCTGTCTAGAGAAAGTTAATATAGTCACGGGGGGAGCAGGTTATCTTTGTTGGAATCTGTCTAAAGAAAGTTAATATAGTCACGGGGAGAGCAGATTATCTTGGTTGGAATCTGTCTAGAGAAAGTTAATATAGTCACGGGTTGATCTCATTATCTTGGTTGGAATCTGTCTAGAGAAAGTTAATATAGTCACGGGTAGAGCACATTATCTTTGTTGGAATCTGTCTAGAGAAAGTTAATATAGTCACGGGTAGATCTCATTATCTTGGTTGGAATCTGTCTAGAGAAAGTTAATATAGTCACGGGTAGAGCACATTATCTTTGTTGGAATCTGTCTAGAGAAAGTTAATATAGTCACGGGTAGATAGCATTATCTTGGTTGGGATCTGTCTAGAGAAAGTTAATATAGTCAGGGTAGATCACATTATCTCGGTTGGAATCTGTCTAGAGAAAGTTAATATAGTCACGGGTAGATCACATTATCTTAGTTGGAATCTTTCTAGAGAAAGTTAATATAGTCACGGGGAGAGCAGATTATCTTGGTTGGAATCTGTTTAGAGGAAGTAAACCTACACATGGGTAGAAAGAAACCGTTATCGTGGCTGTTATCTGGTCATTCATTCATTCAGTAGCATGTCCCTTGCAGAACCTCGCTCCCATAACAACCTTCCGGAAAACCACTCGATCATAAGCAAGATGTCTCTTCTGATCACTCTTATCTCTTATCTGGTCACGTGAAGTAAATCATATACAAATGCATGCTAACGGCGGACATACTGACCTTTACATGAACCTAGAGAGTTCATAAATAGGTGTGACACAATCTTTTGGGAAGATGAACTAGAAAGAAGAAGGATCTCTAAATATTGTCACAAGTCTACGTGGCTATAATATAATACGTGATATGTTGTTTCTCTGAATCTATTAAATCTCGCACAGGTATATATATAATCGCAAGATAAACACGACACTGACATTAGTTAAGGGGCACATTATACGCTCCAAGTGTTTGTATTGTTATCACTGCGAGTGCTTATTATCATAGAATGTTAAAACTGATGTACGTCTGTTGTACAGCTTAGAGCTGTTATCACTGTATGTTAAAGATCATGACGTTCTTATCATACGTGACATATTGACATAACCTCATAACAAGTAATTGTATATCAAGTATGGGTTACTTGAATGAGTAATTTGCCTACCGTTGTGTCAGCATTGGAAATGTTGGAGAGCATCCCTGCAGACATCTAGAGAGTGCTCCTCAGGATAATCATCTGTAATCGTATCAACAATGATTGGCCAAGTTGATTCATCCTCTGGCAAGTGGCTTCCTGGCTTGAGCAAGAATGTCAAAGATGGCTGGCTACGTGCCCATTTTTTATTGCTTTTCTTCAAGCTAATTTCGTTATGACACGTGTCGTGGCAACAGGAATTAAAAAAACAAAAAAACATCATGACATTTGTAAAGAATTCAGTGTCATGCCACCGTGGCAGTTTGGGTACATGATGCTGGCCCAGATTTCCTTGTTGAAACATCGATCATTGGAATGATATATGGTCAGTCTCACACCGTCTTCTTTACCTCCCAGAACGTTTTCTTATGCTCATGCGGTGAATTTGGGACAACTGCTGAGCCCTGTGGTCAATAAGAACTCCCTGTTGGAGAGAGTTTGAACTCACGTAGGCAAGCACACTGATCACTATGACACGGGTGATCATTATGACATTTTCAATTAACCCAACTCTTCATTCCGCCCCTTCCCTAGTAAGCAGGCAATGCTAGGGTGACCGTTCATTTTTCCTGCAATATCAAAAATTTGCTTATGGAGTTAATTAAACATGGGAATCGTCGCCGGAGCTACGGAGCACGTGCTCTGCGCTTGACACATCATTCAGCGGCTAGCGAAGAGACAGTGAGGAAGAGAAGGCGAGGAAATGGTGTGAGAAGAAGGCATAGAAATAGGAGGGCAGGCGCTAGGAGAACAAGACGAAAAGTGGAGAGACTAGGTTTCAACCATGTAAGAGTGGGATACTGGAACTGTCGTAGTGCCAGGCAGAGAGGTCCTGTATTGGAGAGGCTAATATATGATTTTGATGTCCTCATGCTCCAGGAGTTAAATACTGATAAATACCATTGCCCTGGGTACGTCAGTTATATAAACCCCACTGGGCAGAAGAGACATGGGCAAGGTCTGCTGGTGAAGAAAGGAGTAAAGCATGTGGCACTTGACTTGAGCCAGTGGAATCACAGTGCAAGAGAGGTCCAGGGTATACAAATGGAGATTGGCGGCCTAAGTTGGAACATCATAAATGTATATGCCACAGTGGACTGTTTTGTCAGAAAGGAACAATGGGACTGGTTTAAGGAATTAGAGGACTTACCAGGTGATAGACTACTCATATGTGGAGACTTCAATGCGAGAAACAGAGATTGGGACTGTAGTGGAGAAAATCGACAAGGAATAGCACTTGCGGATGCCATGGTGGACTCCGATGTGGTCTGCATAAATGATGGTAGGCCCACTAGAATGGCAATGAGGCCTGGCGATGCAGATACTGCTATTGATTTGGCACTTGGCTCCCAGTCATCAGTCCTTGATGTAAAGTGGACTGTTTTGAATGACCACGGGAGTGATCACATGCCATGCTCAGTCCTGATCTCTAAGTCCAGGAAAGTTAAGGCTGGGAGAGCGCGCAAGACCTTCCGGTATGAGCGGACCGAAAGCCTTCTTTGACGCCTCAGGCATGGGGCATGCTACAGGACCGTTATAACTCCTTTTTTGCAGCCCCCATGGTGGACCCCAGAAGTAGACAATGCGTGGAAAGCAAAGAGAGCTGCAGTGAAGCAGCTAAGGAAATTGCGACAGACACCCCGAAGCTCACGAGAGGAAGTGGACAGAGCGGAAAATGACAAGAAAGACAAGGTGGAGGCTTTCAAGCGATGTGCTGCAGATGCCAAGAAAGTAAAATGGGAATGTTTTATGAGGAAGATTGGAGGTGATAAAACACTGCATAAATTCTGGAAACTGTACAGACAAATGCAAAGAAAAGATCGGCCGATGACAGTGGGAACAATTTGTAAAGAGGATGGGGTACGCGTGACAACAGACAAGGAGAAAGGGGAGGCTTTTCTCCAGAGATTTTTAGAGCAGACCAATCACAGTGATGCGGATACCAGGGATGCACTTAGAGTGGAATTATCTGGCACAATAGAGAATATGCCCCATGAAGACATCATACGGGTTGAAGATGTTAAACATATTTTGCAAAAGGCAAAAGACACGGCACCAGGGCCTGATGGTGTCAGGTATGGCCACATGAAGGCTTTGAGCGATGTAGACCTGAAGGAGATGGCCGGCTGCTTTAATCAGATCATTAGGACAGCATCAGTACCGCAGGATTGGTTGCATAGCTATCTCATCCCTCTCCCAAAACCATTCAAGGATCATTCAAAACTTAGCGGCTTTAGGATCATCACCCTTCAAAATACATCCGGGAAGGTTTTAGAGAAAATAGTCGTTGTTAAGCTGCAGGATTTTTTGGAAAGGGGAAAGCTTCTTCCAAGAGGCCCTGGGGAGCTACAGGCCAGGAAAAGATACCTGGTCAAATGCAGCCACATTTGCCTTTGACGTTTATGAGGGGTTCCAGAGTAGACAGGAAACGTTGGCGGCAGCGCTTGATCTCGAGGATGCGTACAATAGAGTTCGCTATGATATTTTGATGACTGCATTTATGGAGAAGGGGGTCAATCCCTTGGTGAACTGGATAGCAGCCGTCCTTCATTCTCGTCAGGTTGCTCTCCGTCTGGGCGCATGGACCTCAGAGCCACATATTTTAACCCCGGGACTGCCACAGGGATCTGCAATCTCACCGGTGCTCTTTAATGTGTATACGAGCAAGATTGCATACCTAGAAGCACCAGGGGTTGGAAGGATTCTAACATTTGCAGATGATATTCTTGCATACAGGCAGGGGAGAAATAGGGATCAAACAGCCCAGGAGCTACAGGTGACAGTAGACAAAGTGATTGACTGGTGCACTGAAATGAGTGCTGTTATCAACCCGGAAAAGGCGGCTGTGTTATGGTGCTCTCTGGACAACAGGATTGTGAAAGATGATGCCCCAAGCCTCATGATAGATGGCAGAAGCGTCAACAGAGAGAACAAACTGAAGTATCTGGGAATCACATTTGACAGGAGTCTGTCCTTCAAGGACCATGTGGAGACGGTTGTGACAAGATCTCAAAAGGGACTCAATGCACTTAAAACTATGGCTGCAATGGACACAGAGCAGAGAATGCTCTTCACACTATACCAGCACTTGATCCTCTCAGTGATTGATTATGGACTAGGACTGCTCACTGTATCAAAGAGTCAGCTGGTGAAATTAGAGCGCATACAGAATGAAGCTATGCGGGTCATTCTGGGATGCACCAGAGACACTCCAGTAGTGTGTATGCGTTACATCCTTGGTCTGCCTACTGTTGCTGGTAGGCACAAGGTGATGCAAGCGAAGGCATACCTCAGAGTAGCTGCAGACACAGATCACCCGTTGCATGAGGCGCTGGACGTAGTTAAGGGTCAGAGACTGATAAGAGGGAAATCATGGATGGCTCAGGCGGAGGATACGATCAGACAGGTGTGCCCCTTGGAGAACATCAGGCGAGGAGAGGAGTGGGTCAGAGTGCCAGCCGAGCAGTCAGACTTGTGCAGGGTTATAATCACATTGAGCCGGGAGTGCAGGGAGTGGCCAGCAGGGGCCACGGAAGTGGAAATTCAGCAAATAATTCAGGATAATTCTCGCCCGGGTGATGTGATTATCTACACGGATGGGTCGGTGTTGAGAGGTAGGAGAAGTGCCTGGGGGTTCTTGGCAAAGACTAATGGTCGGCGTTTGGTGCAGGAGAGCCTGGCGTATGATGATACTACATCTAGCTTAAGAATGGAGGTGGAGGCGGTCAGTGCAGCTTTCCGCTGGATAGAGAACACGATACATACACACATTGTGATTGTTACTGACTCAGAAAGCATGCTGAGGAGGGTGAGAACAGGCAAGCTTCGTGCAGAGTGGCTTGCTTCGCTTCGGAGGTCACGTGTAGCAAGCATCACCTGGATCTTTTCTCCTGGGCATGCCGGTGTGCTGGGGAATGAACAGGCGGACAGATTGGCTGGCTCGGCAAAACTTGGTGGAGTATTGATGTATGACAAAACAGATGTGGTTGCGGCCTTGTGGGAGCACGTGTACACCTCGGAGGAGCAAATGGATCACCATAGTCTGGTAAGAATGAGACAGCGAGGTGTGACGAGGGGATCTGGCCGATGCTCGACGCTCAGAGGAAAGGCGAGACGGACATATAATCAGATTGCTACTGGAACTATTAGTGTTGGAACTCTTCGCTGGCTGCTGAGGATGGGGACGGAGCGCTTATGGGAATGTCCCGAATGCTGTGATGTCGGTTCCTAAATCAATCAATCAATCAATCAATCAATTCATCCAGTACTTGTTCTGTGTAACAACACCCATCTCCCTTGTTTTTCCCATTACAGCGTCATTGAGTCAGCCGACTTGCATAAGCCAGATGCCCTGTCTCTGTTGCAGTCATGTGTAACTATCTATTATATCTTGAACCCATCTTTCCTGCCTTCCAGATGCATTTTCCTCTTTAATTATGTTGTCTAGACTTCTGTGTCCTTTTATCTACATGTCCACAAAATTTAATATCCCCAGGCCTTTGTTTGTCTTATTAACAAATCTTTTAACTATTAAATTATGTTTGGACAGATGTCAAAGCTCATACTTCCATCCAATAAATGTTTCATTCTGCGGTAGCGTAGTGGCTAGACGTTCGCCTGCTGGCCCAGTGGTCAAGAGTTCGATTCGCATCGGCCGGATTGGAATTTTTAAAGTTTACCCGTGTTCCCGGATCAACCCAGCATAAAACAGGTACCAAGAAAACGACTTGGGAAGTAAAGATAGCCGGTCTGATACTGGCAACATCAGCCGTTGAGTATCCAATGCTCCTTAAGGTTAACAGGGTTCTTTACGTATTCATCTACCCACTTACTTTCGCTATTAACGCAATTATGCACTCTGTATTGCTAATGTTGACTTTAGAAACCCATTTGCACAAATTCAGAAAATGGTACCCAATAGCCAACCAAAACACTTATTAAGTGTATGCTCGCGATATCTCCTAGCGGCGAGTTCAAAGCTTGACTGCAGATTATCTGCCAACAGCCACATGTGACAGGTAAAGACAGATCTTTATTTAATATGAAGTTTGGCCCGTACAAATCAGCGCCTTGACAGACGATAGTATGTTACATTCTGCTACAGAAATGGCGTAATAATTGCAACCTATAACGGTATGTCCGGGGATGGAGTTAGTTATACCACTCCATTGCACAAAGCCTGGGCTGAACTATAGAGACCGTGTGATGTCGATGAAGCTTGACCCTTCTCTCGGCATGCCTAGCTTACTCCAGAGGAATGGTAACAACAATACATCTGGAGCAAGACAAGCCGCAGAAGCTGCTGGATTAGCAAAGCAATGCTCTAACTGCCCGCCTGTCGAAGCTTCCATCCTAGACCAAATGCCGACGAAGGCTTAGGGCCTGGTCTGCCCATGGTACTTAGTCTTCAGGTTGCACATTTCCTCGCACTAGAACAAGGTTAGTACCCTTCCAACGCCGTGGACGCAATATGGGATATCGTGTTTGGTGAGCGCCGCATAACTTTCGATGTTAATAGAAAGCATGTAGTACCGTCTACTGAACTGCGGCTAGGTTATATCTGGCATGACCTCTCTCTCTCTCTCTCTCTCTCTCTCTCTCTCTCTCTCTCTCTCTCTCTCTCTCTCTCTCTCTCTCTCTCTCTCTCTCTCTCTCTCTCTCATCACACATATTTTATTGTTATTTTGCCTACACCCGTAGACAATATCCAAGGACTATGCGGCACACGCTGGACGCGACCAAATTATCATAACAGAATATTACAACGTCACCCATCGTAGGCTGTAGCTCAATATTTGCCCGATCGCCGCGACTGACATCCGTAAATCGATGAGGCCCCATTTGACCAGTTCTTCTCACTGGCAAGGCACACCAGGCCGCCTAAAGTCCAGCGAGCAATAATCAAATTGATTTATTTGGTTGTTTCAGGATTTGAGATTTAAATATTGAGCACAACCCACTACTGGCAACGCTGATCGTATTCTGGTATGAACCTAAGGCCCATCCACGTCAATGTGGAAGCACTAGACTCGAGTTTCGCTCTCACTTGAGCTCGTCAGTAGTGCATATTCTTGACCGGATCCGGAAACAAACCCCGGATCACTGGCATGTGAAGCGGGTGTGTAACCACTAGACCACGTGGCACGCGCTGGACGCGACCAAATTATCACAACAGAATATTACATAAATAGACACATATAGTATTAGTTGGCGCTCACATAAGAAGAAGAAGGAAATAGAGATTAGAAGACGCACTAGACAATATAAAATTTGAAAGCTATAATAGTTACCAACTAGACACTCCTAATGGTCATGCGTCGAGGTACACTTGTTCCTGCAGCGAGGCGCCGTCGTCATTTGGAGGCGACATGTTCGATCCCGGTCGATAACTATTATAGCTTTCAAATTTTATGTTGTCTAGTGCGTCTTCTAATCTCTATTTCCTTCTTCTTCTTCTGTGAGAGCCAAATAATACTATATGTGTCTATTTATGTAATCGTCTTAGTGGCCTCAACGGTTCTCCCCATTTATTTCTTGTGTTTACAACAGAATATTACAACGTCACTCATCGTAGGCATTGTTTCCGGGTCCGGTCAAGGATATGCACTACTGATTAGCTCAAATGAGAGCGAAACTCGAGTCTAGTGCTTCCACATTGACGTGGCCTTAGGTTCATACCAGAATACGATCACCGTTGCCAGTAGTGGGTTGTGCTCAATATTTAAATCTCAAATCCTGAAACAACCAAATAAATCAATATCCAAGGACTTATTTTGGAAAAATCTGTCACAACGACAATTGCGTATTACATTAAATCATCCAGATTCTCGTTGTGAATATAACTTGCTAATATAACTTGCCGCTCTCCCTGGCTAAGAAGTTAACGACTTTCGCCGTAATCCCGTATATCCATGCGAGGAACACAGCGCGAGATTCGGCAGCGGAATGCGTCGCGTTGGTTACTTACGGGGTATATGAGCCGGTCGCTCAGAAATCAATGGCAAACTTCTGAGCGTAATCTTGCCAAGAACCTCGACAACAGCTGAAAAATGCTGGTGTTGACTGCAACGTCCTGAAAGAGATATGCAACTTTAAACAATGAAATCTATCCTCAGAGTTCGAACAACTCACTCTCTACTTATACATCACAGGTGGTTGAGATAATGTTTACAATAATACATCAACATTGTCCAATGCACTTGATACACTTTATTGAATAACACTTTTCATAATGGATCGCTCTGACATCGATGAGTTTACAGTGACTTTCTCGTGTCTCTCCTAACTTCCTAACTTGTAATCCATTGACAAAGTGCAGCTTACACTGGCTTACAATGGCTTACACTTAATACTACTTGCGTTTGGTGGCAAAAGATTGACAATGGGCGCATTGAGAGACGTATTTCCTACATTTCACGTCTAACAAAAGTGGTTCTTGAATACTTGATAGCCTGAATCTGTGTTATATATATATATATAATATATATATATATATATATATATATATATATATATATATAATATATATATATATATATAACACAGTGTGTGTCTGTGTGTGTGTATGTGTGTGTGTGCGCGCGCGCGTGTGTGTGTGTGTATTTAATTGTTCCATAAAAATATATTTACTTTATACTCTACCTACGAAGTATCATCTTTGTCAAGTGTATACAATTTCCTATGCATTGTATACATACATAGTCTCCCGTGTGAACCCAGTACAAGAAGCAAACAGCAACCATCACACGTAATGATGTTATGTATGCAAACATCACACCATCATGTTAGTTAGTTAGTTAGTTGAGACTCCAACTTCACGGCAACGGGTCGTCCCCATTATGCTCCATTCCTATGCCAGTGAATATCACACAAAATGCTCTCCCACTGACCGATGTGAAAAGTGGAATAGACAGGAATCTCGGCAGTCCAACAGCCCGCACAGGTACACTGTGCATAATGCCGCCGCCAGAATGCCAACACAACATTCATCCACGAAAGCCACAGTTCATCGTCGATGGACTCGGCAGTCACCCTCATGTTATTACGTAGCAATTTCTTGCAGGACGTGGCTTCCATGAAAATATGTTCAGCCTTTCATCAGTTATCCTGCCTTATGCATTCTGATGCCCATCCTGTTTGAAATTTCTTTTGCCCACCTTCGTGTTGGTCTAACTATGATTCTACAGTAATCATATATTAAACGTTATCCACATCCGTCTTCTACATGGGTAACTAGAAAATGCTTCACGGGCATGCCTGTCCTCTGGTACGATTCACGGTCACATCATTCTCTGTGGCCTCTGAAATGACTTTCTTTTAAAGTCTAATTAATGGCAGATTCGTGATCTTTTCTAGTTATGTGCCATATATTGTTATTGAGTCGGAACACTAGTAATAAGATTTCTGACCATTGCACCCCTTCATTCCACATTCATGCACGTAGTCCGTGGACGAAATGTGGTTGTTTCACTTTACATTCCACATCGGGACTGTTGCCTGGTCACCTCTTCATTTGACAGCAATTACCCGGTTGTCAGGACAAGTGGGTGCCACACTCCGCATAGACGCAGGGCTGCCCACTTATCCCGATGGTTAATCGATAAGTCCACTGAACTGTATTTGCCGCACACTTATTTGTTGTCCGTCCTGTAAAACTAAGAAGCACAGCTGGGATTTTCCCTTTATCGAGCTGGAACCAAGATGACGTTTGTCATGCTCTCCAGTACTGTAGAGATTTCTGGTGATACAAGCTGTATATAATGTAACCATGTATCGGCTTCATAAATCGGGGTTTAACAACTCAAATGTGACAGAACAATTCTTAGTATACCATGGACCAATAAAGAATAAAATTATTGATATTTTATTAGATTCGAAAATCAAGGAAACTGGCTCGTAAATGGGCACCGTGACGAAGAAACTGAAAGACGTTGGTTGTATTACGTCATAGTGGTTAGAAAAAGAACTGTGCTGGATGGTAGGACTCCTGGAAAAGGACTCAATGGTCGACTAAAACAAAGATGAACACACGGGGCATGGAAATTCACAATCAGTGGAACTGGAAAAAAAAATCAAGAATCTTTTCTTCAGCGAAATGTTTTAATAACTGTCAGCAAATGTGTTCAGCTTTAAATGGAACTAAACAAACCCATCCAGCAACTTTCCAGTGGAAAGGCGCCTGGTCCTGACTCCATCCCAGCAGAGATATGCAAGGCAGGTGGGCATGTCCTAATAGAGCAGCTTCACCAAGTCTTTTCAAACATATTGGTGAACGAGACCATGCCACAAGGTTTCAAGGACGCGTTAATAGTCCGCCTTTACAATCGTAAAGGAAACCGCCAATCCTGTGACAACCACCGAGGCATCTCCTTGTTCTCATTCAATGGGATACTTGCCTGAATGCCTACGGCGACTTCTTCTGACCAAACCATGATGCATAATTCATTCAAAATAAATGCTTTGTTTAATTCTACCACACCTGTTAATGTTTCTTTCATGCTTTTGTAATAAAGCCATTGGAATGGGTTTCAAATGAACGCTCCTAATATATATGTATATGTGTGTGTGTGTGTGTGTGTGTGTGTGTGTGTGTGTGTGTGTGTGTGAGTGAGTGAGAGTGTGTGTGTGTTATTCTTATTATCTGTATCATTGTTGTAGACTGGATACCTGTGTCATGGAATCCGCGTGTATGATTCTAACACAGCAGCTGCACCGGAAATGTTGTTATAACCTATCAATTCCAGTGTCAGAAAGCAAGGGAGCGGCAGCGTGGGAGTTTGCGAACCACTACTCAATAAAATTATTATATTCACAAAGGACATAAAGAAAGACATGACAAATACGTTTGACCCGCACTCATAGAAAACACGTGAGCGATGAAGAAATCAAATCTGATAGATATTTTTCCCTTGACGGGCTGCTGTCGTTATTTGGAAATTACAGTTTCAAATAGCCATGTGTCTGTAACTGATATTTTTCCCAGTGCATTATCCGCTATATACTTGTTTCTCGCGGCTTGTATTTGTTTCGATCAATACCTTGAAATTAATTTTTCATGTTGTTTCAATTACCTCTAGGGTACTGTGACATGTTTGATTGAGTTGCCAGAGGACCTAGTTTGTAGTGTTCTCTGGAGATATATCTTGAATAATAAATAACAAGATAAAGGATATGATTTAGCACGTTTTGTCTAGAGGTCACTCAAATGAGCTAATCATTCCCGCAATAGCCTTTTTGGAGAACATTTTTCTTTGGCTCAAACCCCCACTGTGAGACCACTATGTATCTACACAGAAATTTATAAAAGAAGTAAAAGGTTCCCTTAAGGCCAGAAAAGATCTGAACTATTAGCGCCTGGACAACTGAGGATCCCTCTCACTCAACATAATGTTGCCAGTGTGCTGTTCGTCCGTCACCTAGATCTCTTCTTTCTTTATTTTGTCAGTATGACCTATATCAGTTCAAGTAGTCCTTCAATTTTTGCAGACAAACAAACTTTAACAATAACTGTACATTACATCTGTTAGACAGGACATCTACATGACAGTTTCTTGACAAAAGTGGAACATACATTCACAAGGAATGGTTTACACCACAAGTGTACAAGATAGACATCATGAGATACCTGACAACATCTATACAGGACTTTTCACAATATGTATAACCAACCACAGCACTTAAGACAGTCACCAGAGACAACACTTGACAGCAACTGTACAAGAAATTCACTGGGGACATGTACTTGAAACACTGGTCCATTGAATACACAATTTATTGAGTTGATGGTAAGTAGAGTGGTGACCATTGCCTCATCTCCTGTCATGTCAACATTTCAATTATTGCATAGAAAATGCATAAAATATGTCACACATGCAGGTTGATAAACAAGATACAACACTTCTTATTTACTCCACCACCCAACAACTACTCCACTCCTCCTCTCCTCTCTAATTACCACTACATAATTGACTTTTATCCTTTCCTCTACTGTTACTGAGGGAAAAGCCAGGTAAGCCATAACCTGGGGCAAGCATAGGGACATTCTGCTCCACTGGTCTGTTTAATCCTTTTAGCACCTATGATGGGTGTTGGACAAGCTCAGGTTGCAGTTCTCCCCATGATGATTTTCCAAGTCTGACTAATTATCCCCTACTGTCACAGTTTGAAGAAAAGCTACAGCCTTGTCTTTCACTGGTGAGTTGACTGTTCATGAAGTTGAGACTTAGGACTTTGTTCTACTTTTCCTGTAGAGGAAGATCTAAGATACAAATATGTCCCAGCCTTCTTCTTAGTCTATCTCACTTACTCTGACTGTTCATGAAGTTGAAACTTAGGACTTTGTTCTACTTTTCCTGTAGAGGAAGATCTAAGATACAAACATGTCCCAGCGTTCTTCCTTCTCAGTCTATCTCAAGTCTTCATTCTGAAAACACTGTGTGAGCACCAGGCTGGAGATTAACTAAGATAAGTCCTAGCTAAACAATCCATTGCACCAGTCATTTCACAAGTTGTCCTTGAATGGGGTTAACAACCAGACTTGTTGTTTTCATTCTCAGATGATTCTGATAATTATGATCACTGGAGTCCTCAGAACTATTTTTCTCCCTTATTTATATCCAGCTGTTTGAGAGCTGAGCTGAAAGTCTCTAGGAAATTCCCATATTGTGGGTTCTAGAAGATTTCACTTGTAGAGAGTTGGTTCTGGATTCTGGGACTACTGGTTAGTTTTCCCAGATGATATATGGATGCCTCTCCTCCATCCTCTGTTCTCTGTTGATATATAGAATGGCACAACATCTCTTCACATGTGTTAAAAGATGATGTTATCATACATTAACATACACAGATGGAGATGGGGAAGGTTAAGGTTGATGATGTAGTGAATTTCACTCTGATGTACTGTGGTAATCACAAGACCATATGCTGAGACAGGGTAGCTTAACACAATTACAAGCATTTATGTGGTCTAAGTTCCACCATGTTTGAACCACAGTAGACCTGGGCACAAGGAGGACCAGACACAGTACAGCAATCATTGTGACATAGCAACATGGGACAGGCATTGTGAAGGGAAATGGAAAATAGGCATTTACAACTGCAATATGCATTATGTATTAACTAATGGCATTTACCCAATTAGCAGACCAGACATCCATTCCTATGGCTGTGATGTTGGTGCATGAATGTCCGATTCCATATTCACACAGCAATGCCAGACCTCACCCCTTTTTCACCAGACTTGTCTCACAGGTACATCATCATCATCATGTGCTCTTTCCCCACTGAGTAATGTCCACAGTAGGTAACAGAAGCTCAATTGCATACACAATTGTTCACATATGCACCAAGCACATATGTGGAAAACATGTTTAGTCCTTGTAAGTTTGCATGAGCCATACATTATATTCAGCCAACTGAGACACAGGTTCACACACCTATGGTTCTCTGAGGAACTAGTTTATATGAACCATCCAACAGTAGAGGTACAGTGTAATACTTCAAAGAGAAATTATAGTAATTCTCTTGAGCTTATAGCGACCAGGCATCACATGGACTTAGCAATTCTGGCGTGCCATCACCGTCCTGTTTACATGTGGATATTTGAAGCATCTTTCTTTCTACTAATGTGAGAGGCTATTTATTAAATCACCAACTCACTCACTCCATCATTCTCTGCGTTTTACAAAGGAACTTGTACATGTTTCATCACTCATTCCCATTCAGACTGCCATTTGTTAACTCGCACGAGAGCAAAGGTACAGTTGATTTTAAGAATAAGTCATCCTAGACATGTAGAATGCACAAGGGGTTTGGGTTTGCGAATCTGCATGAGTGTACTACATTCCTCAAGCATACGCAACCAGTCACAACAAGGGATTGATATGCACTTGGAGTATACAGCGTGAAAGACGTGTCAAGGTTGAAGAAGCAATATTCAGAATTCTGGCGCACAGAAGTTAGGTTTTCCACTTTCACATTTTATTCATAAAATACTCTTATATTCTTCTCTTTCGTACATTAGGTTTAGCCACAACATTAAAGTATGTTTTAAAGTGGTACCTGTTGTCCAGAGAACAATATATTATTGAATCTTTACGGGCATTGTTGGGTCATCACATCACTCTAGCGACCGCTCCTGGTGAGATCCCCGCTCAAACTAATTAGATTTTAAAATATGGCCCAGGAATAGCGTGGGCTCATTACTTATGAACCAATCAAAAGACAAGTGCATACCGCCGCCTCCCCCAACTCGTTCTGGAACCTACGATCTAAGAATAGCCCTTATATTTGGGATGGTCCCCGATAAGACTTAACGTATCCTCATGAAATGTGTCGGACTGGAAATGGGGATTCTGTTCCATCATGCTACAGGTACCTCAGAAATGTATATGTTTACATATAGCGTACAGACACTCACACTTCCATATTATGTGTCGTTTTCTTAATGTAGCGGGTATTTTACATGGAAAACGCAATGTTAGCAAAGGTTACAATACAGTGTTAACTATTACAGTTTGTTTTGTTTCCGGGATACCACCAGCCTCATGCAAGTGGATGAAAGTTAGTTGCATGTCCTTTACACGACGTCGCATCCAACCCCAGCATTTTTGGCTGTAATACACAGACAATTTTAAGGTCAGTCGTTTGTCATTGTTGTCTGAACGACCGACGTTCATACCATAGCAGTTAATGCAAGGCGGTATGCTTCCAAATCGTCTGTGGCTGATTTGAAACCCTCGACTCGGCGTGTCACATCCCAACGACATTATCTGCCGTGAGACAACCTTCATCATTTATAGAAATAAAAACAGACGATAAAGGGATTCAAATAACACATTGGATAGAGTGACGCTGGAAGACACAATCACACCAATGGTATAATTAAACATTGGTGGCAACGATCTGAGAATAATAAAAAGCATATATTTGCAGCTACTTCTTATAGCCAGTGCCGTATGGCGTTGGTGACAAAGCCAGTTCATAGCCTTCTGTCTCGTGGACTACCTATCGCTTTTGATACTGATGATCCTCCATGCCACATGTCAAAATGTCCAGCATCTGCTCTCTCTCTCTCTCTCTCTCTCTCTCTCTCTCTCTCTCTCTCTCTCTCTCTCTCTCTCTCTCTCTCTCTGCCTCTCCTCCCCTCAAACTTTCCCCTTATCACGATGTACTTCAGCTTTCCTCTTCTCGTGACATGACCAAATAGTGCAGACTGTCCACTTTAGACGGAAGAAGACTGTTTCTTTGTAAGTTAAGTTTTCAAGATATATTAATTATTCTTTCTATCACATCCAGGTGTTTTCATAATACTTCTATATAACTACATTTCCGCGGATTCCACACAATTTCTCACTTGCCTGTTAATTGTCCATGATTCGTTTCTATACACCAGAACTGGCTCTTAAGAACTCAACTTCTCGCTTTGATTGACAAAGATATATTGCTAACAATATTCTTCATCTGGTGAAATTATGCTTTCGCTTGTGCTATTCTACATTCGAATTCAGATGCGGACGATGTGGAAGCACGCCGCTTTGAGGTTATTTCAATGGTATGAGGCGTCGGCCGTTCAGAAAGCCATGGCAGACTACTAAACTGACAGTGTCTGGTAAATCACAAGCAACTAGCAAATGCTGGGGTTCACAGTAACGTACTGTGACCTACCATACATGTAGTAAGAGGCTGCATAATCCATTATATCATGAAGACATTAACGAATAGCTAGGAGTGAGTTGGCTATGCTCCAGTGGGAAAGTAACACATCCCTGAGTGTATGTGGAAGTCAAGGGTAAACCACCACATGATCTTCCTAAGTTTTTATGAATTAAAGCAGATAAGAGACAGATAACGACGTTAATGGCTGCCTTGTGACAATCTCATCTGGTAGGGACTATCACATGCCACACAGGAGGTGATACCAGACCATCAGCCAACCTACTGGTGTTAAAACCAAAACCCGCTAATTTAGAACTAAGTCGGCTAATTGGATCCGGTTTATCCTAAGAAAAATAATGCCCATGACGTGAATTAATGTAAAATTGCAGAACACATTTGCGACATTGTGGTAGTAACAAATATATAAGGGTCCGGTATGTAAGGAACTTATAACATGTCTAGCAAACCGGTAGGGAATTTATTTGATCCTAGATAAATGTTGATCATAAATCATGGAAGAAATTGGAGGTAAGGCGCTGGAACTTCAATAATAAATTCCCACGATGCCTAGCGTCATAAGTGGACAACAACAACTTATAATGTCAGGACATTGGTTAGTGATGTGAAAGTTAGATAATGACGTCAAAGAAATGGAAAAGATGACAATTAATATCCTAGAAATGAGTCAGAGGGGGAAATAAAGTAGACAATTAATAACCGATAAGGTAAGACAATAATGAGTTTTGTCGCCGGGATTATTTTCACGATATAACGAAAATATAATGAGATAGATCAAAGATTGACAAGAACATAGAGGTGGGGGATGTTATATATTTAACTGCGTTCTGCAGATAACATAATATTGAGATCTAAAACACAAAAGCACTGTAACAACTGTTGGGCATTAGCAAAAATAATGCAAAAACAAATAGTTTCCATGAATGTCACGAACACCGAAATAATAAGTTCATCAAAGATGAACAGTATTATATGGTATTATAATAGATGGAAACATATTTCACCAAGTTAAAATTCTGAAGTAGTTGGGGCCAGTTATGGCGTTAGATGGAAGGCGCATGACAGAGATAAAGTGCAGTATAGCCCAAGCAAAAGTTGCATTTCAGAAGATAAAAAATATCTGAAGTCACATTTATTTAATGCTAGACAAATATTATTGGAATAGTATATCGAACCTGGTATTTTTTATGGAAATTAATTTTAGAACATGGACGAACACATTAGGAACAACTTGAAGGCAAACAATATTGTGGTTCAGGGTCGAATGCTTTGAAAACCTTTGATTGCAGAATAATTAGCAACGAACTATTTAGACTGCCAGAATAGTTAACAACGAATAACTTGGACTGCCAGAGTAATTAACAAAGAATAAATTAAACTGCCAGAGTAATTAACAACGAATAACTTGGACTACCATCGTAATTAACATATAATAAATTGGACTACTAGAGTAATTAACAACAAATAAATTGGAATGCCAGCGTAATGAATACCTTGGACCACCTGAGTAATTAACAACGAATAACTAGGTTTGACAGAGCAATTAACAACGAATAACTTGGAGTACCAGAATAATTAACAGTGAATAACTTGGTCTGTCGTAGTAATTAACAGCGAATACCCTGGACTGTCAGATTAACTAACAGCGAATACCTGGAAGAGGCTAATTAAAGAAGAACAATATAAACAACAAATTAAAGTAGCCTAACAGTATTCTTTGGTCATATAATAGGTAGAGAGGCATTGGAAAACATTGTGACGACTTGAAATATCAGAGTGAATAGGAAGAAGCATATCAGAGTAAATAGGAAGAAGAATATCAGAGTAAATAGGAAGAAGCACACCGTGAGAAATCATGGTGGATGGTCAGATACAGTGGCATGAAGCACATTCACCAATAAATGATCCAGAGCACAAAGGACTCAGATCTGTGAATAGACATAAACGTTTACGATAGATGAAAGGCACATCAAGATAATGGTGAGAATGATCGAATAAAGTTTCAGTTCAGAAATCACAGAAATTCAATAAACAAGGTCTCGGGGTAACTTCATAAATATTCAGCTGAAAAAAAGAGCCTACCGTGTACAATATCCATTCCAAATGAAGTATGACAATGCCTACGCTGCTGACAAAATGATTATTTGTATGTTATGTTACATGTCCTTTACAAAACGTCGCAACCAACCCCATCATTTTATGTTAGCTGTTTATTATTTACTAGGCAAGTTTACGTTCAGTAGTTTGCCATTACTTCCAGAACGTCCGACGCTCACGCCATTATTAAAAATCAACAAAAGACAGTCTGCTTCCAAATAGCCTGCAGCTGATTTCGAACGCCGGTATGCGGGATTTCGAATCGCGTTCGATACCCCTTCGCCACAGGCGATGGCTCGTTAGGTGTAATAAATATAATATGTGTTAATTATTACCTATGGATGCTACATTATCGTCTGCCCATCAGATCGAAAACCCATTAAGAAAAGGTCATAGAAATCGAGGTTTAGTGCACACATTGTAGTAGATGTTGTGTCTTCTTGTTTGTGATATCTGGTATTGTTCAGATTAGTGAATGTAGCAACCTAATTTGTGAACGACCCTCCAATTGTATGTTTTCTCCTCGCTTCTGGCTACATCTTCAGCATCCGCTTTTGTTTAATGTTGTTTAATTCTTAATGCAGCTTTCCGTAAATGTTAGTTTAATGGATTCTACACTAACTAGGTGGGGGGAAAACATTTACTCGACCGTAGCAGAAAAGGGATCAATAAGTAATTTTCTTAATAACAGGAGGGAGAAAAACATAGAATGTACTTAGAAAAAAAAAAACATCATTAACGGGGCAACTACTCCACTACCTGGAATATTGTAACCTACACACGTATTCATGCCGGATCTGTTGCGAAGGTGTTACGAATGCAGTTCGTAATCCCACATACCGCGTTCGAAACAAAGCTGCGGGCGATTTAGAATCAGAACGCCGTGCGTTGATTTCAATACAATGGTAGCTGTGCGGGTCGTTCAGAGAGCAATGGTTAACTACTGAATGTAAACTTGCCTGAGAATCGTAAACAGCCAAACAATGCTGGAGTTGACTGTTACGTTCTGTAAGGATATGCAACTAATTAACATCCATATTCCAACAACTACCGAATCTTCATTATACATTCATCTTCATCGTGTAGAAAATGTGTTGCAGAAAGGGGTTCCCATCTCAGTCATCTCGATGGGAACGATTAGTAGAGTGACTTTTCGCTAGCTGTTGCACGAGGGAACTGAGCGACTAAGGGAATGTCCTGAGCGCAGTGATGTCGTTTCTTAGCTCAACTCAACTCCAACCGACTCGACTCAACTAAGTCCTCTAGAAAGACTCCTTCGATGGTCAATCCTCGTGTCTCATCCATGTTCATGTTCAATATGTCTCTAATGTCCATCGTTGGTCAATACTCGTGTCTCATACATGTTCATGTCCATGGTGTCTCTGATGACCATCGTTGGTCAATCCTCGTGTCTCATACATGTTCATGTCCAAGGTGTCTCTGATGTCCATCATTGGTCAATCCTCGTGAATCACACATGGTCATGTCCAAGGTGTCTCTAATGTCCTTCGTTGGTCAATCCTCGTGTCTCATACATGTTCATGTCCAAGGTGTCTCTAATGTCCATCGTTGGTCAATCCTCGTGTCTCATACATGTTCATGTCCAAGGTGTCTCTAATGTCCATCGTTGGTCAATCCTCGTGTCTCATACATGTTCATGTCCAAGGTGTCTCTAATGTCCATCGTTGGTCAATCCTCGTGTCTCATACATGTTCATGTCCAAGGTGTCTCTAATGTCCATTGTTGGTCAATCTTCGTGTCTCATACATGTTCATGTCCAAGGTGTCTCTAATGTCCATCGTTGGTCAATCCTCGTGTCTCATACATGGTCATGCCCAAGGTGTCTCTAATGTCCATCGTTGGTCAATCCTTGTGAATCACACATGTTCATGTCCAAGGTGTCTCTAATGTCCTTTGTTGTTCAGTCCTTGTGTGTCATACATGGTCATGTCCAAGGTGTCTCTAATGTCCATCGTTGGTCAATCCTCGTGTCTCATACATGTTCATGTCCAAGGTGTCTCTAATGTCCATCGTTGGTCAATCTTCGTGTCTCATACATGTTCATGTCCAAGGTGTCTCTAATGTCCATCGTTGGTCAATCCTCGTGTCTCATACATGTTCATGTCCAAGGTGTCTCTAATGTTCGTCGTCGGTCAGTCCTGATGTCTCATACATGTTCATGTCCAAGGTGTCTCTAATGTCCATCGTTGGTCAATCCTCGTGTCTCATACATGTTCATGTCCAAGGTGTCTCTAATGTTCGTCGTCGGTCAATCCTCGTGTCTCATACATGTTCATGTCCAAGGTGTCTCTAATGTCCATCGTTGGTCAATCCTCGTGTCTCATACATGTTCATGTCCAAGGTGTCTCTAATGTTCGTCGTCGGTCAGTCCTGATGTCTCATACATGTTCATGTCCAAGGTGTCTCTAATGTCCATCGTTGGTCAATCCTCGTGTCTCATACATGTTCATGTCCAAGGTGTCTCTAATGTCCATCGTTGGTCAATCCTCGTGTCTCATACATGTTCATGTCCAAGGTGTCTCTAATGTCCATTGTTGGTCAATCTTCGTGTCTCATACATGTTCATGTCCAAGGTGTCTCTAATGTCCATCGTTGGTCAATCCTCGTGTCTCATACATGGTCATGCCCAAGGTGTCTCTAATGTCCATCGTTGGTCAATCCTTGTGAATCACACATGTTCATGTCCAAGGTGTCTCTAATGTCCTTTGTTGTTCAGTCCTTGTGTGTCATACATGGTCATGTCCAAGGTGTCTCTAATGTCCATCGTTGGTCAATCCTCGTGTCTCATACATGTTCATGTCCAAGGTGTCTCTAATGTCCATCGTTGGTCAATCTTCGTGTCTCATACATGTTCATGTCCAAGGTGTCTCTAATGTCCATCGTTGGTCAATCCTCGTGTCTCATACATGTTCATGTCCAAGGTGTCTCTAATGTTCGTCGTCGGTCAGTCCTGATGTCTCATACATGTTCATGTCCAAGGTGTCTCTGATGTCCATCGTTGGTCAATCCTCGTGTCTCATACATGTTCATATCCAAGATGTCTCTAATGTCCATCGTTGGTCAGTCCTGGTGTCTCATACATGTTCATGTCCAAGGTATCTCTAATGTCCATCGTCGGTTAGACCTGGTGTCTCAAACATGGTCATGCCCCAGGTGTCTCTAATGTCCATCGTCGGTCAGTCCTCGTGAATCACACATGTCCATGTCCAAGATGTCTCTAATGTCCTTCGTTGTTCAGTCCTTGTGTGTCATACATGGTCATGCCCAAGGTGTCTTTAAAGTCCGCGGCCATGTTGGTGGACATCTTCTTCGTCTTTCAGGGACCATGTCTTCCGTAACTGTTCCTTCTGAGTCACTGTAGATTTAACTGATTAAGTGTCACGGGATGATTAAACGCCTTAAGAAACTTCCCGTATCTGACACGAGCATATATACAGTAGTTTTCCATATTTTCTTCCCTCGCATATCCTTTACAGGGCCGGCTTCGTGGCTTAGAGGTTATGACTTTTCTCCGTAATCTCGTATACTATCATCAGGTAACGTGATGACGGTTCAAATCAGCAGTGGTTCGAATCGCATCGGTAACTTACGGGGTATGTGAGCCGGCCGCTCAGAAAGTAATGGCAAACTACTGAGCGTAATCTTGCCAAGAGATCAACATACAGCTGAAAGATGCTGGTGTTGACAGCTAAGTCCTGTAAAAGGATATGCTAAAAAAAAAAAAATCCTTTACAGGACATCGCTGTCAACACCTGTATTTTACCGCTGTCGTTGATTTCTTGACATGATTACGCTCAATTGTTTGCCATTGCTTTCTGAGCGGCCGGCTCACTTATCCCATAATTTACAAAGGCGGCGAGAGCCGCTTCCAATTTTCGCGCGCTGTGTTACCCTACGTGGATAAAGGGATTACGGAGAACTTCGTTTAACGCCTAGGCCAGGGAGACGGCAGTGTTACATATGCAACCCCTATAATTGTATATATAATACAACATGTCATCTCAAGATTAACAACTTCAAGTCATAACTTTCACACATCCCTACTTCTCATTTTCTGCCATACATCTTTCTTTGGTCTCCAGCTTACTTTTTGCTTGGCATTTTAACTGTTAATATGGTCAATGTATTTCATTGTTTCGAGACCTGATAGTATGTATGAGCCAGATTTATTCCGTGTTCAGATCTTGTAACGTGTCAGTATTTTTTATTTTTTTATTTTATAAAACAAGAAGACAAAAGTACAAGGAAGTGACAGCATTGGAAAGGCCAAAAGCATACAAGAACGCCAGACAGTAGGCATACATTTTGGGTGAAAATAAAAGAGAACAAAAAGCAGAAAAGAGAACGCGTGACAATAAAGTACATTATAATCAGGTTTCTTGCCAATTTCCTTCAGTAATTCAAAGCGTCTAAATATGTGTTTTCCTTGGAGCAAAATAAATGAACATTTTTTGCGAATCAAAAGCCGAGCAGCGTAGGTGTTTAACTAACTGTCTGCATGTAACTGTAAACTTGATTAGCAGATGTTAACATTTCTGTGTTGTGTTATTTAGTGTTGTAAAGTTTTTTTTTTTTTTTTGTAGCTTTGTTCAATGATTACCATGCAGTTGCTTAAAGCTACAGTAAAGTTTGCGCAACTGTTTATACAGTCAATTTTCTGTCACAATAAATAGGTGTTCTTCATGTTTGATAGTAAATAATATCCAGTATGAAAGTTTCAGTTAAAATTTAGTCTTCTTCTTCTTTTTCTTCTTCCTCTTTTTCATCTACTTCCTCCTCGTCCTCCTCTTCATCCTCTTCTTCCTCTACTTCCACTTCCCTCACTCCTCCTCTTCCTTCTCCTTCCCTTCTTCTTTGTCTTCTTCTTCTTCTTCTTCTTCTTCTTCTTCTTCTTCTTCTTCTTCTTCTTCTTCTTCTTCTTCTTCTTCTTCTCCTCCTCCTTCTTCTTCTTCTTCTTCTTCTTCTTCTTCTTCTTCTTCTTCTTCTTCTTCTTCTTCTTCTTCTTCTTCTTCTTCTTCTTCTTCTTCTTCCTCCTCCTCCTCCTCCTCCTCCTTCTTCTTCTTCTTCTTCTTCTTCTTCTTCTTCTTCTTCTTCTTCTTCTTCTTCTTCTTCTTCTTCTTCTTCTTCTTCATTTTTGTTCTTGTGCTGCTGCTTTTTTCTGTTTCTCTGTGTTTTCCTCCTGTCGTCGTTAGGTCAAAGGTTAAGAAGAGATACATAGTTAAAGCTTTGGTGTTATATTTACAGTGTCAGACACCTTCAACAAAATTGTTTCTGTCACAGAATATATAGAGAGAGAGACAAACAGAGAGAGAGAGAGAGAGAGAGAGAGAGAGAGAGAGAGAGAGAGAGAGAGAGAGAGAGAGAGACAAACCAAGAGAGAGGGAGAGAGAGAGCGTGTGAGAGAGAGAGAGCGTGAGAGAGAGAGAGACAAACCGAGAGAGAGGGTGTGAGAGAGCGTGTGAGAGAGAGCTTGAGAGAGAGAGAGAGAGAGAGAGAGAGAGAGAGAGAGAGAGAGAGAGCACATAAGTCGCGGCAGAGCAGTGATTAGTATGCAATTTAACTTATCTACCTGATGACGTTCATGTATTAGAATCCATCTCGAAACAGAGACTCTGTCCGTACTCTCAGCTACAAGATCGACCATGTTTAAAATAGGTACCAGATCGACCGTGTGTGAAATAGGTACCAGAAACCTCCTGAGAAGTCAAGATGGACGTCGTGATAGTGACCAAATCACTTATTGAGGAATCGCACTAACGCAGTAGTAGTCATCGCGCATGTTTGCTTAGCCCGGTGGTCATTTGTTCTAATCGCATGGAGAAAGGAAGTTCTTTGAAAACTGTATATGGGATTCCCTGCCCTCTCTGTCTAACATTGTCTTCGAAGTACAGGCGGCCGTCTCTCACACTATATTTACACGTGATCCCCAAGGACTCTCGCTCCTTCTGCCTGGCTGTTCAGATGCGGCCAATCTGTCCGCCGGCTCGTTGTCTCGTACACCAGCGTGTCCCAGCGATAAGGTCCAACCGATGCTCCCATCTTTGATTTTTAAATTGACCAATCCTTTCTTCACATGTCTCAGCATGCTCTGTGATGAATTTTGTGTGGAGTCAATGCGGTGGACGGACGGCCAGTCTGCTTTGCGTCAGCAAATGAGGACTGACCTTCTTCAGCTTCTTCACAACGACGTACACAGCGTCAAACAGTGCTAGCATCCATGTCTCCTTAAACAATATTCAAACGTTCGTTAATGCAAATCGGGGTCTCGCAGACAGACAGACAGACAGACAGACAGACAGACAGGCAGGCAGACAGACAGACAGACAGACAGACAGACAGACAGACAAGCAGGCAGGCAGACGGACAGACAGACAAGCAGGCAGGCAGGCAGGCAGACGGACAGACAGACAGACACATGCTTTGGCTCTGAGAAGTGTTAGGACCATCACATTTTGTAGGCCTTAATGCAAGAAAGATAAGATGGCCAGTCTCTCTCTCACTCCCTCACTCTCTCTCACTCTCTCTCTCTCTCTCTCTCTCTCTCTCTCTCTCTCTCTCTCTCTCTCTCTCTCTCTCTCTCTCTCTCTCTCTCTCTCTCTCTCTCATAACGGACGACAATCCCTGGCGTCGACCACTCGTACGACGGCACTCATGCCATTAACGCAATCTCCTAACGATTATTCCAACGCGCCTACCTCAAAGGCACTAGCACAATAATAATGGGCTCTGTGAATTGTACTTCAAAGCAAGACGAAATCAAACTACCTAAGACTTATTACATATTTGTGGACTATTAGCTATGCAATCGCACTCAGGACATTGAAATGAAGACGAGTTTTGTTCTCTTTCTAAAACTAACGCTTCTGTTTCACCCACGTTCGTATTTCGTGCGTTCATTTGCTCACTAATTAGCACTCTAAATCCATCTAATAGTTCATAAGTCAGTGTAAATTTTAATTTCAAGCTAGCATCCGAAATTAGACTGAATGAACTTGATGGACGTCGAATCCTAGGCAATACATATTTCCCTCGCTTTGTTGATCTTTAGCATACGCTGAAAGTATTGAACGAGATCAGCAGCACGTATCCTTTATTCCATCCTATAACGCAAATTTGCCCTTCATTTCTATTGTTAGTTTGTTTAAGCTATATATTTGTAAACATTCCCCCTAGATGTGTCTGTTTATCTCTCTCATACTGTCTGTCTGTCTGTCTGTCTGTCTGTCTGTCTGTCTGTCTGTCTGTCTGTCTGTCTGTCTGTCCGTCCGTCCGTCCGTACATCCATCCGTCTATCCATCCATCCATCGGTCCATTCGTCCATCCATCGGTCCGTCTGTATTTCTGTCTACAATGCTATACCCATCTACTGCTGGGTACAAACGTATAGTGTTAATGTTAATTTTATTTGGAACAACAACAAGTAGCATCGACAGTTTCCAGACAATCCTGACCAAGAAACTGTTATCGCTAGCTTCCCTACGGGACACTCTGGGGCAAGGTGGAGTACCCGTTTAACCAAAGACACAGCGCCTAGGACTCAAATATATAAGGGTGGGCTATTGGAAATGTCGCAGTCAGGTACAGAGGGTATGTACTAGACATGCTGATTTATGACTTTGATGTTATCATACTGAAGGAATTGAATGGAGATGATTACCAGTGCGTTGTATTTGTTGGCCACATTAATCCGACTGGACATCGGAGACATGGGCAGTGTCTGCTAGTGAAAGGGGGGGGGGATTAAAACTTGAGGTACTAGACCTAAGTTAATGGAATAACAAACAAGAGATGTGCAGGGTGTAAAGATGGAGATTGGGAGTCTTAAGTTGGAACTTAATAAATGTATGCGTCGTAGGAACAATGGGACTGGCCTAAGACGATGAAAGAGATCCTAGGCATTAGGCTTCTCTGGAGACTTTAATGCACGAAACAGAGAGAGGGACAATACAGGGGAAAACCGATAGGGAAATGCCCTTGTAGAAGCCATGGCGGATTCAGAATTAGTCTGCATAAACGATGGGCGGCCAACGAGAATGGGAATGAGGCCTGGTAATGCAGACATGACTAGTGATCTAGCATTTGTTACCCACTCGGCAGTAATGGCTGTCAACTGGGCTGTCCTATGTAATCATGGAAATGACCACTTACCATGTTCAGTATTGATTTCTAAGTCTAGCAAAACCAAGACTGTGAGAGTACACGTAAGCCCTTAAAATATGGCAGGGAAAACACCCTTCTGGGACGCCTCAGACAGAAGGCATGCAGTGTCACTGTCAGACCTACTAATGTGCAGCCTCCATGGCGGACCTCAGTGGTAGAAAGGGCGAGCATGGAAATGCGAGAGAGCGGCAGTTAATCAGTTACAGTAAGTGCGGTGGACACCCCATAGCTCACAAGAGGAAATAGAGAAAGCTTCGAAAGAAAAGAAAGACAATGTGCAGGAATTCAAGTGTTGTGCAACAGAGGCCAAAATAGCGAAATTGGAAAACTTTATGAATGAGACTGGAGGAGATTAAACACTGAGAAAGTTCTGGAAATTGCACAGACAAGTGTAAAGGAAAGATCGTCCTGTCACCGTGGGTACCATATACAAAGATAACGGTTCGCCTTTGACAACAGTCAAAGAGAAAGGGAAAAGTTTCCGCAGAGATGTATAGCACAGATAGATCAGAACAATGGAGTTATCAGAGACTCAGAGAAGATCTCTTAGGTACCATTAAAGATACCCAGGCTTGGCCATGGGAATCCCATAGGAAAAAGGGATATTTTCTGAATAGTGTAGGGAAGGGTGGGACGGGATGGGACAGGTATAAATTACCATTGGCTGGGACTGAAAAACATGTCCCATGGACACGCCTGCCAGGCTTGGCCATGGGAATGTTATTCCAGTGGGAATCCCATGGGAAAGTCCCAAGGGACGGGATGGGATGGCACATGCATAAATTACCACGCAATGTAAATTATGTCCCATGGACAACCCTGAAGATGCTTACTGTGAAGATACCATACAGCCGGAAGATATTATAAATGTATTCAAAAAAAAGCAAAAGACACAGCACCAGGGCCCGATGGGGTTAGGTGCGCCCACATGATGGATATGAGTGATTGAGAATTTATGGAGATGACTGCTTGCGTTCAAGTCACTTAGATTATTTCTTTACTTTAACCTTTTGTTTCTCCTAATTGCTTATTACTGTTGCCTTTTTTCTACACCCCTGATGGCCATCATCATTTCAACGTGTGCGTAATCCCATGTAAGATTTTCCTTGTGGAGATTGTCTGGAAACTGTAAATGCGGTTGCTCCAAAGCAAATTAACGCGAATACTATACGTTCATACCCGGCAGCGGATATAGAAGTCTTGTAAGTGCTTAATTAAGACATCTAAGGGTCTCAATCCGGCCCCTCCAACAGAACTTGTGGTTAACGCTGTATTGGAAGAACGCACCCGATCCACATGGCACTGTTGCTTCATTGAAGAAGTTCCCACACTGTGCTTCGATATTTATTGTATCTAATTGTATTCAATAAATGCAGTTCGATATCTAAACATCTAATACTCATCTATGAAATAAACACCCCTATAGCCTATGTGTACATGAAAGTCTAAATACAAACATGTGAACGTGTTACTTGCACTTACTCCTGAATTGACCTGTTAATTCTTTTATTTTGCCAGCATACGTGTCTTAACATGTGGACAAATATCGCCCTCTTAATGCAGCCCACTCTGTGTAATTTTAGAATGTTAAAGTATTGACCCAGCAGCCAACGATTTTCTTTCGAAACAAAGACAAGCTTTTGTGTTCAAACATTTACAGATGAGAGCGATGCTTGGGGCAGATACATCGTAAACACTCCAACAGGAAATTTGCATTGTGCCATGTCTTGTGACAGAGCAAATCGCCACAGTTTATCCCTGTGAAAATCACAGGTTTCATTATCTCAGTCGCTTCACTCTCAGAAGTTCACACATCTTGACAGCGTGTGTATTGTTCTTAGTGTATGTGAATGTGTGTTTATATATGGGCGTGGTTGTAAGCGCAGTGGGAATGCGTGTAAGTAAAGGGCTCTTCTACGCACCGCATGCGCATTAGGCATATGATGCTAGTCGCATATTTTATTGACCAGTCGGCACTAGGTGGCTGATATGGTCAGTATCATGCCGGCAGCCTTCACTTTGTAAGACGTTTTCTGGGACCTGTCCTTGGCTGGATATACCTGGTACCAGAACTGTTTTAAAACCCCTTCATTCAGGTTCTAATTCATGAATGACCACCTGGCGACACGCGAACGTATAGCCACTACGCTTGCGCGTGTGAATGCGCGTGATATGTATATACTTGCTAATGTTTTTTTGTTTGTGTTATGTGAATGTGTGATATATATATATATATATATATATATATATATATATATATATATATATATATATATATATATATATATATATATATATATATATATATAGTGATCACGCGCATTTACACACACAAAAACAGTAGCATATATATATATATATATATATATATATATATATATATATATATATGCTAATGTTTTTGTGTGTTTTAGTGTGTTAGTTTAGTTTAGTCGATGGATCAACTTCATGGGTGTAAACCATAAGTGCTCCTCCTAACTGAAACCTGAGTTTGGAGAAACTCAGCTCAGTCCACGAACTCTGTAGCACACGGCGAGGATCCTGAAATACTTTGGGTAGATTTTTAACTCGAAATTTTGCCCGGGCAGCGCCGTTAGGCTACTCTTTATCGATTTCCAACTGCCAAGGGATTTTTTACGTGCGCAACAATACACACAAAATCTCACTACCCAGAGACCAGGGGGAATGTTACTAGAAGTCCACGTAAACAAAATCCCAGTCCTCACCGGGGCTTGAACCCGGGACCTCCAGCACTCGAGGCGGACACCATACCTCGAGACCACTCATTCACTTGTTTTTGTGTGTGTGAATGCTCGTGATCAGTATATATTTCCTAATGTGTTTTTTTTGGGTGTGTTTGTGTGTATGTGAATGCGCGTGATATGTATATTTGCTAATGTTTTTGTGTGTTTGTGTGTATGTGTGCGTTTGTCTTGTGTTTGCATATGTGTATGTATGTTGGTGTATTTGTAAGTATATTTATTTATGTTTGTGTGTATTCTTGGCTGTTTATTTTTATGTGTATTCCTGTGTGTTTATGTTTGTGTTCGCGTGCTTGTATGTGTGTGGTTGTGTGTGGTTATGCCACCATTTGAAAAGTTGTATCTATCTCTTTATCTCAGACTAAAACACTGTATCTCAGAGCTAAATACCCGATTGAATAGCTCTCAAAACTCTGCATTTCAGAGCTAAAGACTTTATTTACTCGATCTAACAAAATATGTATCTCGGAGCTAAAGATTTAATTTACAGCTCACAAAGACAGCAGCATACATACACAAGAAAATGGCGTGGCGCAGTGGCCAGCACGCTTGCTTGCTAACCAGACTGTCATGTGTTTGAACACCTCTCCATCGAGACGGGTTGTTATTTTTGTTTTTTTAATTTTAAATCTTGGTATTATTATTATTGACCTTGGCTTCCAGGTCTATGTAGCTTAGCATGGTTACAGGGAAATGTTCTGGGAAGTGAAGTCGATTGGTGAGATAGTGACCTCATCATCCACAGATTGCCGATTGAGCTTCAACAATATACGCCTAGCACCATATACCAATACACGACACAATATGAAAAACTGTCTTTTTATATGATGTACTTTTGTTCGTACTCAACACATATATGATGTACTTTTGACATACTCAACACATATATGGTGTACTTTTGAGGTACTCAACACATATATGGTTTACTTTTGAGGTACTCAACACATATATGGTGTCCCTTTGACGTACTCAACACATATATGGTGTGATTTTGACGTACTCAACACATATATGGTGTACTTTTAACGTACTCAACACATACATGGTGTACTTTTGACGTACTCAACACATATATGGTGTGATTTTGACGTACTCAACACATATATGGTGTACTTTTAACGTACTCAACACATACATGGTGTACTTTTGACGTACTCAACACATATATGGTGTACTTTTGACGTCCTCAACACATATATAGTGTCCCTTTGACGTACTCAAAACATATATAGTGTGATTTTGACGTACTCAAAACATATATAGTGTGATTTTGACGTACTCAACACATATATGGTGTATTTTTAACGTACTCAACACATACATGGTCTACTTTCGACGTACTCAACACATATATGGTGTACTTTTGACGTACTCAACACATATATGGTGTACTTTTGACGTACTCAACACATATATGGTGTACTTTTGACGTACTCAACACATATATGGTGTCCCTTTGACGTACTCAAAACATATATGGTGTACTTTTGACAAATTCAACATGTATATGGTGTACTTTTGAGGTACTCAACACTTACGTGGTGTGCTTTTCACGTACTCAAAACTGGTGTAAAATTGTCTAAGCTCAACTAAGAGTTGCCCCTGTAGTTCGGACTCTGCAAGTTCAGATGAAGCAACTACATCGATTGTTTCCATTCCTGTGTAGATGCGATTTTATATAAGAATGGTGAGAACACTGCAGACTGAAAGAACAAGTGATGAAGATATCTTGACAGAAATTAACTCACAGAGAGAACTGGTTACTCGCATCAGAAGACATCTTGACATAAATTAACTCACAGAGAGAACTGGTTACTCGCATCAGAAGATATCTTGACAGAAATTAACTCACACAGAGAACTGGTTACTCGCATCAGAAGATATCTTGACAGAAATTAACTCACAGAGAGAACTGGTTATTCGCATCAGAAGACATCTTGACAGAAATTAACTCACAGAGAGAACTGGTTACTCGCATCAGAAGACATCTTGACAGAAATTAACTCACAGAGAGAACTGGTTACTCGCATCAGAAGATATCTTGACAGAAATTAACTCACAGAGAGAACTGGTTACTCGCATCAGAAGATATCTTGACAGAAATTAACTCACAGAGAGAACTGGTTACTCGCATCAGAAGAAATCTTGACAGAAATTAACTCACAGAGAGAACTGGTTACTCGCATCAGAAGACATCTTGACAGAAATTAACACACAGAGAGAACTGGTTACTCGCATCAGAAGATATCTTGACATAAATTAACTCAAAGAGAGAACTGGTTACTCGCATCAGAAGATATCTTGACAGAAATTAACTCACAGAGAGAACTGGTTACTCGCATCAGAAGATATCTTGACAGAAATTAACTCACAGAGAGAACTGGTTACTCGCATCAGAAGACATCTTGACAGAAATTAACTCACAGAGAGAACTGGTTACTCGCATCAGAAGACATCTTGACAGAAATTAACTCACAGAGAGAACTGGTTACTCGCATCAGAAGATATCTTGACAGAAATTAACTCAAAGAGAGAACTGGTTACTCGCATCAGAAGATATCTTGACAGAAATTAACTCACAGAGAGAACTGGTTACTCGCATCAGAAAATATCTTGACAGAAATTAACTCACAGAGAGAACTGGTTACTCGCATCAGAAGATATCTTGACAGAAATTAACTCACAGAGAGAACTGGTTACTCGCATCAGATGATATCTTGACAGAAATTAACTCACAGAGAGAACTGGTTACTCGCATCAGACGATATCTTGACAGAAATTAACTCACAGAGAGAACTGGTTACTCGCATCAGATGATATCTTGACAGAAATTAACTCACAGAGAGAACTGGTTACTCGCATCAGAAGATATCTTGACAGAAATTAACTCACAGAGAGAACCGGTTACTCGCATCAGTAGATATCTTGACAGAAATTAACTCACAGAGAGAACTGATTACTCGCGTCAGAAGATACCTTGACAGAAATTAACTCACAAAGAGAACTGGTTACTCGCATCAGAAGAAAACAGTCCACATTCTTTGAGTATGTCATGAGAATGGGAAAGCTGGAGCATGTAGTCACAACAGGAAAGTTAGAGAGAAATAGGGGCAGAGGGAGACAAAAGAGAAGATGCTGGGTAGTTTGACATGATGGCATGGAGGGCCATCTGTATCATAAATTATTGGCAGTACATGAGATACAAGATTGTTGTCAGACATAATCAGCAACGCCAAACGGCATGGGATATAAGAAACAATTCCATTATAGTCAATTAATTAATAAATCAAGTGGCATCTTCACATTGAAGGTCCGCTGCAATGGTCCTCAAAACCCTATGTCTTGCGTTGTCGTGGTGCATTTATTTAAGCTTCTTCCAGCCCATCTCTTGATGTCGCCCCATCTGCAGCGTTGTCTTCCTCTTGCACGCTTCCCTCTATGTATTCGTCTAGCTCATCCGTTAACAAGATATATGTGTTTTATTACAAACAGACGTACCTTAATTGTCTGACCGTTACCTCATTCAGTTGCGTTTTCTTAAATCCCAGTTTGTGTAATAGTCCTTTGTGTTTTGTCTTCTCCTGCCATGATAAACTTCCTATAAATCTAAATAACCCCATTAGAAATTAAGTCTAAAATGGGTTCCAGGAAATGTCTCGGAAAGTAAAGGCAGCAGGCATAAAACTAGCCACATCAGCCACCAAGTGCCGATTGGTCTGTATAAATACGGGATGTAATGCCTGTAGCAGGGTATAACCATTGAGTATAACAGAAAGTGAGGTTTAATCCTGTTAGTTAGTTAGTTAGTTAGTTAATTAGTTGATTAGTTGGTTGGTTGGTTGGGTTAGTTGGTTGTTTGGTTAGTTAGTTAGTTAGTTAGTTAGTTGATTAGTTGGTTGGTTGGTTGGGTTAGTTGGTTGTTTGGTTGGTTAGTTAGTTAGTTAGTTAGTTAGTTAGTTAGTTAGTTAGTTAGTTGATTAGTTGGTTGGTTGGTTGGGTTAGTTGGTTGTTTGGTTAGTTAGTTAGTTAGTTAGTTAGTTAGTTGATTAGTTGGTTGGTTGGTTGGGTTAGTTGGTTGTTTGGTTAGTTAGTTAGCTAGCTAGCTAGCTAGCTAGATAGTTAGTTAGTTAGTTAGTTAGTTAGTTAGTTAGTTAGTTTAGTTAGTTAGTTAGTTTAGTTAGTTAGTTAGTTAGTTAGTTAGTTAGTTGGTTGGTTGTTTGGTTGGTTGGTTAGTTCGTTGGTTGGTTGGTTAATAGGTAGGTTGGTTGGTTGGTTGGATGGTTGGTTGGTTAGTTAGTTAGTTAGTTTGTTGGTTGGTTGGTTGGTTGGTTGGTTGAATTGTCGGTTGGTTGGTTGGTTGGTTGGTTGGTTGGTAGGCTGGCTGGTTGGTTGGTTGGTTGGTTTGTTGGTTGGTTGGTTGGTTGGTTGGTTGAATTGTCGGTTGGTTGGTTGGTTGGCTGGCTGGTTGGTTGGTTGGTTGGTTTGTTGTCTCGCAAGAAACGCAGGAAAATCAGAATCTAAGTTTCTGAACGTAAATCAAAATAACAACAACAATAATAATAATAATAATAATAATAATAATAATAATAATAATAATAATAATAATAATAATAATAATAATAATAATAATAATGACCATTGAAACACCAATGCCAACGAAAACTCACAATCAGCAATAAAGAAATCGAAAATGTAATAAACTTAATCATTTGGCTTCATAATTAACAATTATGGGGTCTGTTCGTAAGACGAATACCGGTCATACACTTGCAGATGTCGAATAATACAGGGTGTTACTAAAGTCTCACTGTACTTTGTATGTAGAACACATTTGAAAAAATTATTTCTTTCGTTAATAACACCATTCTATTTGGAGTGCAAAGAATTACTCCAGAAGAAGACAACCATTCGCTGCATATGGCATCACAATAGACAATGGAGCACATTTGTTTATGACATCATGTACTTCATTTCTCAAATTTGTTCTACATACAAAGTGTAGTGAAAGTTTACAAACACCCGGTATTATTCGCCTTTAGCACAACACTGGCAAACAAATGACAGCAAAAATGTTGAGAACATGCACCGGTCTTCCTCAAATGGTTTATTCAATGTTCATGTTTCTGTACCACACAGTAACGAAGAATAATGTAACACTTGATCACTATTAGTTTTACCTCCTATCTCAGCTCTTTAGGTGTCAGAAGCTGTTAGATTCCTATACTTTTTCTAATGTCTGCCGCACACCTGCCACTATCTATTATTTATTATTAGTAAGTCAACTCCAGTAATTCCATAAGTCACTTCAAGTAATCTTTGTGTTGACCTGCTGTGGAATTTTCAATTATAAGTCGATGTGAAGTAATGAGCTTCAAATTACTATTAAAAATCATTACCAGAAACTGACTTACAAATATGAGCTTGTGAACATGAGTTTGCTAATTCAAGAATTCAAGTGTGCTTTTATATTCGACTCTTGTTTTTAACCATTGCAAAAAACCAAGATATCCAATTTCATTGTGTGATGTTTGTCACAGTCCTTCATTGATCGAGAGCATATGGTCAAAGGTGAGGCGAGGCGGTTTCTATAAACATATATTGTTTGGTAAGTAGTTAGTGTCATCTGCAGATTGTAGAACGCCCAGCGCTGCTTGTGGAAACGACCCGTTACTGTAGCAATTGAGACCATGTAGATTCAGACAGGCGGGCGGACATGCACACATAAAGACAATCAAGGAGATATGAGGGGGGGGGGGGGGGCTTGAGAGGAGACAAATAGACAGACAGTGTCAGATAGACTGACAAAGAGACAGACAGAGAAATAAATGCAAATAATTATGCACATATATGTTTAAACAGAAAGACAGACAAACAGGTATGCATACATACAGACAATCAGAACCGGTGAACGAATTAACAAGCCTACTAATTTTATTTTATTGGGTTATAAATTGGGCACACAGGCCCGGCTTAATTCTTTAACGGCTCTTTCAGCCACTCATAAAATACTATAGCCCCATGTTTGTATAGGAAAGACTACGACTGCACATGGGTATGACTACATAATATGAAACAAGTAGGTATGTGTGGCTCCTGCGAGACAGACAGACAGACAGACAGACAGACAGACAGACAGACAGACAGACAGACAGACAGACAGACAGACAGACAGACAGACAGACAGACAGACAGACAGACAGACAATGTTGTCGGACAAAACGACAGACAGGCAGATAATTAAACAGACAGACGAAAACATCAGGAGCCAAGCAGACAGACAAGCAGGCAGAATCGAGACCTTAATGCATCTATCACATAATGAACTGCAGCACTCAAACTTACCTTCCATTGCCCATTAGTATTTTAGAAATATTTGTAACAATTACTGGGCAAACATGCACTTTGTCATGTCCTACCTGATGAAGCTGGCCAACGAATGATAATTTGTTCTTACGAGACACGAAGTGCATGAGTAAGGTCAATTGCGAACACGTCGTGATCAATAACTATAGGTATTTACTTGCTAATAGAAGTTCATCTCAAGCAAATTGTGTGTATTCCTGGCAAATTAAAGCCGAGAATCTGCATTCAGACGAAAGTATCCGTGCAGGTTTGACAATATACAATGGACGTTCGTTTGAGTGTGCGTGTGTGAGTGCGTGCGTGCGTGCGTGCGTGTGTGTGTGTGTGTGTGTGTGTGTGTGTGTGTGATAAACATCGTAAGAGAAGAAAGCGGAAGGGAGTTGCCGAACAGTTAGTTCTTCTTCTTCTTCTTCTTCTTCTTCTTCTTCTTCTTCTTCTTCTTCTTCTTCTTCTTCTTCTTCTTCTTCTTCTTCTTCTTCTTCGTTCCTGTTTCGAGGGGTGTGCGTCACACTAAGTTACACTACTGCTCGCTCAAAGGTCAAAGGTTCCGGCCACAGAATGTAAGTGTGTCAGATTTCCTTCTTCTAGACCAGGGGTGGGTAAACTTTCTGTGTGTGGGGCCACATTGACAAATGTAAATATATTCAGGGCCCGCATATGTATTATGTCAACTTTGTTTACAGCAACCTATCACAATAAGTAATTATGAATTATTTATAGGTTATTAAACAGTATAAATAACTAATTAATGCAATTTTATTTTACTTATACACTTACACATTATAATTTACAATATGGACAAAAACTGTTACTAATTTGTTAACATAATTTTACAAATTTTTATAATAATATTTTTTTTTTAAATCTATAAATGGCTTTTATTTAGACACAAACCGACTACATTGTCACTACATTTGGTGATTTCTAATGAGATGTATGTAACTGCTTGCAATTTTTGACAATATTCTTGAAATCTGGAGCAAGTTTACTTGTTGAAATTCGCATGACAGCATGCAAGGTGAAGTCCGACAATAAAGACCTATTCTTAGATTTGTTGATCTTCAAGTTAGAAAATGCTTGTTCACAAAAGTATGTTGATCGAAACAATGATAAAAGTTTAGCTTCACAGTTTTTCAGGTTGGAAAATGATTCTTCTGATAAAGATCCATAGAAATCTAGAAAACCATCTGGCTTGAATTTCTCTTTCAGGTCATGAACTGCTTGTAAGTCAAGCAGCTCCAACTGTATGTCCTCTGTGGCTGGAACAGCTTTTGCACTAAAAGGGGAACTGGGAATATTTAACTGTGGCTCAAAGTTCTTGAAATCTTGGAATCTCCTTCCAAATTCTTCAGTCAATGCATCTAATTGGGCTTTGTAATTTTCAGTCATTTCACCACAAATGAATTCTTGTTTCAAAAATGTTAAAACAACCATAACGGTACGTGAAATTATGTAACTTAAAAACGAAGTAAAATTTTTATTTCTAAATGCCCTCGAGGGCCGCATAATATCAGTTGCCGGGCCGCATGCGGCCCGCAGGCCGTAGTTTGTCCACCCCTGTTCTAAACAAATTCCATCCGAGCTTAGGGATTCCGTTTTCACCTGGGTAGGATTTATGTACTAATAAATTTGCCAGTGCATCGGATCCACGGCATGCCCTATACGAAATCCAGTTATCGTTGGATTTTTACATGTCATAACTTTCACATGGATATTCTACTTTTTTGCCCTTAACTGAGAAGGTTAGGTCTCATATTTCACTAGCTAAGAGATCAGGAGTTAGGGTGAAAACAAGCTACAATGGTTCTTGGGCACATTTACAGCCGACTAATGGACAAAGAGGAACTGGTGGGGAAGTATGAAGCTGCATCTGCGAGAATGACATAAAATATTCCAAGCTGTTGGTAGACTATTGGGTGGGGAGGATGGGGTTGGAGATGATGGTATAAATATACTGTCTTACTGCAGAGGAGCGGCTGGCCGAGTGGCTGGAACGCCGGACTCTCATTCGGGAGACCTGGGTTCGATCCCTCGGTAAGGTGTGGGATTTTTTTTCTGTCAGGGGCAAAAAGAAAATCCTAACCTGCACAGTTCGCGGCGACTGCACTAACCAGGTGGCCTTTATTCCTCAGACTCAAAGACCCCTCTGCCATACACCGCAAGGTAAATGTATTGGCAGTTAATGACAGGTTTTTTTTTTTTTTAAATTTACTGCAGAGAGACTTTGCTAATAAGGAATATATTTCAAAAGCAACATGAAGCGAATATATTAACTCAGTAAGCAAGTAAAGTATTTTAACAGACCTGCAATATGTCATACATCACTGGTCCCGAGGAAAGAGGTATGACAGCATGTGCGTTGCTTCGATTTGTACATTTCAACGTAACAGAGAGAAAGAGGGAAACAGACCAAGTGTACCGGTGTGATGTGTAATAACTGTTTGACAAGATATATTCATTGATCCCGACCCTGCAGTTTGGACTATCAGCCAGCTCGCCATCCAAGACAATACGTCACACTATCAACAACCGACCCGTCTCTTACAACGACGTATCACAACTGATTCGGATAGGACACTGGATCGGAGCAGACAGTCATTATTTGCATGTGATCTATAAATTGGGTCTTCATAGATAAGACCCCAAAGGTGGGCTGATCAGGCTGCGATGGAAGGAACGTCCCCATATACGATCAACTATGTATCCCAAGCTTTTGAGGCGTCGTCCAGGCGAGAAGTGTCACGGGACAACCCATGTTGCAGTGTGTTTCTACATTAACATCAGTAAAAGTTACAAATGCTGCCTTGTGTTTTGTTAGTTTATGCACTCCTATCTTGTACTTCGTCCAACAAGCAGTCGTCCCGTTTCCTGTCTCGATACCTTTCCTTTTAGCTGAGTCCATGGATTAGCAAGTAGTTAGTTGAGTCGGTGGACATAGAAGTAGTTTAAATGAATGGATTAGCAAACGCGTAGTTTAACTGAGTGAGTGAACAAATAGGTAGTTTAGTTGAGTGGATTGACAAGCGGGTAGTTTAGTTGAATGAGTTTAGATGTGTACGTAAATAAGTACATAGTTTAGCTGAATTGGTTGGCAGACAGGTAGATGAATAGACAAAGACCAAAGATCAAGACGAAAGATATCTTTTAACAGATGCTTTGTTCTGTCTTATGATTTATCTTTTCCACTGCGTGCTCATAGAGAAAGAGATCTGTGTAGTGACATGGACGCCTACGCCAGCTGACACGGCATTTGTTGATGTTGTTGAAGCTCTAGAACTGTGTTCATGTCTCCAGATCTTGTTCATTTATTGTCATGTTTATATTGATACGTCCTGACGTTTTTGTCATTAGCAGTCTTTTTTTTTTATTTTGGAATTGTGTCAAACCTGAATTTGAATTTTTCTTTTCGTCGCCTTTAGGTGCAACCACCAAGTCGTCTACACAGGTTTGATGTGTGATAGTGCGTTCTCCCATCGTCATTGTTCCTTTGTGATAAATCAGAGCTTCTGGTGTATTGTTGTTGCAAAGATGTCGATCCAGGTGGGTAACTCATATTCATCATCATGAATCAGCGAATTGCCGGTTGGCTTCTCCACAAATTGCGATCTCTGACGGTATGGGTCAATTCGTGTGTGGACTCCCTCCTTCCGTGCCATGACACAAGTCTGTCAAGAATTTTCTCACGCTGTCTTCCCCCATCTATCTTTCCACAAATCTGTCCGGTTGTCACAACATTGTCCAGTTATTTTTTGTCTTCTTATAATGTGACCCGAAACGATGACTGCTTCTTTCAGGTGCTTGCGATAAGTTGTCTTTGTGACTTAGCTTCCCTCAAAATGTGTGGAAGGACAATCATACAGTTCAGTTGAATGGAAGGACAATCATGCAGTTCAGTTGAATGGAAGGACAATCATACAGTTCAGTTGAATGGAAGGACAATCATACAGTTCAGTTGAATGGAAGGACAATCATGCAGTTCAGTTGAATGGAAGGACAATCATGCAGTTCAGTTGAATGGAAGGACAATCATGCAGTTCAGTTGAATGGAAGGACAATCATGCAGTTCAGTTGAATGGATGGACAATCATGCAGTTCAGTTGAATGGATGGACAATCATGCAGTTCAGTTGAATGGAAGGACAATCATGCAGTTCAGTTGAATGGAAGGACAATCATGCAGTTCAGTTGAATGGAAGGACAATCATGCAGTTCAGTTGAATGGATGGACAATCATGCAGTTCAGTTGAATGGATGGACAATCATACAGTTCAGTTGAATGGATGGACAATCGGGTAATTTCGTTTAGTGGGTGAACAAACAGGTAGTTTACTTGTATGGATGGACAAATGGGTAGTTTAATTAAGTGTATAAATAGGTAGGTTATTTAGCTACATGAACGATATCGTATTCCAGCAATAGAGTAAATCCAATCCTCAAGATTTGTTTATTACTGCGAATTGTACCTGCGTTATTTGAGTCTAAGTTGTCAATGCTTGTAACAGACTGATTTTCTGCGGCTGGTTATTAAAAAGCATTCCGAGATGCTTCGTGGCAAAAGCCGTCCTAAGAACAACACGTCCCGGTACCCGTTATATTTTACACACAGCACCCTCGCTGGCTGTCAATTTTATCAGTGGTACGCCTGCCAAGCCGCGGTATTGGGGAATATTCTGGGACGTTAAAGCGTACTGAGATTTTTTAAAAATATAATCTGGACTCACACCCGGCGCAGCCTACATTGAATACCAGGAAATTATCTTGAGAGCAAAGGAGGTTGGCGTGATAGGAGGTCCGCATCACCCATCGACTGCCGAGTGTCTATACGCAATCATGGGGACTAACTGCATACACAAAATACTGATCACTGCGTCAAAAGGGGTCATTGACATACAATTAGCGTGATACTGACTGCTTCATACATGAGTGCCGATGTGTCTACAATTTTGTGACTAGTATCATATACCCGGTCTCTGTGGCTAAGGGCTTGCGAACGCGGTTTGTGAGCCCGTATACCCGGGTTCGAAACACGGCTGTGCTGGTATTTTCGAAAAAGGTATAGGGGCCGGTCGTTCAGAAAGCAATGGCAAACTACTGAATGTAACACTTGCCTAGTACATCAACAGCAGCTGAAAATGCTGGTGTTTACTGCAACGTCCCGTAAGGGATACGCAACAAAATTCTTTTAATCATATACCTGGCCAGCTTTCCTGTCGACCCGGAGGCCATATATTCGAATCTCTCTCGAGGCGGGGATAATGTTATAATTTACCTGCGCTTACAGGTCGACTCCAGCTACAATCTTCTTATAGTCTATGCTGGCGTTGGTGATTACGTCCGTCCACAGCCTTCTATCTCTCGTGCTCAACTTTAAAACTCCTCTTCGATTAGATTCGAACGCATGAGCACCGACCCGGCATGCAAGTGAGTTAGTCATTGCGCAACCACGGCTGCCCAACCTACAATTGCTCCCATGGAAAGTTTTGGGAAGTAAAGCCGGTCAGTGTGTTACTCACCATACCATCTAATGAGTACCGATTACTCTAAAGAAATATGAAACAATCACGATATACCCTACTCACGTCATATCGTGGGGGAAAGTTCGCTTATACTTGCGCCCTTGCGTGAAAACGGGGTCTCTTTTACTACTTCTGCCAACACGAAACTCAGCTTTATAATCAGCAATAATGGTCGCTGTAGGCTGTATTCAATTTTTTTTTTAATGGCGTTGTTGTTGTTGTTGTTATAAAGCGGAATCGGAGGGCGGATTCCTTTTTTGGACGAAACTGCATCCATTTGGTCCGTCATCCACTTGTTTGCCATATTTACTGGAGACTGCAACTAGAACCGCAAATAAACAGTGGCTGTTTTATTATCTCTAATTTGATGTCATTATCTACAATGGCATTTATGACAGGGGGTATGAAATGATGTTGCACTTTAAAGGAAAATGCACATTTTGATGCAGTGGCATTTATGACAGAAATGATGAAATGACATTCCATTTTAAATAAAAGTACACATCTTGATAAACTGATAAGCGAGTAATAAACAAGATACCAGATACTGTACTTATCATCATCATCATTATGTGCTAATCATGAGCTTATAGTTAACACATTCAGTAGATGGTATGAGAAGCGGGCGCGCTAGCAAAGTTGACAGCGATCTGTACTAGTAATGTCGTGAGTACGGTCGGACCATGGTTCGGTTCCCGGGCTCTGGCGAAAGTGAGGGACAGATTGGCATTTAGACCTACAACAGTGGTTATCAACCGGTAGGGAATTCCCCCCTAGAGGGGAAGTTTAGGGTTTCCAAGAGGGGAATTAAGATTAGTTTAATATCGCATTAATACAAGAGCCAGTTACTTGATATTGTTTTTCCCTCTAAATTTTACGGTTCTGTACTTCTCGTCCTAATAAAATTCATTTTATAACGTAAGTAGACCTGCAAATCACGTTTTATGTAGATGTCTAGACTTGTTCTAGTATGTGTTATTAAATTTAGTTTCAATTTTTATGTATACAGTACTGTGTAAAGGTGGGGGGGGGGGGGATTTATAGGGAGGAAATTCGAAAGGGGGGAATGACGTCCTGAGCATATGGTAAAGGAAGGATGGGCCAAATAAGGTTGAGAACCACTGACCTACAACATGTGTTCGCGCTATCGTAACACAGACCCATAACAGAAAAATACTTCGGGGACAAACAACAGTGATATTTATATATAGAAAATATGCCAGAGATGGCGGTTGATGGTCTTAATATTAACTGGTTCAGTACAAACAAAAAGTAGGTTTGAATCAAATATGGTACACAATCGAATGAACAAGTACGCTAATTTCCCTTCACTGAGCATTGAAATTGTGGAAGACACAACGAAACAAAATAAATAACACGATAACCCTAGTATGGCGATATATCATCCTTTTGTCCAAATGGGATATCACAGTTGGCGATATATTAACCTTCGGCACTGGATCAGTTTGTGCTGGTGACACCGTCTTGACAGTCATACAGCGGTAGTAATTACTGGAAATGATAAACAAAGTGGTTTTCTTCATCACCACCATCATCTAGCAGGTGAAGAACGTTAACAGATTATCTCATTACGTAAAACAAGTAAAGGACCGTTTTACACGCCCGAAGACTCCTTGGGCACTTGGTGCTAGAACAATAAGCTAGTAATGAGGTTAGCAAACGCCGACCGTCTTTACTTCTTCAGATATTTCTGGTACCATTTCCAGATTAAAAATCCACCCCGATGAAGATTCGAACACATCAGCACCTGGCTGGCAGGCGAACGTCTAGCGACTGCGCTACCGTGCTGCCACCGCTCATCAGGCCCGCCAGGAAATATCCTCCATCATTTGTCAGCTACACTGCCTCTTGTATCTCCTTGTCCAGGGTTGTTTTCAATATCCTGTGTACATCTTCGTGCTGGTAGAACAGTGTCTCTTTTTCCATGATCCATGCCTTCTATCACTGTTCTTTCTAAATCGCTGGGACGTTCCTTTGTTCTCTCGCTTTGAACTCAAGTATGTCTATACACGTGATACTTTTTCTAGTGCACTAGACTGATTCTTGAGTGTGGATTAGCTTTCCCTGAGCCGACTTCTGAGCTACTTGTAATTTACATCCCCAAGACAAGGACGAGAAGTCAACATTTTAGTCCAACTGATCGGTCTAGGGGTTGTGTGGTGAAAGCCTGGCTGCACCCTCCCTCTTGCTTAGTACTCAGTGTATGATAAAGATTCTTTAGAAATGTTTATATTAATGTTACGATCACATTATATTTACGGTCAATAGGGTAATTTAGTTTGGCGTACTTATCCTGGCCAACTACAAACTAACAGACAACTGGGCACGGAAACGACCACTTGCTAATCCTAGTACCACATCAGGTCTCACTTTTTTGCTAGAAATCTCAGACAACGGTCGGGGCAAATTTAGTAGTTCGAAAGGTAGACATTTAAAAATTATTACTAACATCAGTAAGTCTACCGAACTGTAGTTATATTGAAGAAGCGCCCCGACCTGTAGTGAGAATCTGATTCTGGAACTAGAGTTGTTGTGGTTCATCCTCAAGCGGCACCATCATCATCAATCAGCACCAGCAACGAGTTCACACATGATAGCTATCGTATTGCCTGAGTCACCAAGGCCTTGTTGAAGTAGGTAGCTATACCATAGACAATTTGCTTATCACGGCTACACAGACTTCCAGTTAAAGCTACCAAAAGCTACACCAATTGATTGTGTGACACATACATTAGAACGAAACATTGTATAGTTTGCATACACCCAAAGATTGAAAGCAGTACAGTCACCTTTGCCGTCATCATCAAGTGTGAACTGGTGGACAAAGCTGCAGACAACCATCTGGGGAGCTACGGATACGAGCTAAGTTGCAAACCATCAATCTGACTTCAACCCACCGCTGAGTGCTTTGCTGTGCTTCTATGATTAGAGATCACATGAAACAGCTTGGTTTGCTGTAATAGCCAGAAACATACATTGATAGGAATATGCATTATTTTTTCTCCCGAGAGGAGCCACTTGTTACTTTCATTTATAATTAAACTGTGCGGTCTGGTTTATAGACCATCACACAAAAAATTAATCTACTGTCTTTTTCACCTCATAATAATTAATAGTAATGTAGTGTGTAAGGATAGAAGTTGAGTGAACTAGTTGTATCTCTCCTGTATTTTTTACTTGAGGGCACTGGGGGATTTTCTTCATCACAGAGTAGCGTGTCGCTGCTAACTAAGTCAGCTATCATCTATCGGTGTATAGTGTCCAACTTTAATTGCAGTGCCCTGTGCCACTGATAGGAAGGTAGACTCATCTGGGACCAGAATTCATACTACCTAGCCCCACTACGAGCCTTTCTGTCTTCTTCTCCAACAGTAGACTGACCTCACCAAGGGTCAGCTTTTCTATCTACATCCTTACCCATAGTTTTTCCTTATACGGCTGTATTCCACGCGACAGGTTGCATCAGCTACCTTAGCATCAGCGGACTGGAAGTTTAAGAGCCAACACTCTTATCCATTCGACCAAGCTGGTCTCCGGTGCGACGATTAACACGGCCACAGTATTTCAGTTTCCGAGACGTAATGCTCTTTATAAATCAGCTTTCTTCGATATTCAGTTTTTATAGAATGTCAGTATTTTCCTATTTCGTGCTGCGACGAATTCTAAGAATTTTCTAAATATTAATCTTCGATATTCAGGATGATTTAAGGGAAGTTTAGTCGCAAAGACAACTTAACACAAACATCAGAAAGAGGCAGTCATCGTTTCAGGCCACGTTATGAGAAGACAAAAACTGGAACATGTTGTGTCGTAATTTGTGGAGAGACATGATCGCCCACGCGAGCCGGCAAGGCACTGGATTATGATGGTTCAGTTTTTTACAGACTGTCAGTATTGTCCTATTTCGTGGTGCTAGGAATTCTAAGAATTTTCTTACGTTTCAGTTCAAAAGCCCGATATTCTTCAATGATTGCGAAATGGTCCATGACTCGCATCCGCATGTTGCCACAGGAAAGGTGCACGTCTCAAAAATGGTTACTTTGTATTGTTTTCTGGTGTTATACATAGGCTGAGTTACACTATTTGACCCCGGTATTCCTATGATCAGTTTAAAGCTGTCTTTTGGTTTTAACAGTTCCAATCGTGATTGATTATTGTGACAAAATATTCACAGTAAATGACATTTTAAAGCCCTTCGTTATTCATTGTGATTTTCTTTTTATTGACATGTTTTGTCTGTGGACATTAATTTTGTATTTTTATTATTATTATTACTTTCAGAAAAATAAAGTTTGATCTTCATTGTGTCTTTGGACAGATAGGATTAACTTTTCAATTCCTTAGCACTATTTGAGAAAGGGCATGCCATCTGCACATCTGAGTTCTGGAGGCGGATTTTCACTAATTATGAATGGATTAGAATTGTCACTGTCTCATCATTTGTGTTGTGTCTTATTGTAATTTATTACATATTGAGCAGCAATGGAGAGATTATGCAGTTCTGTCTAACTTCATTTTGCATCTCAAACCAGCTTGATGTTATACCGGCTGCTCTGACATCTGCTTGACTTCTATGATATTGTCACACGTCGTTCATGATGATAATATCAATGTTCTTGATGTTCTTTGCTTGATATTGTCGTGTGATGGTCGTTGTCTAGGTAACGATGTTCATGGTGTGTCAATTGAGATATCTAACTGTCTCTTAAACCAACTCACCCCAGAAGTGCACCTTCACCAGTCATGAAACAAGATTCCGTTGGCGCACATAATCATTTATTCCAGAAATAAGACGAACAGACGGAACATATATATATATCCAGAAACAATGTAAATCCATAGAATATAAATATCCTCCTCACAATTTAACCAGCACACATCAATGCCTTCTCACGGCCTGCTTCTTATCTCAATCCACAAGACAGGTAATCCAGCTACTATCCACGGCTGGATCTCCCAAAATACAACCCACACATTGGGTTGGAGCCACTGCTCAACTATAGAACCCACTCTGGTTCAGGCCTGTCTTCACAACTCGGAGCATAACACAACCCCGTTGTCCGTGGACTACCGACTACCTCGGTATCTCAAACTCAACTCTCTCAAACGACCTGACCCGCAGTCGGTCTCTTCTCTCACTGACCTTCCAGTCTCCTCACTTCACACAACACACAACTGTCTTTCGACCCATCCCCCCTGGGGCCTTCCACTCATATCCGCCCCATTATTTCTGAGGGTTGATTGTTTTCCTCGTAGCCAGGTCACTCACCTTACTGTCTCCCACTTTCATCTCCATTCTTTCTCATGCCCGGTCACTCAACTCAATGTCAATGACCCAGGCTTATGTCAGATATAAAGATTCAATTAAGCGGATCAATTGTATTTTCTTTCATGGTGTTTCGCAATTTATGACGCTGAACACAGTCAAAGGCATTATGGCAGTCATCGAAACAAGTATGAAGATCTACATTGTATTCTCTGCATTTCTCAAAGTTGGTTGTCGTGTTGAAGATATGGTCTTTGGTGCCTCTGCCCTGTGTGACGCCTGCTAGTATTCTATAACATTAAGTTGCTTTAACCTAACTTCTTCGGTGGCCAATTTTAAACCGTTACTGTTGTCACCTGTGATGTGACTGAAACAGGTTGGTAGTGATACACGGCGCAGAAAAGTGTTTGGGGAATCCCGCTAAATTAATAAATTTCACACCGATGAAGTATGTACGTAGAAAACAAAATAGTAGACATACTTATTGACAGTCCCTCGTACTTCTTGTAATTCACAGTCTAATTTACTTTAAATCCTCGTCCTGGTGATTCTCGGAAGATTTTGCTGGAATTGCTCACTAGTGTGATAGTATGATGGCGCACAGTTCAAATTCCCTGTCTTTGTGAGAGATGTAAATTGTTCTCTTTTAGACCTTGAGAATATTAACCCTGTTCCGAATGTTCAGACATAGCGCGTGCAATATATACGAATACTCTTCTCCAGTATAAATTAGTTCCGTTGATATATCGTCACAACAATGTTGTAACAATACCCTTGGGGTAGGCTGGGCTATGGTTACACTGTACACTTCAGGGTGCGTTCTGGCCAAGACACGGTGTAGTTGGTCCCCCGACCCCTCGGGCTCCTGGACCCTGAAATCTCTCACTCAATTGACCTAGGGCTTTTACCTCTAGGGGCTCAGTCCAAAAGACACAACTCAACTCTAGTACTGTCATAGGAAAGAGCATTCAATGTATTGTAACATAATAGTACAGGAGAGGACAGGTTTAGATGAAGGAAGTGGATATAGCAGCTAGAAAGACAAATAGTGGTCAACAGCTTAAGACCGGTGATGTCATCACCGGGCAGATTCCGTTCTTGTCAGTACGTCTCGTCGTCGTGGTTATCTCACCGGGTCTACTAGGATCCTCCTTCCACTAGTGTAGCCTGGGTAGACTGCTTGGAGATGGAAACCTTCTCTCCGGCAAAATGTTCAGACCCCAGTGTTAGACATGGTAGACTGACTGGAATCGGTAGACTTCTCACTAACGTTGTGTGGTAAACCCAGTGGACCACTGAAGACTGTAGCTTTCCCTATAGCGTAATGTTCCTACTTTGGGACAGCCACAGGTTCAAGGGATGGCGTCAACAAGCTCTCGAAGCGAAGCCTTCACGTTGGAGCTTAGTTGCACGTGGTGAACATGATAACGTCACTTTCGGTTTCATCATGGCCTGGTAATATAACCTCTGAGCAATACTTTTGACGTAGAGCTGTAAATTGTCTTACCCAGAGGGTGTGATAATAAATCGTGGTTAGATGGAGGAATCTTCAGAACTGGAGGTATAATTGCTAATGGGGATTTCACAGGCAGGAGTCCAGTGCGCTGATCCAACACTGGGGATGGTGCATGATCACTGAATTCAGTTGCTAGCCGTGCTCTATTTTCTCAAACCCCCATACGCTTCTGCATAAGTCACCACACGAAGGTCAATCCTGTAAGCGTGGTAGGTTTGCATGGTTTCTTTCCCCGTGTTGAAGGTAAACAGTAGTATTGTATACATGGTGTCTTCCAACATATAGAAGGTAAATATTAACCTCCCGTTCTGTCACCCCTTTATAATAGCGTGATCATATATGGAACTGTTAAGCGGGTTGGATCCGCGTTATTCTATTTGGAACGCATCCTGCGTCCCTTTTTCTTCCCCCCTCTCTTCCCTCATCATGGAGAAAGAAAATCCAGCATTGTTGCTTATACTTAGGGTTCGCTAAATTATAAGACAATCAGGGTAGAGTACAGGGTAGAAGTATCAGTGTTCTGTCGGAAACCTTGTTTTGTGAGTGCTCACTATCCGACGATAGTATAGATTACATATACGATCGGGCCGGTGCTCGTTCCAGAACTACCGCCGTATATTCCTTCACTGCTTCCCTCTAGCTAAGGTTACAGTATTATCCTCAGCTCGTTATAGTTGAACTATTATCCGTCCATTCCTACACCGTGTTCACCAATATAAAATATCTTAACACTGTTGAATTTCTCTTCCCACTCCAGTGCACCTAGAATGGTATAATTGTACCCTTATCTCGCATGTCGTATGTAACCACAGAATACCGATTGCTTGCGCCGGTGCGCCACGGAACATGCTACCTTATCCATATACTTCAGATAGATATGTCATGCCTATATTCCTACGACAGAAGTGCATGTTGCTGGAAGGGTGAAGACCATGGTTATTCGATAACAGATGTCAGTTATTGCTAATGAAGCGGTTAACTAGCGAGTTTAAAGCGATCTGATATCGTTCGACTCGGCCGCAAGAACCGATCAATAATACCCCATTAATATACATGACCTGCCTTGTGAGCGACCCACAAAAGATGGACTCGGTTCGCGTCGACAATTGCACACGTTGTTGTACCACTTCTATGACATTATATAAATTTACTTTACCTTATTTAATGAAAACCACATTTAGAACTGGCGATGATTACATGTCGGTAATCTTTAACTTCCATCTAGACGGACTGGTTGATCTCAAAGACGTCGTTTCTACGCCCCGAAGTGAGCACAACTGTTACCGGTTGAATGAAAGCACTTCTCGTTCTGCGTCTCAGGGAGATCGGAGAAGTTCAACTTCTCGTGAAACATAACTTTCTTCGAGTTTACAAAACCCAACCACGTGAAAAACGGATTCCGTAAGTTCAATTCTCTCCGGGTGCAAAAAGAAAAACTGAACTTCTGGAAGTCGAGAGAATGTTACAGAAGGGAAGGATTTTCTTGTGGTTCTGCCGGCTAAAATTAGCACGGTATTTTCCCGTACCAGAATAAGACGTGAGGACAGGCCTTCTGGCCGTTTTGTGACACTGGTTACTTCCTTTTTTTTCATGCGCTTGCTTTGAACTCAAGCGTAGTTCATGTATTGCTACTACTTCTAGTCCACTAGGCTGATTAGCTTTCCCCATTTCAAGTATCTCTCGCCATCAGGCGAATGCACTCCGCCTTCTGAGGTACTCGTAATTCGCGTTACTGAGTCAATGACGAGAAGTCAACATTTTAGTCAAACTGACCAGTGTAGGGGTTAAACCCGATACCTTGGCATCAGCACACCGGAAGATTACGAGCCAGCGTTCATATCCATTCAGCCATGTTGACCTCATGACTTCTCTTTCTTCAGGCATGTATCGTTGACCGTACTTTTCCTGATACCGGTTCTAGTTCTTTCACTTCCTTTTCATGTTTATTTTCTAGCGTCTTTATTTGTTTATCTTCATACTCTTCCTGGCAGTACTCCTTCCACTTTCTGGTAAATATTTACTGTCTGTTAAAGTATTGCCATCCCTATCGTTTATTACATGAACTGATGTTCTGAGTTTGCCTCATAATGTGATTTCCTTGAATCGGCTCCCATATGTTCATTTCAACTGGAGATGTTTTATTCTATTACAAGTATTCTTTACAGATAGTTTATTGTTTTCTCTTACCACATTTACGACTTCTCACGTATACCTATACCGGATGTTTGTAAAGTCTCACTAGATTTTGTATGTGGAACAAATTTGAAAAATGAAGTATATGATGTCATCACAAAATGTGCACCATAGTCCACCGTGAAGCAATATGCAGCGAATAAATGTCGTCTGCTGTATTCCAAATAGAAAAGTATTATCAACGAAAGAAAGAATTCTTCAAATGTGTTTTAAATACAAAGTGTAGTGAGACTTCACAAACACACTGTGGTATATGTGACTATTAACTTCTACCCTTGTTTGCTTTAATTTTGCCTTCTTTTTTTTCAGTAATGCTTTTTCCATGATATATCTCTGCCACTTGTATCCTGTTTTAGGAATCATTTATTGAGCTGATACCATGAGAATGTCTAAAGCTTTGATGGATACTTCATCGGTGTCAAATCTTCTTGTTCTGCCATCAGCCTTCGAATTCATTTTTTATTTCAATTGTATATTCAGGTGGCATAACAGTTAAATCGAAAAGTATTGGTCGTGCTCCTTTTATCACTTCGTTTTATCAGTTTTATTTTGAAATCTGTCACACGTAGTTCATGATGTGTGACGCAGTCTGCCTCCGTGTATGTGTGTGTGTGTGTGTGTGTGTGTGTGTGTGTGTGTGTGTGTGTGTGTGTGTGTGTGTGTGTGTGTGATGTGTGTGTGTGTGTGTGTGTGTGTGTGTTAAACTTGTCATCCATCTGTATTGTGTTGAGATAAAACAGATTTGGTTCTTGCAGTTACCATCGGATGGGGTCCACGTGTACGAGTGCTTTAGAAACTGTCTTTGCCAAGAGGAAAACAACTCCGCTTTGACAGCATTTAGGACCTCAAAGTGTTGCTATTTGGCATTGGCTGATCGGCTGGTTGGTTGATTCGGTGGATAGTTGATTGATTAGTAATTTGGATGGTTGCTTGCTTGCTTGGCTACTTGGTTGGTTGGTTGCGTGGCTGGCAGGTTGATTGGTTGGTTGGTTTTGATGGATGAGTGGTCGGTCAGTTGGTTGACTAGTTGACTGATAGATTGGTTGGTTGGTAGATTCGATTGTTTGTTGCTTGGTTGGTTGGTTGGTTCGCTGGATGGTAGGTTGGATGGTTGGCTGAATGATTGCATCGTTGGTTGGATGGTTGATTGGTTGGTCAGTTGGTTGATTGGTTTGTCAGTTGGTTGATTGGTTTGTCAGTTGATTGATTTGTTGCTCAGTTGGTTGATTGGTTAATTAGTCGGGTGATTGATTGATTGATTGATTGATTGATTGATTGATTGATATGATTGTTTGTTAATTGGTTGGTTGGCTGGTTGGTTGGTATAAAATCCTCTGGAACCCTGGGTTTCAACTCCTTAGTCCGGTGCATTGACATGCATGTGGTCAGAGTCCTACGAGCAAGGACTTGCATCTGTTCCAGTTGCCCTCCAACACGGTACCGAAATACTATCGCCACCAGTGCAATCTTCTCAGAGACACCTGGAGGTCATCATCTGTGTAACTACGGAGTTCGGGCTTTATTCGATGATTTCGGGCCGCCCTGGAGAAAGAGGCCGAGCCATAAGGGATATAACCCGTGAAATGAAGATGAACCTCTAGTCTTTAAACCTCTCCTTTTTTTTAACACACACACACACACACACACACACACACACACACACACACACACGCACGCACACACACACACACACATACACACACACACACACACACACACACCGGTTGTCTGGATATTCCAGAAAAGATCCGATTAGATGTCACACAAGAGAATCAAACCCCGGACATCCATGACGGTTGTCGTGTTTTACTAGAAACTTCTCCGACAAGGAAAGCAGACACCCTAAACATGTTCAGAAGTCGACGTATTCATATTTGTTTAGGAGGGGCAGTACAAACTTCATTTCAGAGTTGAGGAAATATTCGTTGGTCGATGCGAATATGCACGACTGGGGCGGCAGTACAAATAACATTGTAAAGTTCTAGAAGTTTCTAGCAGACGACACGTTGATAAATCTCCCAGGAGGTAGTGCGAGATGCATTAATTGTTCTATAAATATAATGTTGTCAATATGTTGACGCATAGTGCAAAAGGGTAGCACAAGTCTCACTGGAACTTTCTAGAAGTATTCGTTGGCGTACGTCGAGCGGGAGTTGCATTCGCCCATTGAAACTTTCTAGAAAGAAAGGGTCGATTTATGGATCGAATTCTTGCTGTGTAATTGCAGTATAGAGTGGTTGCAGACAAAAATATTATATATCGTATAAAAACAATAACCGGAAAAGCTGTCACTTGATACTGACGATTAGCAATTCTAAGAGTGGGGCCTAAACTAGTGATAGTTTTTAACTGATTCAGTGTCAAAGGATATATATCGCCAAATGTGGTCTCTCATTTGGACAGAAGAACGATATATCATCTTATTAGGGTCATCATGTTATTTGTTTGGTTTCTTGTATCTTTCGCAATTTTAATGAGCATTGAAAGAAAATTTACTTGATAATACTTGTTCATTTGTTTGTGTACCGTGTCTAGTCCAAACCTACATTTTGTTAGCAACTATCCTCGGTTTATGACAGCCTAGTCTCGGTTCTCGTGTATGTGTAGGGGAAGGCGAGGCAGGCGGCTGGTCGGCCAGTCCCGTGCATGTGTAGTGGGAGGGGGGCGATGGAAGGCTGGTTGACCAGTCCCGTGTATGTGTAGTGGGAGGGGGGCGGTGGAAGGCTGGTCGGCCGGTCCTGTGTATGTGTAGTGGAAGGAGCGGTCCGGAGGCTGATCGGCCTGTCGCGTGTATGTGTAGTAGGAGGCGCGGTCCGGAGGCTGGTGGGCTTGTCCCGTGTATGTGTAGTGGAAGGAGCGGTGGGAGGCTGGTCGACCAGTCCCGTGTATGTGTAGTGGAAGGAGCGGTGGGAGGCTGGTCGACCAGTCCCGTGTATGTGTAGTGGGAGGAGCGGTCCGGAGGCTGATCAGCTTGTCCCGTGTATGTGTAGTGGGAGGAGCGGTCCGGAGGCTGGTCGGCCAGTCCCGTGTAAATGTAGTGGGAGGAGCGGTCCGGAGGCTGGTCGGCCGGTCCCGTGTATGTGTAATGGGAGGAGCGGTCCGGAGGCTGGTCGGCCTGTCCCGTGTATGTGTAGTGGGAGGAGCGGTCCGGAGGCTGGTCGGCCTGTCCCGTGTATGTATAGGGGGAGGAGCGGTCCGGAGGCTGGTGGGCCTGTCCCGTGTATGTATAGGAGGAGGAGCGGTCCGGAGGCTGGTGGGCCTGTCCCGTGTATGTATAGGGGGAGGCACGGTGGGAGGCTGGTCGGCCTGACCCGCGTATGTGTAGGGGGAGGCTCGGCAGGAGGCTGACCGACCAGTCCCGTGGACATGTGTTGGAATCCCTAGCGAGGAGTGGGTTCGTGTATAAATGTATCTGTGTGCCTGGGTCGACCCAACCTAAAATGGATAACAGGACGTGCTCGAGTGGGTAAATGCGTCCAAGATTGACCACATCACCCGTCGAGGGCCGATTGGCCTATAACATATAGAGCTATCACCACATACTCGACACGTCTAAAAGATGAGTGAAAGTCATATATTTTACTTAATTACATATACAGGAGAAAGTACTCTTTTACTTAATTACATATAGTGGAGAAAGTAATCTTCTTTTTTTCTTAGTTACATATACAGGGGAAATTATCTTTTACTTAATTACAAATACAGGGGAAAGTTTGCTTTTACTTAATTACATATACAGGGGGAAAGTTATCTTTTGCTTAAGTACATATACATGGGAAAGTAATCTTTTACTTAATTACATATACAGGAAAAAATTATCTGTTAATTAATTACATATACAGGGGAAAGTAATATGTTACTTACTAACATATACGGGGAGGGGGGGAGTAATCTTTTACTTAATTACAGACACAAGGAGAAAGATCTCTTTTACTTACTTACATATACAGGAGAAAGTTATAGTTTACTTAATTACATATACAGGAGAAAGTTATCTTTTACTTAATTACATATACAAGAGAAAGTAATCTATTACTTAATTACATATACAGGAGAAAGTACTCGCTTACTTAGTTACATATACAGGGGAAGGTTATCTTTTACTTAATTGCATACACAGAGACTTCCGGTCAAGATGGCGAAGGACGGTTGTGTTGTTTTTCTGACCGCTACCTTTTCGCGTAGGAGAAGGATATTTTCATATCCTACGTGTAATTTGTGTGCCAGGATGTAAAACCAGGAGTTTTTCTCAAGATCTACGCCGATGCTACAGAGTTTCGTGCATTGAGCGAAGCAATCCATGAGTGAATTTTCGCAGCGTGTGTGGTTCTGTGGTGTTCGGTTTTTCAACATGGCGGAACAATTTGTGTGTTCCTTACGGACGGCAGTCAACAAAACAAGACGGTGGGGCCAACGTGGTGGCCGCAAGCGACGCAAGCTTGGAGGGGAAAGGCATTTTAGACTTAAATGTGACTGGGCCTCAGGTATACTCGCATCCTATATTGGAACTGCGCCAGCGTACAAACAACGTGGCCCAATTCTCGAAAACCTGGTTTACAGAAACGTCATTGTAGCACTCCAGGAGACGAGACTGGGTGATCAGCTACTCAAAATGGCCGACTTCAAATGTTTCTACAATAGGCGACATCTGGGAATGGCGATTCTCATCCGCGATAGTATGGTTGCTTGAGAGGTAGACATGTCCAGCTGGGACAATGACGACATACACATACAGGCGGTCATAGTTCAATCTGGTCTACCATTCGTGTTGGTTAATGTTTATGCCCGGAACGCGTGTGTGGATTCCCAGAAGTGGCAGTGCTTAAGTGACATATTAGGTCATGAAAAAAATGTCATTTTCTGTGGCGATTTCAACGCTAAAGGCAGATCATGGGGAAACATTTCCTCCAACACACAGGGGGAGGAGCTCGAGACTGCACTTGAAACCATTGACCTGGTTTGTATCAACAGTGGCTGTGTCACCAGGACAGCTAGCCGCCCAGGTGATGAGGACAGTGCTATTGATCTGGCGCTGGTTTCTCCTTCACTCACTACAGTGTGTAGATGGGGTGTCCTAGGGTACCACGGCAGCGACCACCACCCTTGCAGCATATTGGTGGAGAAAGGCAGAACCAGGCAGCACAAGTCAACGGTCAAGACTTTCCAGTATGACAGTACAGGGCAAGATGTGGTGAGTAAAATAAGGCGCGACAAGCGCAGAAAGTTTCAGGGCAGGAAAAACAGCTGGGAGCAGCCACCTTGGTGGAATTTTGAGGTGGAGAAGGCCTGGATGGATAAGCGTAGTGCTGTAAGGAAATGGCAAAACGCCAAGAAGAACAGAGTTGCCCATCCTGGTCCCTGCATGCACTTAGAAAGAGAGATGCACACAAAAGTAAGCTATTTAAAAAAAAACTGGTTAAGGTGGTTAAAGGTGAAAAATGGGCAGAGGTATGTCAAAGAGTAAGCACAGACAAGTCACTGAAATTGTTCTGGCGACTACATAAAAGCATGAGTGGGGTAGTCAAGAATAAGAGAATTTCTGACTTCCAAGGTGCTGACCTCATCTGGCAGAGGACTAACGAGAACAAGGGCAAAACCCTCTTCGAACGCTATCTAGAGCAGAGCAACCAGACAGACATGAGAGGCCGAAATCTTGCCAAGGAGGTCACCTCAGACAGGTGCAAGGCCCAGAACATTTCGGATGAAGACACAGTGACAGTGAAAGAAATCAAGGCTGTGCTTCGACGATCAAAAAACAGCGCTCCAGGGCCAGATGGCATAAGATATGCCGACATCAATAGGTGTACCGACAACGAGCTAGAGAAACTAGCAGACATGTGCAACAACAGTATAGGGAGTGCTAGCATCAAGGAGGAGTGGTTACAAAGCTATCTGATTCCCTTGCCGAAGCCTGGCAAAGACCACACAAAAATTCAGGGATATCGAGTAATAACCATGCAGAATACAATAGGCAAGCTGCTGGAGAAGTTAATTGCCAGAAAAATATCAAGCCAGCTAGAGAAGCAAGGTGTTTTCCCACCTACCCTGGGAGGGTACCGTCCCAAAAGAGAAACCTGGACCAATGCAGCAGTTTTTGCCCATGATGTTTATGAAGGTTTCCACTCAGGCATTGAAACCTTTGCTGCAGCGATTGATCTTGAGGACGCGTACAACAGAGTACCATTGGATTTTCTAATGCTTCAGCTTCTTGAACTCAAGATAAGTCCGTTCCTCCTTAGTTGGATCGCTGCAGCCCTCTTCCAACGGAAAGTAGTTTTTAGATGTGGCAGTTGGACTTCGGAACCAACAACAATATATCCTGGCCTACCACAGGGATCACCATTATCTCCGGTGCTGTTCAACGCCTACACAGTGAGAATCACCAGCGAGCAGATCACTGGACCGGGAGGACATTGTCATATGCCGACGATGTTTTAGTGTATCGTCAGGGTAAGGATAGAAATCAGGTTGCTGTGGAACTGCAAACCGAACTCAATCGTATAAGTGCTTGGTGTGCTGAAGCTGGGGCAATGGTCAACCCAACAAAGGCAACAGTGACATGGTTCTCTTTGAATAATCATATTGTCAACACTCCAACACCAACTGTTAATCTGTGTTCAGAGACTGTGGAAAGAACGCAGGCAATGAATTACCTGGGGATACGTTTTGATCGAAGCCTTGCTTATAATGAGCACATAGACCAGGTGATAACAAAGGCCAAGCGGGGTTTGGCTGCGATGCGGATGATGGCGGCAGCAAACTGTGAGCAGCGCCATCTATGCCTCCTATATGAGGGGCTGGTCATGTCTGTTTTTGAGTATGCGATGGCAATCCTGACTCTCAGCCGTAAGCAGATAGAAAGGATGGAAAGGATACAAAACGAAGCTATGCGCATTATTCTTGGATGTACAAGAGATACAGCATGCAGGGCGATGCGCTACCTTCTTGATTTTCCAACCATTGAAGACAGACTACAAATTTGCAGAGCACGTGCCTACCTCAGAGTTAACGCAAACACACAACATCCACTGCATAGTGAAATTAGGAAGGTGAAGGGCAGCAGGTTAAAAAGAGGAAGGTCGTGGATGGGTCAAGCCGAAGACATTCTTCAACAGGTGTGTTCACTGGAGGACTTAGAACCTGGCGAGGAGTGGGTACAAGTGCCAACAGATTTCTGTACGTCCTTTTCAGTTTGCATCCAACTAGACAGAAAATGCAGACAAGAAAATCCGGCTGCTGTGGAGGCGGAAGTACAAGCGTTGATTTTCGAGAATTCGTTAGACGGTGATGCTGTCATCTACACAGATGGGTCGGTCGTCCGACATGTGAGAAGCTCATGGGCCTTCACGGCGCGGGCCGGAGGGAGAATTGTGAAGGAGGACTCTGGTGCTTTTGTTGAGACCACAAGTAGCCTGACTATGGAAGTCATGGCAGTAAGTAAAGCAATAACATGGCTCGAGACACAGACATTCAATAGGGCATGTTTCCTTAGCGACTCAATGAGCATGCTCAAGAGGATAGAGATGGGGTGGATCCGAAGAGAGTGGTTGCTGTCTCTGGAGCGGTCTCGGCTGACAAAGATTAGTTTCATCTTCGTGCCAAGGTATGCGGGAGTACAAGGAAATGAGCGGGCTGACAAGCTCGCAGGTAAGGCTAAGGTGGAGGGCGGACGCGCCATGGACCAGGCTGACATTCTGAATGCTCTACTAGAAGTAAGGCTGTTGCAAGAACCAAGTGATGACTGCGAATCTACAACCATGGTCAGACTGCGAGAACAGCAAATCAAAAGAGGGGTGGCCAAACAAGAACACTACGCAGGAAGCCAAAGAAGATTGATAAACCAACACAGAACTGGTGTCGTTAGCCGCTATACGCTGCGGGATTTGCTGAGGAGGGGATCCGAGCACTTATGAACTGAATGGTTAGATGTGCAATAAGGATGATCTGTCGACTAACTAGCTTAATTACATACACAGGAGGAAATGCAGGCGTTTTCATTCGCGACAAATCAAATTTTTATAACGGCGTTTTGGGGTAGTACCTATATTTTTCATTGATCTCTCTCTCTCTCTCTCTCTCTCTCTCTCTCTCTCTCTCTCTCTCTCTCTCTCTCTCTCTCTCTCTCTCTCTCTCTCTCTCTCTCTCTCTCACTCTCTCTCTCTCTCTCTCTCTTTATAACGGCGTTTTGGGGTGCTACCTATATTCTTCATTGAACTCTCACTCTCTCTCTCTCTCTCTCTCTCTCTCTCTCTCTCTCTCTCTCTCTCTCTCTCTCTCTCTCTCTCTCTCTCTCTCTCTCTCTCTCTCTCTCTCTCTCTCTCATCTTTCATATTATCATTTTTACTGCCACTTGATTTTAATATCTACTATATGCACAGCTTATTTCATAATGTCTATGTAAATTCCAGGATTTGTCTTATTGGATTGCATCAGTATTGTTTACATTACACAATGTATAACTTTTCCCCCCATTTTTACCATTTTCCCTTTGTTTTCCCATTTTTTTCCCAATTGTGTCCAAGTTTGTGAGGATGCTTACGATAATCGTCAGTGTATATGTGTGTGTAAAGTGTGGGAGTTTGTTCATATTAATTTTCGTTATTATGTGAGGCAGCGTGTATGTGTCTAGATGTGTGAGTATGTGTGTGGGTGGATGGCTGGGTGTGTCTATGTGTGTGTATGTGTGTCTATATGTGTGTGTTTATGTGTGTGTATGTGGGAGTTGTGTGTATGTGGGTTTATGTGTGTATGTGTGTATGTGCGTGTATGTCTATGTATGTGTGTATGAGTGGGTATGTGTGTATATGTGAGAATAAGTGTGTGTGTTTGTGCGTATGTGTGTATGTACGTGAGTGTGCATTTGTGTGTATGTATAGGTGTATGTGTATATGTGCATATGTGTGCTTGTGTGTGAGCTTGTGTGTGAACCTGTGTTTATGTGTGTAACTGTGTGATCATGTGAGTATGTGTGTATATGTGTTTATGTGTGTGTACATGTGCGTATCTGTGTGCATGGGTGTGTGTACGTGTGAATGTGTGTGTGTGTTTGTGTGTATATGTGTGCGTGTGTGTATGTGAGTATGAATGTGTACGTGTGTGTGCAAGTGTGTGAGTATGGCTGTGTATGTATGTGTGTATGTGCGTGTGTATATGTGTGTATGTGCGTGTGTATGTGTGTGTATGTACGTGTATGTACGTGTATATGTTTGTTTGTTTATGTGCGTATGCATGCAATGTATGCGAGGGAGTGTGTATTTGTATGTTATTGAGTGTGTACATAACTGTGAGAGTTTGTGCCAACGATGTAAGTGTGAATGCAGGTATGTATGTATGATTGTGTGTTTATGAATTTTCGTGTGTATGTGTTTCCATCCATCCATCATGTGCCATGCCGGTAAGCGTGGGCGGTCATGTTCTGCCATCTCACTCGATCAACAGAGTCGTGGATCAGTTCCGTGTTTCTGTCTCGACCATGCCACAAGGCCAAGCCATCCAGATACTTGTTTCTAGGTCTTCCCCTTGGTCTGCTCCCCTCGATCTTACCAGTTGTCACCAAGTTCTCCAAATCATTTCTTCTCATAACATGCCCAAAAAATTGTGACTGTCTACGTCTAATGTTTCTGATCAGTTTACGATCTTCATTTGTTTCTTGAAGGACTTCTTCATTGGTTTTTCTGGCTGTCCATGGTATTCTTTGCATTTTCCTCAGAAACCACATTTCTACAGCCATCAGATGTGTTTCATAACATGGTAATATGCATTGTTTATGTTTACAAAATCCATTTGACCCGTTTTTTCCTATGTTAATGTAAAATGCACAATTGATGAAAGAAAGATGAGTGATTGGAATGTAAAACGGGCCTGCGCGCCCAATTTGTGACCCTTTGAAAATAAAGAGAATAAAGTTCGTTTGGTCGTTTGTTCATTCTCTCTCTCTCTCTCTCTCTCTCTCTCTCTCTCTCTCTCTCTCTCTCTCTCTCTCTCTCTCTGTCTCTCTCTCTCTGTCTCTCTCTCTGTCTGTCTGTCTCTCTCTCTCTCGCTCTCTCTCTCTCTCTCTCTCTCTCTCTCTCTCTCTCTCTCTCTCTCTCTCTCTGTTTCGCACACACATACACTGTAACAATAATAATGGCAATAAAAAAGAAGAAACATCTTTATACCCAATTTGCGAGGAAGGGAACTAGTCGCCCCATCTCATCATGCCATGACTGACTACGTTATAGAATGGCCTAACCCTTCGGACACCCCTCCTCACTCCTCACCGGCAGTTTTTGTCATGGCACTACCTTCACCCTTTGCCTTACAACAAACTGAAGTCTCCAACATCTAGCGCATTATTAGCTAAATAGAACAAATCTAACAGCACTAACTGATATCAATAGCTATATTTATAATGAGACCTGACATTTATTCAGGAGCGATTGATCTCATGGGATTACGAAGTAGACAAATATCATTCCGTGTAATTGATCACAACCCAATTCATCCGGTGATTTTCTTAAATCGAAAATGCGTGCAGCAGTAACGATCACAGATCACATACACACGCACGCACGCACGCGCGCGCGCGCACACACACACACATACACACACACGTTTCTTTTTACACTGGAGTATTTAGATCAGCATGTTCGAATGGATAAGAATGCGCGTTCTTACAAATCCGGTGCGCTGATGCCGAGATAAGGGGTTCAACCCCTAGACCGGACACTTTGACTAAAATGTTGACTTCTCGTTCTTAACTTGGACTGTAAATTGTATGTACCTCTTAAGTCGGAGTGGGTTCGCCTGAAGGCGAGGGACACTGGTAATAAGGAAAGTTAATCCACACGCAAACTTCAGTCCAGTGCTACTAGAAGTAGTGTATATGTACTACGTTTGAGTTAAAAGCGAGCGAGGGCAAACAAATATGGCGTATTTTAAATATAACATACTACCAGAAGCGACGCCAATTCAAGTTCTTCAAGATTCCAAACAAACAAATGAAGTTTCACCCCAGGCATAATTTTCATCAGAGTTGGCGTTCGCGAAACTGATAGGGAACTGCGCTGATAGTGTCATGAGCGCGGTCGGACGAGAGTTCAACCCTACGTCAGTCTTAGTGAGGGAGAGACTGATCACCGATTCCTCCGTGCACTCAACCCAGCAACATGTGATAGCCCTATGACATCACAGATCCACAGCTGGAAACTACTTCAGGACAAATGAAAATGAAAATGAAATAATTTCCATCGATAATCTACTAAGAAGAATAGGCCGGCCACGTAAACGATGCATAGGGGGAATTACAGAGACCATTGTAACCTCGATATATGAAGCTCATACCTGATGAGATGATGAGATGATGATGAATATACTACTAAAAACACAATAGAAAAAATGAATGACTGTAGTTGATGGACAAACAAAAACTGAGGAAAAATGATAAACAAGAATATGCTAAGATAAACAAAGGAAAAAAAAAAGAGATAAATGTGGAAGGCAAAAGATATTGATTAAACGAGCAGTGCAAGAAAATTGAATTAAATTCTATTAAAGGTACAAAAAAATATGCACAGACAGGTCAATGAGCTCACTGGAAGAAAGATAATATATACTCGGTGTTTGAAATAGAAAATCACGAGAAAGATATTATTGGAGGAAGGTGCTATAATGAAGAGGTGGAATGAGTATATAAGAGAAGTATATGATGGAGAAAGGGAAAAATTAACAGAAGAAGGTAACTTAGAAGATCAACCTAACCTACAAGAAGACGTCACTGACGCCTTCAAACATATGAAGAAAGGAAAAAGCAGCTGGGCTAGATGGAATGACAATAGAAGAATTAGAAGTACTGGGAGAATTTTGAGTAGATATATTCATGAAAATGTTGAATATTTACTGCAGTGGATATTTATTTACCAAGCGATATCCTGAAATGTGTATTTGTAGCTATACCAAAAAGAAAAGGGGCAAATGAATGCCAAGGTTCTCGTACAATTAATATCATAAATCATGCCACTAAGCTTCTATTCAGAATTATGATAAGAAGAACAAGAAAGATAATAAAAATGGAAATTGGTGAAGAACAGTATGGATTTGTGGAAGGAAATGGTACAAACAACGCAATTCATACATTATGGGCACTAATAGGGATCAATAGATAATATACACTAATAGATAAATCATTAGAGATACAGGAAGACGAACATGTGTGCTTTATAGTTTATACCGTATTTCCCTGAAAATAAGACTTACCCCTAAAATAAGCGCTAGTTAAGATTGTCAGCAAGAATTAGAGACTTGTAGCCGAATGGTGTGCACTTGAAAATGAAGGGATGTTGTTCATTATTCAATACGTCACTCGTGTCAAATAAGAAGATGACATGACTGTATTCGAATAAGTATAGAATTTCGCACACGCGAAAATGTAGATTTTTGTGTATGAAAAAATATATCCCCCGAAAATAAGTCCTAGTGTGTTTTTTAAAACTAAAATTAATATAAGATACAGTGGTACCTCGGGCTACGAACTTAATTCGTTCTAGAACTCAGTTCGTAACCCGAAACGTTCGTAACCCGAAACATTGAAATCAATGAAATAAAGACAATCCGTTTCAAGAAACAAAAATAGTTCTTTTTTTTTTTTTTATTAATACCCGATCGTTTACCTGACAAAACGCAAAGAATACGTGTACTTCACGTTTTAAATAAAGAGAAAGAAAACAACCAAATGAATTAAATGTAAAATAAAAAGAGATTTAGTCTATCTTTATTACCAAGAAAACGATCATGGGAAATTTGTCACTTTCTTTGTTATTCTGAATCATTAGTTTCAGGAGTATCTTGTCGCTGTTTCTTGGCAGGCGACTGGGAATCTTTCTGCACCAAGAAACTATCAGGGGAAATTTGTCGCTTCCTTTGCTGGAGAATCTTTCTGAAGTGGGCCATCGTGTTATCATTCATCACATATAGGGGCATAGGGCTTGTTAGCAACAAGTTTGTTTGGATGATGGTTCACAATGAAGTCTTCGACGTCTGCCCACTTGCTGCAAATTTCTTTAATCCTGGCCGTTGAAAATGGTCACTGACTCCTCATCATCGGACGACTGCTCCTCCTTTAATGTCTTTAGTTGTTCATTCTGAAGATCCACAAGCTCATCTGTAGTACTGTTTGTACTGTACGCGATCGTTAGTCTCCAACGTTACACCTTGCTCTCTCTCGCTCGTCTTTGTTCGTAACCCGAGGGACCGTTCGTTACCCAAGACATAAAATTTTCGAAGTTGTTCGTAACCTGAATTGTTCGTGACCTGAGGCGTTCGTAACCCGAGGTACCACTGTATAATTAGAATAAGACAATGTCTTATTTTCGGGAAACACGGTACTAAGGCGTTTGCTAAAGTAAAACATGATTAACTTATTAAAATGTTGGAAGATATTAACATTGATGGGAAAGATCTCAGAATAATAAAGAATATTTACTGGAACCAAATGGTAGCAATTAAAATGGGAAATAAAGAGGGCAATTATGAACAAATAAAGCTAGGAGTACGACAGGGGTGTGTCTTTTCATTGGATCTCTTCTCCCTGTAAAGCGAAGTAATAATGAGAGAGATCAAAGAGAATCCAGGAAGACTAATCGCTGGTTACAACGTAAACAATATATGCTATGTAGATGACACAGTATTGGTGGAGAATAATGCAAAAGATCTACAACAATTGTTGGACATTGTAGTAACAGAGAATGCAAAGAAAGGGCTCGCCTTGAATAGCAAGAAAACAGTAACAATGGTGATATCAAAGAAACAGGTGACGCCAAAAAGTAAAATGAAAATAGTAGGGAAAATTCTTAACCAAAAGGATAATTTTAAATACCTGGGGTGTTTATAACATCAGATGGAAGATGCACAATAGAGATTATGAGCATAATAGGGCAAGCAAAAGCTGCATTTCAGAAAATGAAGAGTATTCTATGTAATAATGCTGAAGTACTATACAGAACCAGTTTTACTGTATGGCAGTGAATTTTGGCATGTAAATAAACAAATTAGGAAGAACTTGGAAGCAATAGAGATGTGGTTCGTAAATCGAATGTTGCGAACTCCTTGGACTGCCAGAGTAACTTACGTTTACCTAAGCGAGGCTAATGAAACTAGAACATTATATACAACAGTAAGAAAGGGACAAACAGCATTCTTTTGTCATGTGATGAGAAGATAGAATTGGAGAACATCGTGATGACTGGAAAAGAGACAGAGGCAGACCGAGAGAAATGAGTACTTCATTTATAATTCACCGCAAACAAAGAAATTCCAAGAGTTCCCGGGAAATCATGCGACAACAAGGTGATTCCATAGTGGGTGTAGGAGTGCATTTATTAATTACAGATGCAGACAGATAATTGCTTTCGCAAGTAAGCAATTCCAAGACAAGCAATTGCTATTGTGTAATGTATTTTAAAAAAATAAAGAATCATATAAATTGAATGTGTTGTCGATCACTTCCGGTTGAGTGTGTGGTGGACTGCTAGACCGATCAATAGATGCAATAAATGTGTCTGGGCCCGAAGGGCCTTCATTGTCGTCTGAGTGTAAATCCATATCTTGTGCTACTCGTCTTATCTTGTGTATGTCCCATCTGTTTGCGCTCATTTTTGATATATCTTGGGGCCAGTTTGCGAAGACAATGACTTGCGGATTTGGGTACATCTTGCTGCAAACACACTTGTCGACCAGCCACGAAGTGAATCCCGATATCCTTACTCTGAAAATCGACGAACCCACCAGATCTAGGTCAGTGCTAAAAATAACTACACGGTTTGTTTGTGGTGAATTAAAAATGAAGTACCGAGAAATGATGCTGGATGGGTTAAGATGCTGGCAGCACAGTTGATCCAGAAAACCAAGGACCGAGATCTGTGGAGAGTCAAGAACGCCTACGCCAGCTGGTGGCAGGGCACTTGATGATGATGATGATGATACTACTAAATCGGGAGTCTCTGTAGCGAAGTGGTCAAGCCTTTTGACTCGGGGTCCGTAGGTTGTGAGTTCAACTCCGGGCCGCGTCCTTCGGTTCACGAGTGAAATTTTTCGGAGACTCCCGGGGATGGTCGCTGGAGCTATGGAGTTGGTGCTTTGTGCGACACTTTCCGCACTGCGGAAAGAGACCGAGCCATGTGGGATAAAACCAGGTGCAATGAAATCGACACTGTCGACTTTTAAGCTACTTTAAGCGACTACTAAATCGGGAGACGCTGCAGCAGGCTTTACTCTCAGCCCTGTAGTCACGAGTTTGAATGCCCATGACACCCATCCGACAGCTTGATCCAAATCTGTGAATTATCAGATCCTGGTCTCTTGTTAGCCCGGCCTGTTATTCGTATTCTTGTTCTGTATTTAATCATAATTTTCTTTGTCCTTTTTTTTTTTGGGGGGGGGGGGGGGGGGGGGGGGGGGGGGTTCTTATTGCCTTCGGTCATGCTGAACACAGGCATAGTCCATATATATGCTAATACTTCTAGTGCATTTGGCTAATTATTTTCCGTGTGGATTAGCTTTCCCTATTACCAGTGTCCCTGGCCAACCGGCGAACCAACTCCGACTTCTGTACAAGTTGTAATTTGCATCCATGAGTCTAGGATGAGAATTTAATGTCGTGCCGACTTGTATTCTTATGATAATGTCGATTTATAAAATCCGGTCTGTAGTCTTATTTGTAAATTGTTTTTTAAACAGCTTCCAAAACTATGATGCCAAGATTCTGCAAAACACTGTAATCTTGGTTTAAAGTGTCGGCTTTTCGCTACTGCTGCCCAGAGACTTTTCTCATCTTGTAGAATTAGAACATTCAAATTAAAACTGGAATAACAATTAGTTTCTTCGTGAATGCTGATTTAATGTGCTCTTCTTTGTTATGTTTCTATACCCAACGTTCTTATACTTGTATTTACTGCAAAATGGTTTCATTGTATGTAATATTAAATAATAATTAATGTATGAACGATGAGTGGTAGAAAAGACATCATTCTAGACAAAATTCTTAACTTTTTGAAAGTAAAGTAACTTCATTCGTTCGATCGTTCATTCATCGCCATCATCATCATCATAACTGCCATCATCATCTTTGTAGTCGTTGTTGTCTTTTTCATTATGATAAGCATCTGCCAGTTAATACAATATTGTACTGTGGTAACTATTCACTGTGTAACAACTGCAGAGATCGTCATGTAAATACAACTGTCCACTATTTTTAAACTGCTGGAATCTTCGTGTAAATAAAACACATACAACCATTCACTATGTAACACATCTTTGAGTAAATGCAACAAATGCAACTATTCACTATGTAACACCTGAAGAGATCTTTGTGTAAATACAACAAATACAATGCCATGTAACAACTGCAGAGATCTTCCTGCAAATGCAACAAATTCAAATATTCACTATGCAACAGCTACAAAGATCTTCTTCGTGTAAATATAATAAATGTAACTACTACAGAGATCTTCGAATAAGATACAAGGAAGTATTAATTATGTAAACTAATTACAATATATACTCTTCTTACAAAGTTATTGTACTATATGGTTTTCATTCACAGTTATTGTTCTATATGATCTTCTTCTAAAGTTATACTATATTATCCTATTCCAGACATACTTATTATATTACATTCTTCTAAAGTTATACTATATTATCTTATTCCAAACATACTAACTATATTAAATTCTTCTAAAGTTATTGTAATATATGTTATTTCTCCAAAGCACCTTGTGATCTTTCGTGGGTGGTTGATATGTTACAATATTCGCCACAGGCTCAAAGGATACCCGGTTCGAATCCAGTGTTGCGCTGAGAATTGTTACAAGAACCATTGATGTCTAATGGTATCACAGTTTCCCTGGTCTCACGGGTAGTGAGATCGGGAACAGGGCCTTCTCGAATAAAGGCAAAAACAGGAGGTCCCGTCTGCAAGTTGCGAATATTTAAAATGCTTTAGGAAAATCCACCCACGGATACAGAGACCGCTACCTTGCATACATGCATGCTGAAGTATGGTGCAGTGTGACATCTGAGGTACATTACTAAGTGTTACGCACTTCCATCGAAGGGGTGAGGAGGGGGTGGATTGTGTGAGAAGGAGATACGAGGGGAGAGGGGGGCTTCAAATTTCAAATGAAAATCTTAAAAGTTTTTATTGGGGGGGGGGGGGGGGGGGTGTGAATATATTCTGAAAAAGTAAAGAACAAATATGTCACTTTTTGATGTCGTCACCACTGCGTACAATGCAATTCTTCCAGTGCTGATAAGGTGCTTGGATTCCTGTAGAAAAACATTCTCTCGGTGGCATGTGTAACCGCTGATGTACCACTTGCTGTACCCTTTCATCAGACCGAAAAGTCTGTAATAGAAGTCACGCCGTTTTGAAACTTCCTACTCCACTTATATACTTGCTTGCTGACAGGCAAGCCAAGCACCACCATCCTGGACCTTTATTCGCCGATGAATGTCTGTAGGCTTCACCCCTTCACTGACTTGGGAGGCCTGATAAAACGATGGGATAAGTGCATCAATGTTGATGGAAACTATGTTGAGAAATAAAGGGACAATGTATAAAAATATATACTGGTTTCAAGTAGTTATCATATTTAGTTATTTTTCTACAGCCAATTGTGACTTACTTATTGACTTCACCTCGTACTTCGACATTTAATCTGTGAATGGAGGTGAAGGAAGTCTCTGTGGCCGATCCGCTGGCTGGAGGACAAACAGTACACATGTCGTGATTGTTACGGACTCAAAGAGCATGCTAGAACAGCTATGATTCTTTCAGAATGGCATGGTTTAGTTCAAACATTAAAGACAGCAACTATTCGTTGGACATGGTCCCAGGATATGCTGGTGTGTCGGGAAACGATCAGGCGGAGAGATTTGCTGGGTCTATAATGCTAGGTGGGGTTGGAGGGGGTGGGGTAGTGGTGCACGATAAGGCAGAACAAGTCAGCGCCCCTTTGGATCATGTAAACCAGTGAGTCTCAACCTTTTTTGGCCCATGCACCCCTTCACCATATGTTCAGAACGTCATTCCCCCTTCCCCTTTCATATTTCCTCCCTATAAATTCCATTCCCGCCCCTATACAGTATACGGGAAAATGGAAGCTAAATTTAATAACACATACTAGAACAAGTGGAAAGTGGAAAAGAAGAAGTAACAAAGACATTTATGATCTGTTTAAGTCCCCGGTAATCACTGGTATCATGAAGGCTAATAGACTACAATGGCCGGGGGCATATAGAAAGAATGGAAAATAATAGGGAAACAAAACTCGCTTACACTCAGGAAATAAATGACCGTAGACCCCGAGGTAGAACAAGAAGACGGTGGAGAGATAATACATGTACAGACCTACAAGCACTTGGAATCAACGACTGGCAAGAGAAGGTCAACCAGAGAGATGAATGGAGACGGATTGTATCTGCAGCAAAGAACCTCAATGGCTCGGAACGCTGAAGAAGAAGAACATACTAGAACAAGTCTAGACGTCTGCATAAAACGTGATTTGCCGTTCTACTTAAGTTATAAAACGAATTTCAAAAGGGTGAGAAGTATAGAACCATAAAGTATGGAGGGAAAAACAATATCAAGTAATCGGTTCTTATATTAACGCGATCTTGAAATAATCCTAATTCTCTCCTCCCCCCCCCCCCCCCCCAACCCTAAATCCCACCCTCCCCCGGGAGGAGGAATTCCCCACCGGTTGAGAACCACTGATGTAAACAGTGTGGAAGAACAGACTGGTAATCATGGTCTGGAGAGAATGGTGAGTCAGGGAGTGACCGCAGGAGCTGACCGACACTCAGTACCCCAAGGAAAGACCAAATTCTGTACTCTGTGCACTTTTTTTTTTCGCATACCCTTTACAGGACATCGCTGTCAACACCAGCATTTTACCGCTGTTGTTGATTTCTTGACAAGATTACGCTCAGTAGTTTGCCATTGCTTTCTGAGCGGCCGGCTCACTTATCCAGTAAGTCACCAATGCGGCGAGAACCGCTACCAATTCTCGCGCGCTGCGAGACCCTACGTGGATAAACGGGATTACGGAGAAAGTCGTTTAACCCGTTAGCCAGGGAGACCGGTACTCTGTGCACTAAACTAAAATAACAGATTATGTATTGTATTTATTGAACATATCTAGAATTGTTGTCTATATTTGGAAACTATTTCAAAGATACATCATTGCCCACGTTTTTCACCCATTCTATTTCAATCTTTTAATTTTTCGTTCTAATAATTGTTCAACAGACAAATATTTGCAATAATCTTGTCATCGTAGCAAGAGCCACAAACGTCGAGAACATTACAGATTAAAAACGGGACATTTAGAGAGAAAATATGTTACTTAGAAAACATGACTTTTAATTAAACAGATGCAAACATTTCTAAAATCAGTATTCACTTCTCATAGAACAGACTTAACACGAGTCAGCAGGAAATGTCAAACATTACCTGGCCAGCAAAATGTGTCACAATGTCGAAAAGGAATGTTCGAGAAAAATCGAATTAATGCAGTAATGTTTGAGGAGATCCCCATAAAGTGCAAAACTATGTAACACAGAAGTCAGATAAGCTGAGGTTGTGTGGATTTGTTGGAAGCATAGAGTACGGTGACATGTTGAGAATCAATATTTGGTGTACAGCACTCCAAAACTGGAGGACACGGTCTAGAGTGGCGCGCGGTTAATATGTTTTTCTTATACCTTCTAGACCAGTGGTTCTCAACCTTTTTGGGCCCATGCACCCCTTCACTATATGTTCAGAATGTCACATCCCCTCCCCCTTTTCGTATTTCCTCCCTATAAATCCCCACTCTCTTCGCCTCTACACAGTTTACTTAAAAAGGAAGCTAAATTTAATGACACATACTTGAACAAGTCTAGACGTCTACATAAAACGTGATTTGCGGGTCTACTTACGTTATAAAATGAATTTCAGAAGGGCGAGATGTACAGAACCGTAAAGTATGGAGGGGAAAATAATATCAAATAATCGGTTCTTGAAATAATCTTAATTCGCCACCCCCCCCCCCCCCCCCCGTAAAACCCTAAAATTTACCCATGGGGGGAGCGGGGAATTCCCCACCGGTTGAGAACCACTGTTCTAGATAATAGATGGAAAATATACTCTGGATTTCCTTATGCATAGAACAAGGACAAGGAAATGAGATTGACAAACAGACAGGAGGTGGGCGGGTAGGAAGAAAATTGTGTTTGTATTTGTAATGATGCGTAAAATCATTAAAACAAGTGGTTGACGATTGACACAGCATAAACATGGCATTCTAGAGGAAAGGTGAAACACTTGTGACATGAAGGAGAGAAGAGAAAGAGAAATGCAAAACGATAGTGGGGTGGGGGGGGGGGGGGGGAAATAGAATGTAAAATGTACGCATAATATTATTTGTGTGGTCTTGGAGTCAGTACAACCCAAGACTGAAATGTTTTTTTCTTCTTCTGCTTCTTCTTCTTCTTCTTCTTCTTCTTCTTCTTCTTCTTCTTCTTCTTATTATTATTATTATTATTATTATTATTATTATTATTATTATTATTCATCTTCTTCTTCTACTTATTCTACTTATCTTCTTCTAATGGTGCTGCTGCTGCTTCTGCTAAATAACAGAAAAACACTACTACTACTGACCTACTGGCACCTTGCCGTCTTGACATACGATATTTTGTTACATTATGCTTCAAAATATAAGGCACGATAACTATAGCCCATTGTGGCAGAAAATCAGGGATTTCCGTAGTACAGAGTCTGGGCTGAACTGTAGAGACCATGTGTTGCCCATGCATAATGATCACTCTCTCGGCCTGCCTAGTGTACTCCGGAAGAAAGGGAATACCAATACTTCTGGAAAAAGACAAGCTGCAGAAGCTGCCGGATCAGAGAAGCAATGCTCAATCTGTCCGTGTGTCGGAGCTCCCGTCTTAAACCAGTTGCCAACCAAGGCTTAAGGCCTGGTCTGCCTTGCCATGACATTTAGCCTTTAGGTTGCATTTCCTTGCACCAGAATAATGCTTGCACCTTCCCAATTGCGCTCCTCTACCCGAAGCCGTTGGCACAATGTGGGGTATAGGGTTTGGTAAGCACCGCCCATCATTCGGCGTTAACAGAAAGCAGGTAGTACCGTCTACTGTCATACGGTAGCTCAGTCATATCTGACTAAGACCTGACTCAGAACAGAAAAACAGAAGTAATGGTAACCACGTAAACAATTGTCTCATGAGCAATTAACAGACAAATGGGAAATAATGTGAGAGCCGGAGAGATGTGGTTTTATAGAATAATAAAGATAATTCGCAGAAGGACACAAAAAATGAGTACATCTTGAAAGAAGTTAACTCTCACAAGGAACTAGTTACTCGCATCAGAAGAAGAAAGTCAACATTCTTTGGGCATGTCTTGAGAAGGGGAACGCTGGAGTGTATAGTTACAACGGAAATGTTGAAAGGGATGAGAGGCAAGGGAAGACCAAGAGTGAAGATGCTTGACAGTTTGACATCCTGGGGCGGAGGAACATCAGTATTAGAAATGATTGGCAGTGCACGAAACAGAGGGCCGCGGACATAAATGATCACCAACGCCTCATGGACTATAAGACGAGAAAAAAACAAAAAACAAACAAACACACACACACACACGCGCGCACGCACGCACGCACGCACGCACGCACGCACACACACACACACACACATACAAAGGAAATGTTGCAAACATCATTTGTTTCTTGTCGGACTTGGTCATTGGTTTTTCTGTCTGTCCATGGTATTCTTTGCATTTTCCTCAGAAACCACATTTCCACAGCCATCATGATGGACAGGGACTAAGGAAAAATAATAGATAGAGGAGGATAGCTGGAGATAATTATCGACATCTTTTTCACAGAATAACAATATTAAATAAGTCCCGTAGCAGAGACCTCCTGCGCATGTGTAAATGTTAGAACCATTAATTTTTTTTCGGTTTGAGTGCACGGAGGAATAGGTGGCCAGTGTGCCTCCCGTTGCTAGCGTAACTTGATAACCGCTGCAGCTACAGCTTTCAATGATGCTATAGACAGGCCTGAGCTCATAGTGATAAACTATGCTGGAGTACAGAAACTGTGGAGAAGCAACATCGCCTCGCCAGCTGGCCAAGTATTTGATGATTATGATTTAAAATTTGGGTTTTCAGTTTTATCACAATTCAGAGATTTATTTTTAAATAATGAGGTTCAGGACATTAGAGAGTGGGGAAAAGGGGGGGGGGAGAGAGAGAGAGAGAGAGAGAGAGAGAGAGAGAGAGAGAGAGGAGAGAGAGAGAGAGAGAGAGAGAGAGAGAGAGAGAGAGAGAGAGAGAGAGAGAGAGAGAGAGAGAGAATGCCAAATAGCCGGACATAAAACGTGACATACTATCATCATGAAAACAGAGGTATAAACAGGAAGCAAGGACCACTTACTTCTGCTACGGTGATGTGAGGAGAAGAGCGCAAACCCTGACTGCGTAGGGCCAAAGAAGAAAATGAATAAAGAGAAAGAACCTCTCACCGTCCTCGGTTAACAAGAATAGAAAGAATTAAGGTTTAAGAAGATCCCAGGGTGGGCCGACAGGGGATTAGAACAATATTCTCCAATCCCAGACAAAGAATTACTCCAAGGGCTGTTCTAACACCAATGACTATAACACTAGAGTCTATCAACTAAACAACAAAGTAAGGGTAACACAAGCATCATTTGTTTATTACACTTCTAAACTTCACAATAATATACAGACATGTAGCATCAACAAAGAAATTAGGATACAGCAAAAATCAAACAGCAAAGACACTAACCTAACAAACCAAATTCCTAAGTGTAGCAAAAACTTCTAATCCAGTAAAAGCTACAAATCTACCAAACACTAATCCACCAAAAACTGATCCACTAAACTTAATTTATCAAAAACTTCTAGTCCACCAAAAAACCTCCAGTCTACTAAAAACCCAGGAAAATCTAAAATCTAAAGCTAGAATTCTGGCTTTTCCTGTAGATAAAATAAAAACCAACAAAAATATTAGGCAAAGACAAGTCAAACATCTCAACATGATGACCCAACAAGACAACAACAACACCCAGTCTCTCTACGTAAAACAGACACTCTTGTACTTGTGACGAATAGACACAAGACGCAACATCCTGACACATTCATTAGATTCACTTACATCACGAGCAAACAACATCTCAACACTGACCTGGCCAACATACATCAGACATTGTAGGCAAACACAAACCAACATCTAATTAATAATCATCAAAGACTCATTATTTGCCTCAACACATGGACTTCATAGGACAACCACTACAACACTAGTGTATGTAAACAATGTCTTTGTGGCACAAACATAGACATGGACTGTGTAAATTCACACCAACCACACGATGCTTCAACTGGACAACAATGATATGAATAGGTTATAGGATATGCTCCACATAAAATATAAATGACAGGGAGCACCTATTCAACAGCCTCCAATGTTTTCTACACATTCACCTGACACCCTCAATCCCACACCATAACCCTGATTGTGGTTAAGATTACAATAGTCTACATACACCCGCCTCGATTACTACCAGCCACTTCAACCCCTGGCGGATATAATAATCATCATCCTCATCATGGCTATCATCATCATCCCATGACCACCACCATCACAAGCATAGTCATCATCATGTGATACTTATAACACAATGTCCATCCAAGTAGCACTCAATCCGGTACCTACATCACTACACCCAGTCATTGATAATAATTACCATAACCTCATTTATAACAGTAATTGCTCTGTCCATGCATGTCATACCTGATGGGTTTCCACTCTCCAGGTGGCCCCTGCTCTCCCATCAACACCGGTTTCAAAAACTCCAAATACTATATCCATTGATGTTCCCCCAATGAAACCAGAATTGAATTCCACCAGTCTATCATCATGCCCTCTCAGTTGCACCCTGATGCGACTTATGTCAAGAATTAGCCATCACTCACCATCCTGACATTTAAACACCTAGACCCATAAGGGATGCCATATGACACAGGGCACACCTCTCCTGCAATGCCCATGTTATGATAAAGGATATCAACAACATGATACCACACACATTACTGCATGATATTACACATTACTAGCCGACAAGTAAAACATGTTCAACCGTGGAAAGCAATGGACACATATACCCAGTGGAATTACCATATTTGTAGAATGTGGCAATGTAACATTTGCACATAAAAGAATCACAACATTCACAGAAAGTTGAAGATATAAACATGTACTACACAGGAACTCAACCGAAGAACTCTGAGGCTACTAAGACAGCTCATAAAATAACCACACAATAGTATCAAGTGAAAGTACACAACAAAAATGTCCATGGCTGGATGCAGAACATCAGTACTAATATAATAACTAGTGTAATATATCTGATATCATTATTACACACTACTGTCATCCGGTGTGGTCTAATGTCAACCCAACCACCGTGTTACTAGGCAAAAGATGTACATTTGTGTCCTCTTTTCCCCATCATTCTTCCTATGATACACCGATTATAAACTTTGCTATCTTACGCTTTATGTCACATGACAACTACATATTAATATCTCTGCGAAGGGTGGTACGCAGCACTAAATCACATTCCTCCCCTTAGTAAAGCCACACTTAACATGTAAGTACTCTTCTCTGCTCTACATATGTTATAAATATTACCCATCATCATGGTTACTTTCCCCTACTCATGGTATATCCCACTTTTGCTACCTTGGGATATCTACATAGGGAAACCACAAAATCAGTTACACTGTCTATATTAGTTTAGTTATAGGAAACACCTACACCGGTCATATTCCACTGAACCTCACCAAACCTGATTGCTAACATCTCTCTGTACTAGCCTGTTAAATGTTATTCTCCTAAAGCTTCAGGGACACCAAATCACTCATCTACATTATCTGTATCATATATCATGATCAAGCTGACCTCATTAAATCAGTTGTACCTGATATAATAATGCCTAAAACAATTATAATATATATTGTTGCCATTAATATTATTTCTAATATTATTTCAAATTAATAACCAGCAAGCACTGATTGAGGCCAACACCATTAGTGTACTATTCCTTGCGACTAGACACATAGCAAGTGCATATAAATATCTTTGCGAAAGGTGGTACGTAGCATTAAATCACATTCTCTCCCCCGTGCGACAACCACCATGCTTAACTTAAAGCAGAATCTCAGTCACTGATTCCACCAATAACTTGATACACCTACAAATATTACTGCCTCCTGTTGACAGAGGTGATGCCAGACTTCACTTACTGCTGAACAACAAATTCCTATACTATATTGAATACTTAACTATATTGTAATGTACCTTGTCTTTCATTGACTGCAGTCCAAGTGTGTTTACTTTATTCACTCATAGCCACTCCACTAATATTCTGTATATTATTTTCTTCAATAATTCATACAACCAATATTTGCCCAGCTCTTACCACAACAAGATTCTTGAACTCAATAATTTACACCGCTGTAAAATAAACCATTAGTTCTGAATAATTATAAAGTATTACTAAGCCCCTGTGTGCCCAATTATCTCCTAACCTGTTAAACATTGTCTGCTCCTTTATCACTAGCCAATATTCCAAATTTACCTTTTAAGTTGCCTCGAGAACAAAGGCTAGATGTTATTTGCTGAGCTGGCCTCCCACGTGTCAATTTTCCAAGTGCTGTTCCTCAATCTCCCACTTTTCAGTCTCATAAAACTTAACACAAGTAGCTTCTAAATTGTTCCTTAATCCTTGTAAATAACTCGTCGAAGTCCAGATCGATCTGCGCCATTTTCTCCAAGAACCGGTAACTCTCATTTGCCATTACCTGGGCATGGTTCCGAACTCAGTTATCTGTAACCGGGCTTACAGATTTCTTTTGTTAATTTTAGTTACTGCTAGAGAAATTATTAACTTAAAGATTAAAGCTAGGAATCAGTATAAGATTAGCTATATTTTAAATCTAATTAGTTTGATAATCACTTCATTATTATTATACTTTCATAGCTTTACTGAAGTATACATTTAAATAACCAAAATACTATGTCACACATGGTTTATAAAATTAAAATTAATACATATAAAAGAAATATAATATAAAACAAATTAATTATGGTTACATACCACTGCAAAACTTCAGGGTCTAACTACTAAACACACATTAGAAATAGGCATTGGCGCCTCGTCACTCAGTGTGGTGGACTACGGAAAAAGGGCCAGTTCTACTGTGCGGGGCCTTATATACTGGGGTCCCAGAGTTCCAGACCAATCAGACGCCCTCTTGCAGAATTCCACCATCATCGCGAGCCGAGTACAATCACATAGCATAAATAATGGCAACCGATAAAATAAATATATATACAGATATGCTTATTAATGGCTAGAAATTACAGAAATGGAGCAGTTTTGAATATCTGGGTTCATTTCTGACTGGCGGTGGAAATGTGATGACAGATATTAAAAGAAGTACCCAAAATATGCTCTACGAGAATTGAAGCATATGAAACTTTTATAGTCCGGGACAGATAGGAGAACGCCAGTTAAGAGTAGTGACAGCATGCTGATCTCCTGCGTCAACAGACTAGTGTAAGACTTTGAAATTTGACGCATCGGCTGAAAAGCATATATGCATCTTTCATTATGCGCTTTTGAATATGCGTCACAGAAAAGTATTAAATATTGAATGGATGAAAATGAAAAACACAAATGCACGCACTAAAAATCGCAGTATTACAGAAAATTAATTATTAAATCAAATAAAATTGCTGTAAATGCGATTTTTGGGGCATGTAAAACGACATGTCTGGAAAAGATTAATTAATGAGATTACCGGAAAAGCGGAAAATGGGAAGCTTATAGCTTAGATGGGTTCAAGGTGAGATACATAATTTATACTTGACAGCAACAGTAACAGGACAGCTGGCTTGTAATTATCTACAAGTGCCCTGTGATCATGCTTCCTGACATCTTGCGATCTCCATAGGCATGCTTGAATGAGTGTACTGACTCCATTCCGTGGCATAAGACCGTCGAGAATTTCCTCTCACTATCTTCTTTTATATCTGTTACCACAAATCTTTCCAGTTCTCACAACATGGCCCAGTTTTTGTCTTCTTATTAATGTAGCCTAAAATTATGAATGCTTCTTTCTGATGTTTGTGATAAGTTATTTTTATGTATTATCCTTCCTCCAAACCTTTATATTGTTCATTTTAGCTGTTCAAGGAATTTTCAGCATTCTTCTATAAAACCACATCTCCAAAGCTTCCATGGATTTTTCGCATGTAATTGTCCAGGATTCGCAACTGTATGTTAGAACTGGCTTTTTTGTAATATGCAAGCATTATTTTTCTAACCCCCAATGACAAAGGCTCAAAGCATAAGATGTTCATCATTTCATAAATTGCTGATTTCGCTTGTCTTATACTGTTATTTATCGCCGTGATGCATTGTCCATCTCATATTATCCGTGTGCCTAGATATCTGAATTTCTGCATTTGTCCCATCATTTACTTCAACTGTATTTGTTTCTTGGACCCCACCATTATATTTGACGTAACATTATTCAAGTGAAGCCCATCTTTTTCACTTTCTGCAACCACTGTTTCTCTCATTTCCTGTAGTTCCTTCCGGGTTGTTACTGTAAATACGGTGTCATAATAACAACGTAAGTGAGACCTCGACACTTACTAAACAAGTTAAACATAGCATAAATGCCTTTGAATATAAATTTTATCAACGAGTTCTAAGAATATCTTGGATACAGAAAAGAACAAATGCATACATACGACAAGAGTTGAATATTGAAGAAGGTTGGCTACTTAAGACGATAAAACAAAGAAAATTGAAATATTTTGGTCACTTGAAAAGCCATGAAAGTTTGGAGAGAATAATAATCGAGAGATATATGCCCGGGAAGAGAGGAAGAGGAAGGCCACAGAGAAGATGGGTGCAGGATGTCGCAGATGATCTCCAGATGGATGTATCCATATGATGGGACATCTTGCCTATGACCGAAAGGTTTTCTGAAAGGTTAGTTAATTAATAGTTGGACACGTGGCCGAGAGGTTGAAGTGTCCGCTTCGGGCTTACAAGGCACAAAGTTCGTTGGCAGCATAGGGCTGGACATTTTTTCAAAAAACCATTGCTGGCTAATGATAATATACACGTCCCCATGATTGCTTGGGTAGTGTGGTCGGATACCTAGCCTTCTGGAATAAGGACGAACACAAGAAAACCAGTGTATAAGTTGTGGGTGTTAAAAACATCTCCTCTCGGAAAGAGTAGGCAGTACGGCGACCGCCCTGGCAAAATTATTAGGATAGAAAACCTAACCACGGGTAGATGGAGCCCTTTACCTCAGATATAATCTATGTTGAGGAAGCAAACCTAACAGACATGGATGCCGAAGTCAGACACAGTGAGCTTTGAGGTGCATAGCTAGTTGTGACGCACTTTCCTCAAAAGAGGAACGAAGAAGAAAACGACGAAGAAGAAGAAGGAAGAAGGAAGAAGAAGAAGAAGAAACAGGAAGAAGAAGAAAAAGATGAGGATAAAGAAAAAGGAAGAAGAAAAACAAGGAAGAAGAAAAACAAGGAAGAAGAAGAAAAGGGAAGAAGAAGAAAAAGGAAGAAAAAGAAAAAGGAAGAAAAAGAAAAAGGAAGAAGAAGAAAAGGAAGAAGAAGAATAAGGAAGAAGAAGGAGAAAAAGGAAAAATAAAGAAAAAGGAAGAAGAAGAAAAAATAAGAAGAAGAAACAGGAAGGAAAAAAAAGGAAGACGAAGAAAAGGGAAGAAGAAGAAAAAGGAAGAAGAAGAAAAAGAAAGAAGAAGAAAAAGGAAGAAAAAGAAACAGGAAGAAAAAGAAATAGGAATAAGAAGACGAAAGAAGAATAAGACGAAGGAAGAAGACGAAGGAAGAAGAAGAAGACGAAAGAAGAAGAAGAAGAAGAAGAAGAAGAAGAAGAAGAAGAAGAAGAAGAAGAAGAAGAAGAAGAAGAAGAAGAAGAAGAAGAAGAAGAAGAAGAAGAAGAAGAAGAAGAAAGAAGAAGAAGAAGAAGAAGAAGAAAGAAGCAAAAAGAAGGAATGAAGAACAGAATAAAGTATTCTATTTAAAAAATTATCACTTTACAAATGGACTGAAGGTCTACGGATAAATGCAATGTCTCTAATCTTATATTTCTTTGTCATTGAAATTCAATATTGGATGCGCTTGTAGTCAAGGTTTATCGCTAATCCCTGTCTTCAGTCTAACATAGAAACTCCATTGATTTCTAGGCTGCTAAGTTATATTTAGCATTAACGTTTCATAATTTGTTTTTCGCATATCCTTTACAGGACATCGCTGTCAACATCAGCATCTTTCAGCTGATTGATGATTTCTTGGCAAGATTAAGCTCAGTAGTTTTCCATTGCTTTCTGAGTGACCGGCTCACATACCCCGTAAGTTACCGACACGAAGAGAACCTCTACCAATTCTCGCGCACGTCACGTCACGTTACGAGAGTATACGGGATTACGGAGAAAGTCGTGTAACCCCTAGACCTGAGAGACCGGATTTATAAAATTGTGACATTAAAAACAAGGTATTATGAAGATTACAAAAAGTCGTGTGTCGACAGTGGATACAGGGCCACAGATAACTTTAGCACTTATTGACAGCGAAAAGTCCTTCAAGAAACCCGGCCACACCATTTGACAATTCTGACTGTGGCATGATCGACATACAGGTCATTCATTCAGTAGCATGTCAGATGCAGAACCTCGCTCCCATAACAACCTTCCAGAAAACCTGTCGATCATAAGCAAGATGTCCAGCGTCCTATATACCCATCGAGAGATCATCCGCCACATCCTGCCTGCACCCATCTTCTCTTTGGCCTTCCTCTTCCTCTCTTCCTAGGCATATTTTTTCCGCATTTCGTATTACAGGACATCGCTGTCAACAGCAGCATTTTACCGCTGTTGTTGATTTCTTGGCAAGATTATGCCCAGTAGTATGCCATTGCTTTCTGAGCGGCCGGCTCACATATCCCGTAAGTAACGGGAGCGGCGAGAACGACTACCGATTTTCGCGCAGCTGAGTTTTCTCACGTGGATAAAGGGGATTACGGAGAAAGTCGCTAACCCCTAGGCCAGAGAGCGCGGTCCCAAGCATATACCCTTCCATTATTGTTCTCTCCAAACTTTCGTGACGTTTCAAGTGACCAAAGTGTTTCAATTTTCTTTGTTTTATCGACTTTATTAGCCAACCTTCTTCAATATTCAGCTCTCGAAGTGTGGATGCATTTGTTCTTTTCTGTATCCAAGATATTCCTAGAGCTATAACATGTATATTAAAAAGCATTTATGCGCTGTTCAGCTTGTTTAGTAAGTGTCCAGGTCTCACAGACGTATGTTGCAATGGGAATGATGCATGCTCTTAAAAATCTAATTTGTGTAGTTATATCTGTCCCACTCCATAATTTATTCAGTTGTTTTAGTCTAGAAGAGCAATAGACATGCGTCTTTCAATTTAATTCATTGTGTGTCACCATTATTGGTAATCAACGACCCAAGATATTCGAAATTTTCCACCACCTCCAATCTTTCCTCATTAACATATATTTCTTTCTCCATAGTAGTTTCATCTGTATGCATTATCTTTGTTTTTGCTATGTTAAGATATAAGTTGTGATTTTCACTATTTAACTGGGTTGAGGTTATTAGTATTTCTATACCATTCTGTGTTGTGGGTAGCAATACTGTATCATCAGCATATCGAACCTCTTGTATGTCATGACCACCGATATTTAGGGCATCATATTGCATCCTGTTTATATCATCTCTGACATTTCTCATTTTATTTTTCGGCGTACAGGTTAATCAAATATGGGGACAGCACACAACCTTTATGGACTCCTTGCTTGATGTCAAACCAATGTGACGCCTCGTCATCTATTCTAACCGCTGCTTGTTGGTCTAGATCAGTGTTTCCCAACGTGGGGCCCATGCCCCACAGGGGCGCAATTTGACTGTTAAGGGGGGCAATTCGAAAATGGAAGAAATCGGCTGAATATAACAAAACGGGGAGACTTGAGACTGAATTTAACTAAATTGGAACCTGACATAAGATCTCTTTGCAGCAAGCATCAAGCGCAAGGATCTCACTAAATTTAAATAATAAATAATTACTAATAATTAAAATAATATAGAAAAATCTTTCATTAAAATTATTTTGTACTTGAATTTCAGTTCTCCATTATATGTTTTGAAAATTTACTTACTGTGTTTGCTCAATAATTACCTAGTGATTTCTTCCTAAAACCTATCATTCAAGTTTCTTTAGTGAACATTTCAATTTTTTAATATTAAAAATAATGTATATGTTGAGGGGGGGGGGCGTGGGGCGGGGAAGGGGGGCAATAGGAATTTTAGAAAGGCTTAAGTGGGGCATGGCACAACAAAGGTTGGGAAACACTGGTCTAGATAGAGCATTTTTATGAGTTGTATTACATGTAACGGAAAGTCCACATTCCTCATGATTTCCCAAAGTTTCCGATATTGTCTTTTCTCTCGTGCCTAAGGTGGCGCATAGGGCAGAAGTCGTGGCTCTCTATGTTTGTGCGAAGCGTCAAACATTTGGAGCCAGACATCTGATTCTGTAACAGCTGGGAGTTTTATGATGGCGGATTTGTCAAGCCGCCGATCAACCGTCTTTAGTCAAGCTAGAAGAAAACACGTCCCGCCATCTTGACCCAAGCCGGAAACTCTGTAATATAGTGACTCTTACAAACATATGGTAGCCTAGAGTCTCCTGTAAAGCGGCCTTCCATCAATTCCTTTGATTTTCAGTTTTAAGATAATTTAACTGCAACACATCACAGACCTGTTATTGTAGGGATACTAATAAAAGCGCTCTTTCCGTGAGGGTCGGAGCTTGGTAAGCATGTATTAGCTCTAGAATTGCCACAGTTATCCAAGTAGGATCGTGTCATCTAAGGAAACTCGACTGATTTAATGAGCCATTCGCGGTTTCACCGTGAGACAGTGTGAATTTAGACATGCATGGCTTAATCTTTGAGACAAGCATATGACTACTGCAAATGCCTTTAAATAATCCACAAAACATGAGAATAGGTTTACATTAAATTCTCTGTACTTCTCTATTATTAACGCATGATGAGTATGCGATCTCTTGTTCCTCTTCCTTGTCTAAATCCAACCACATTAATTTCTTCTTCCATTTTCTTACGAAGTCTTCCGATTATGATTTTTAGTAGAAATTTACTTGCATGACTGATCAGGGCAACAGTTCTATAGTTGGTGCATAATTTCAGCTTGCTCTTTTTCGGCATTTGAATGAAGATAGTTCTCTTCCAATCTTTTGGCCATATTCCATATAACCATATCTTTTTACATAATGCGTGATAGATTTGTATGCTTTCTTCTCCTCCTGCTTTAATTAGTTCAGCTGGTATCTCATCCAATCCAGGTGATTTATCATTCTTCAGGTTCTTTATTGCCAATGCAATTTCGTCTAATGAGGGTTCAGGTTCTGCCTCTGCTGTCATTGATCCATGTATCTCATTCATATCATCACTGCCATTCATATCATACATCCCACTGCAGTAATTTTGCCATCTTTCTAGAATTTGTTTAGATTTTGTTAAGCTATTTCCCAACTTGTCACAGATAACATTTAGTTGAGATAACATTTAATTGAGGATGAACATTTCGTATTAACAACTTCATTTCTTTGAAAATTTCGTAATCTCTTCCAGTCTTATTGTATTGCTCTATTCTGGTACAGCAATCTAGTATATATTGATTTTTGTCCTTTCTTGTGTTCTTTCTTATTTCTCGAGATAAATATTTATACTTCATCTTGCCGTTATCGGATTAACCTCCTTTCTGTTTCAGTTCACTTCGTTGTTTTATTAATTCTAACGTATCTGCTGTAATCCCCGGCTTATACTGCTTTTTCTTGGCCGGAATTAAATCTTTGGCTGTAGTTATCAAGATATCTCTAGTTTGTACTGCCAATTCATCAGGTGTCAATTCCTCCTGTGTAGACATTAAGACCCCAAAACGATTCTTCACTTCTATGTTATATGCAATCAAAACGAAGTGGCCTTGGTCCTCGGGTAAGCTTTTTGAGTTTTACTTTCACATCTTCTTCTACCAACTGATGATCTTTATCACAGTCTGCGCTTCGTAAGGTTTTTGCGGATGTTATGCTTGATCTCCATCTTCTTTGTATTAAAATATAATCTATCTGATTTTTGGTAGTACTGTCCGGGGGCTTCCACGTGAAGAGTCTTCTTGGGTGTTGTTTAAAAAGTGTGTTAGCTCCATTAACTAATTTTCTGTGTAAAATTGAATTAATTTGTCACCTGCATCATTTCTATTCCCCAATCCAAATTTTCCTAAAACGTGTCTCTCATGTTCAGTTCTTCCTGTACCCATTTTAGCGTTAACATCTCCCATTATTATTGTTATGTCATTATGACCAATCTTATGTAATGTGTCTTGCAGTGTGCTGTAAAAATCGTCAATTTCGTCATCCTCTGCTGTTGAAGTAGTTGCATATATATGTATGAGAGTTGTGTTGTTTGGATGGCCTTTATGTCTGACAGTGAGGATTCTATCACTAACCGGGTTTTATTCAATTAAAGCTTTTGCAGTTATTTTATCCGCTCTGGCCTCCCACATCTCTGCCAGAATATATGAAAAGACTTCTATTTTCATTTGTAAAATACCTCTTGCCACTACAGCAATGTCAACATACAAGTCATGGCGATCAAATCGTGCGCATTGCACGAACGTGATCGTAAGACATTCGACAACCGTCAGATTTTCCAGTTGGATTCATTCTGCCATCACGGCCTCAATGTCCGACACAGTTTCATTTAACTGCCAAATCCCCCTTCCCGTCTCCCGTAGTTGTATAGTGCACTAAAAAGGTTAGTTGCGTTATCTTTACAGGGCGTCGTTGTCAACCACGGAAGTAATTCAGAGAGAATAAGACGCCTCATAGGTGTTCCAACTTGCTGGCAGCATATTTATGAAGTAAATCAGAAAGAGTAAGACGTCTCTTAGGTGTTCCAACTTGCTGCCAACATATTTATGACGTAAATCAGAGAGAGTAAGGCGTCTCATGGGTG
>JACEFZ010026514.1:95000-378855 GCA_014155875.1 Cepaea nemoralis
TAAATTAAAAAAAATTAAATTTTATTGCGTAAATAACTGTTTGTACACTAACAAACTATGACAGTCGGCTGCACGAAAAGGAGAAGAAAACATGTAGGACATACCTTGTCTTAGACAGACAGACAGACAGACAGACAGACAGACAGACAGACAGACAGACAGACAGACAGACAGACAGACAGACAGACAGACAGACAGACAGACAGACAGACAGACAGACAGACAGACAGACAGACAGACAGACAGACAGACAGACAGACAGACAGACAGACAGACAGACAGACAGACAGACAGACAGGCAGGCAGGCAGGCAGGCAGGCAGGCAGGCAGGCAGGCAGGCAGGCAGGCAGGCAGGCAGGCAGGCAGGCAGGCAGGCAGGCAGGCAGGCAGGCAGGCAGGCAGGCAGGCAGGCAGGCAGACAGACAGACAGACAGATAGATAGATAGATAGATAGATAGATAGATAGATAGATAGATAGATAGATAGATAGATAGATAGATAGATAGATAGATAGATAGATAGATAGATAGATAGATAGATAGATAGATAGATAGATAGATAGATAGATAGATATGCCATGATCGAGTTTATAGGGATATAGATCATGGCATGAGTTTGGAAAAAGTGCGGTCTGTACGACGAGACCGTGTAAAGTGGCCCTTCACGAGCGGTGATCGCAAGAGCGTGAAAAGCGCTAGGGTTGCTCCGTGAAAGGACGTAGCATCACCTTCAATCAGTTGGGCTTGAGCCACGGTCCAGTGCGGGCCTGGTACTCGTTTCGGGTAGCCATGGCCACACAATGAGCCGCTGCAATATTAGATTTAGAAGTCATTGTAGACTCGAAGTATTGTGTAAGAGTGACAGATGTTTTGTATAAATGATAATGTGAACTTTCAATATTTGTAGTCAATAGAATAGTGAAACTACACCCGTGTTCTGTTCTTGAGGAAATGTCCAGTTGCGTTCTAAATCGTGTGTTGTTACGGGTTGTGCAAAGCGAAAGAGTTTAACCATAACATAATAACAAAATAACGGAGATGATTACAGCGAGAAGAACACAGCATCGCCAGGCAGAAAGGCATCGGCACAAAAACGTGACCACAGAAGTAATAAATCTATAATATGTATTAGTTTTTGCCATGTAAAAATGCCAGGTATCTGTACCAGCGTTCGAGTAACATGTGCGCCACAGTATAAACAGCAATATACTTTTAGTGCTGTAAGCAAAACCAAACTACACACCTCAGATCCCTGGCACTATATATATATATATATATATATATATATATATATATATATATATATATATATATATATATATATATATATATATATATATATATATATATATATATATATATAGGTGTGTGTGTGGGGGGGGGGGGTGTACACAGTCAGGTCTTAGATATGGCTGAGCTACCGCAAAACAGTAGACGGCACCACCTGCTTCTGTTAGCGCCGAATTTTGGGTGGCGCTCACCAAACCCGACAACCTACATTGTTCCAACGGTTTCGGGCGGAGAAGCGCATTTGGGTGGGTACTAGCCTGATCCTAGTGCGAAGAAATGCAACCTAAAGACTAAATGTTTTGGCAAGGTAGATCAGGCCTTAAGCCTTGGTCAGCAACTAGTCTAGAATGGAAGCTCCGACAGGCAGACCGTTTGAGCTTTTCTTTTCTGATCCGGCAGATTCTGCTGCTTGTTTTGTTTCAGATATTTTGGTGTTACCTTTGCTACTGAATAAACTAGCAGAGGGATCTCGATACATAGGCAAAACATGGTCTCTACAATTCAGCTTAGGCTTTGTGCTATGGAAAGATATATTTTAATCAGCATTTGCGGGTTATAGGCCCTTGTCAATTGGCTTAAAAGGGGACGCCACATATTGCCTCTGATGGTAGGAGACACCTGCAGCAGTTGTCACAGATCAGATACCGCCCACCTCAAGCTGGAAACCCCCCCCCCCCCCCAACCAATTGGGTGCTGATCCGCCTCAGTCTCCCTGCTTCAATTAGTGCTTAGAGCTAGGACAAAATCCTAACCCCAGGCAGTAAAACCAATGCACCAAGCACTAAAAAGAAACAGAAACCCCAAGCTACGACTTGCAGACTGGAACATAAGAACCATGTCTCCTTGACTTTCCACTGACGTATTGACGACGTGAGAAAAATGGCTGTGATTGATGCCGAACTCAACCGTCTTAACATTGATATAGCTTACCTGCAGGTGACTCGCTTCTCTATCGAAGGGTTACGCAACGAAAACAACAACTACACCATATTTTGGAGTGGGTAGAGGGCAGGAAGAAAACAAGACAACATGGAGTGGGCTATGCAGTGAAGAATTCCTTACTGGGAATGATTGAAATTCCATCTGGAGGTAATGGAAGAATATTATCTCTGCGCTTGGCAACATCTTTTGATTTTTCCATAATTATCACACCGACACTCACATCGTCTGGCGGTGTAAAGGATTTTTTCTATGAAGAATTAGACTCTGTGATCAACGTAGTTTCAAGATCCGACTACATTTATATGCTCGATGATTTGAATGCTCGAGTTCATGGTCAATGAGTCTTGGAAAATACTACCACGGTCGCGTGAATGAAAATGGATAAATAAAGTTTGATGCTGAATCCTGAGAAGATTTTAGAATCAAAAGCAGAGTTAAATAAGGTTTTGTACTCCCTCCGCCCTCTTTGGAATATATTTTTCACTTATATTTTTATATGTCATTCATTATCAGGATGGGGGTATATACATTCACCTGTGCTCAAATGGTAGTGTCTATAATGCTCAGCTATTGAAGATCAAGACCAAAAGTACAAGGGTGCTGGCCAGAGAGATTTTTTTTTCATGAAGTTGTTTAACAATTAGCACACACAAAAAGAAGACAGATCACGACGCAAGACGCAATCTTTATTGACGACGCAGTGTTAAAGATAGTGGACAATTTCACGTATCTAAGAACGGAGGTAAACAATAAGAGAGATCGAGATAGATAGATAGATAGATAGATAGATAGAGAGAGAGAGAGAGAGAGAGAGAGAGAGAGAGAGAGAGAGAGAGAGAGAGAGAGAGAGAGAGAGAGAGAGAGAGAGAGTTATATATGACTGCCCCTGCACCCAGTAGGGGTAAAGTCGGTCAGTCTGTCTCAAGATAAGTTTTTTTTTTTTTTTAGCAAATCCTTTACAGGACTTAGCTGTCAACACCAGCATCTTTCAGCTGTATGTTGATCTCTTGGCAAGATTACGCTCAGTAGTTTGCCATTGCTTTCTGAGCGGCCGGCTCAGTATCCCGCAAGTCACGAGCGGGGGTCGAACCGCCTCAGCTCTCGCTCCACTACGAGACTCTGCGTGATAAACGGGATTACAGAGAGAAAGTGTTGTAACCCCACAGCCAGAGAGACCGGCCTCAAGATGAGTGAAAAGCCAAAATTAGCAGCCTGCTGATGATCGGCAGATTACATAAGTCAACCCCAACTCCCTCTGGTGTAGACCGCAAGGTGGGGGGAGGGGGACGACAAACTCCCCTAGTAGAGCTTTTCTTGTCCTTAAACTGCGACTAGATTAGCAATAGGAAAATATTGTAAGATTATATATTCTGGGGAAAAGATCGGCAAAGTGGTGTAGCAATTATCTTGGATTTGGAACAATTAAAATCTGTTAAAGGATGTTGAGCTGTGTCAGCCAGGGTTCTATTGGTAAAGTTAATCGGCAGCACTTTTAACATAAACGTCATTCAAATATATGTCCCAACGGGAGAATGCAGTGAAGATAGTGTAGAGGAATTTTATAATGACATGGAGTCTGCCTGGACTAAATGTAAAAATTCAGAAATAAATATCATAATGAGTGACTTTAATGCAAAAGTGGGAAATCCAGGCGATGGATGCATATTTGGCAAGCATAGTTTGGGAAAACAAAACGAAACAGGATACAGACTTGTAGAATGAGCAAAAGAGCAGGAAATAATTGTAGGAAACACCTGGTTTAAACAACATCCTAGAAGATTATGGACGTGGAGGAGTTCTGATGGCAGAATTAGAAACCAGATTGATTATATTCTGATTTGCAGAAGGTGTACCAATCGCAAGAACAGTTCCCAATGCTGATTGTTACAGTGATCACAGATTGATTACTGGAACATTGATGGTAAAGTTAAAGAAAGTCAAGTATACCGCAGGAAACACTGAATATGATCCGTGTACAATAAAAAATGACAAGGTAATTCAAGACAATTTTAACATACAAGTAACGAACAAAGTTGTTAAACTGTCTGTTCTAGAGATCCTATTTCAAAATGTGAATGATCAGTGGGAAATGTTGAAGAATTCAACCAGTTTGGCTGCAGAAACAACTATTCCAAAATTAAAGAAAGTGGGTCGTAAGAAATAGATGACTGAAGACATTTTACAACTAATTGAAACAAGAAGACACAACAAAAATAATCCTGCCAAATATGAAGAAATTCACAGACCAGTCAGAACATTATGTAAGGAGGCAGAATAAGCATGGCTTGAGAAAAATTGCATAGAAATTGAAAAAAAAAAAAAACACACAACAATAAACATACCACATTAATGCACAAAAGAATTAAGGAGCTTACTAATAAACGAACACGTAGGCTGCCTAAAAACAAAAGATGGAAAGCCATACTAGAAAAAGATCAAGTTTTACATGTATGGTCAGATTATGTGAAAAACCTTTATGCTGATAACATAGAAGAACAGCATGATATTCGAAATAATAATGAAGGGTCCTCAATTTTGAAGATGGGGGTTCAGAATGTTCTTAACCGTATGAAAAGTGGCAAGACCTCCGGTTCAGGCAACATCACAACAGAAATGATTAATGCTTTAGAAGAATATGGAATAGATCAAGTCACCAGACTGCTCTACACAATATATGATACCGGAGATTTTTCTTTTCTTTTTTGTTTTCTTTTTTGCATATCCCTTACAGGATGTTGCAGTCAACATCAGCATTTTTCAGCTGCTGTTGATGTACTAGGCAAGATTACGCTCAGTAGTTTGCCATTGCTTTCTGAGTGACCTGCTCACATACCCCTAAGTTACCAACGCGGCGAGAACCGCTACCGATTCTCGCACAGGTTACGTTACTCACGAGGGAGGAAGGGATTACGGAAAAAGACGTTAACTCATAGGCCAGGGAGATCGGTACTGGAGATATACCGCATGAATTATGTAATTATGTATTCATTGCAATCCCAAAGAAATCAGGAGCCTTGGAATGTGATCAACATCGAACAATTAGTATAGTGAGTCACATCACAGAGCTTTTACTAAGAGTTATCATGCGTAGAGTTAGAAGAAAATACAGCCTGGAATAGGAGAAGAACAAAATGGGTTTGTAGAAGGCAAGGGTACAGTAAATGTTGTTTATATGCCGAGAACAGTATTTGAACGTTCTATAGAAGTAAATAGAGATCTATATTTTTGCTTTATTGACTTCCATAGAGTAAGACATGTCAACATGATAGAGATGCTTGCAGATCTACAAATTGATAGGAAAGACCTTAGACTTAAAAAAAAAACATATATTGGAAATAACAAGCTGCCATCAGAGTTAATGATGAAGTAGGTCAATATCAGCATAATAAGAGAGGTGTGAGACAGGGATGTGTAATGTCTCCAGATCTTGTTTCCCTGTACAGTGAAAATATTTTTTTCAGAAATATAGAAGATATGAAAGGAATTATCATTGGGGACAAAGCATCAGTAATATTAGATATGCAGATGATACAGCATTGATTGCAGACAATGAGCAGGATCTGCAACATTTAGTAGATGCGGTTGTTGCACACAGTGAACAACTAGGGTTAGAATTAAATTGTAAGAAGACACAGACTATGGTCGTCACTAGGACGAAGGAAATACCACAATGTAATATACACCTGGATGGCATGGTCGAGACAGGAACACGGAGCTGGTCCACGACTCTGGTGATCGAGTGAGATGGCAGAACATGACCGCCCACGCTTATCGGCATGGCACATGGCTATGGAATGTGGTTTCTGGGGATAATGCAAAGAATACCATGAACAGGGAGAAAAATCAATGACGAAGTCCTACAAGAAACAAATGAAACTCGTAAACTGATTAGGGAAATTAGACGTAAACAGTCAACATTTTTGGACATGTTTTGATAAGAAATAAACTGGAGAACTTGGTGACAACTGACAAGATCGAGGGGAATAGAAGAAGGGGAAGGGAAGACAGATAAGTAAATACCTGGATGGCTTGGCCATGAATGGTCGAGACAAGAACACTGAGCTGATCCACAACTCTGGTGATCGAGTGAAATGGCGAATCAAGACCGCTCAGGCTTATCGGCATGGCACTTGATGGATGGGTGGATGGATGGATGGATGGATGGATGGATGGATGGATGAATGAATGAATGGATGGATGGATGGATGGATGGATGGATGGATGGATGGATTAGCAAACGTGCAGGGGATCTTTCTTACTACTCGAAGACAAACAGTGAAGCATAATCGAACTGACCCAAATGGGTACATGCTGGCAATTTTAAAGAGCAACCGGCAGATTAGCGATTTAAAAAAAAGCACACCGAACATCTGCGGTTAAATTATAAAGAGGAAGAACTCATAGAAAGAATGGGAAAGTGGGAAATCCGACTCATGGGAGTAGCGGACATCAGAATAAAGAGGACAGGATGCAGGGATATCACCACAGTCATATGCTTATCTACTCCGGAGTGGAACAACAAGAATCGGCAAGGCATGGTGTAGGAATAGTCATTGAACCACGCTAGCAAGAAGAATATTAGAAATAAACTACATATCAGAAAGATCATGAAATACCAAATGAACTAATTAAAGCAGCAAGGGAAGTAGGAACAGCTTGGCTACATAGACTATTCAACCATGTTTGGGTAGAACAACAGACACCACGAGACTGGGGAAATGCCATAATTATCCCAATTTGGAAAAACAAAGGCAGCAAAAGAGATTGCACACAATACAGAGGCATTTCACTGTTGAGTCATACTGGGAAAATATTTTGCAAAATTCTTGAAAAAAGATTACGAACTACTTTAGAACCCCAGCTAAGCGAAACGCAGCTTGGATTTAGGAAAAACAAAGGATGCACAGACGCCATTTTTGCTCTTAGACAACTTATAGAAAAATCAATTGAATTCAATGAAACACTCTACTTAGCCTTTGTCGACCAAGAAAAGGCATTTGATAGGGTAGATAGAAACAAGCTGTGGGAAATCCTTAAACAATATGGAGTGAGTACACATCTAACAAACCTATGCAGAAGTTTATACAACAACAGTGAATGCATAGTGAGAGCAACTGGAGAACACTCAGAACCCTTCACCATAAGATCTGGAGTACGACAAGGTTGTGTCCTGTCCCCTCTCTTGTTCATAACATATATAGACAACATATGTAAAGAAACCAGCCAAGCAGAGACAGCAAGAATACCGCATGACGAGAACACAGAAGAAGAACCATCTGCAAATCTAACCATTAGAGAACTCCTGTTTGCGGACGACCAAGCACTAATAGCAAAATCAGAAGCTGAATTACAAGACCACATGAATAGTCTAAACGAAATGTGTAGGGAACATAACATGAAAATTAGCACAAGCAAAACAGAGGTAATGACTATAACTAAAGAAGAACAAACAGCAACAATTCACCTAAACGAACATCCCTTGAAACAAGTAAAGAGCTTCAAGTACCTAGGAAGTATAATATCATCAAATGGCAGATCAGAAGACGAGATCGAAAATAGGTGCAATAAGGCAAATCAACTCATTGGACAAATGGCACCAATACTAAAGAACAAACATGTATCAATAACTACTAAGAAAGCACTTTACAACACAATCTTCCTACCAACTCTCTGCTACCAATGCCAAACCTGGACAATGACAGAAAAAGAGAAAAGAAAAATCACAACAACAGAAATGAGGTTTCTGAGAAGAATACTCAACGTATCAAGAAGAGATAAGATCAGAAATGAAGAAATCAGGACTAAAGTAGGGGTTAAAGCTGCTCTAGATTTTATTAGAAAGCAGCAAGTCAAATGGTTTGGCCATGCAAGTAGGCTACCAGTCAACAGCATGCCACAACAAGCAATGATGTACAGACCAGATGGAAACAGAGGAAGAGGCCGACCACGTAAACGTTGGACTGAGGGAATAACAGAATCCATGGGAATGTCGATATACGAAGCCCATAACCGGGCACTCTCACGAAGTTTATACTTCACCTCGACACCGCAAGGTACAAGAGGAACATGATGAGATGAGATGAGATCAGAAAGATTCATAACAGTGAGAATAAAAGAACAAGCAATTACCACATATGTATAAATATACACACCATGCAATACCCAAAAAAAAGTGGAAGAATGTGAAGAGTTATTCGAAGATGTCCTTGATACACTAAATAAAAAAAAGAGAAGCAATACAGCATAATAGTTATGCGAGACTTCAATGCAAGACTAAGATACAACATAAAAGACATAGAGAAACATCTTGGAGCCTTTTGAGACCAACACGGTGCAAAAAAAAAATGATAATGGGAACAAATTGATAGCTTTTGCATCGGCTTGACTCCTTTATAACAAACATCTTTTTAACACAAAAACCGACAACTATTGATTGTATATTAGCAAGAAGTAACAGAAATAGATATATTAGATGCAAGAGTAGTGTACAGCTTAAATATAAACACAGACCATAAAACAGTTATTACCACAATAAGAACCAACAGGAGAAGAAAGTAAAGACCGTGTAAAAGCACACAGTGCTAATTACTAAACTTAACAAAACCTCAGGGACGAGGCAGTGAGGGATAATTATGATAAAGAACTAAATAAAAATTTTGTAAAAATATTTACATCAAGATAAACACTAGAAGAAGAATGGAAGATGGTCAAATCAAGAATATTAAACACTGCAAAAATAACATGTGGAATCAGGAAACAATATAGAACAAGGATTAAGAAAATAATAAGATGCTGGAACGACGAAGTTAAGAAAGCTGTTAAAGGCACAAAGATAACAATATATAAAGTGGTTTAAAAGCAAACAGGATCGTGATTATATCGAATATATAATAGCAAGAAGACAGGCAAATAATATAATAAAGAAAGAAAAGCAAAAAGACTGGGGGGGGGGGGGGGTATTAAGAAACCCTTTATAAGAACCATAAAGGGGGGGGGGGGGGGCAGTAGAAACTTCTAAATAAAAGTTTAGGGCAATGAGAATCAGAACAGCAGCCTTTGACCCAACTGAATTAATTAACGTCGAAAAGGTCAACAAAAACATATCTTAAACTGATGGAGACTGTATTTCGAACAACTTCTCAACATTCTCGACACTACAGGAATTCAAGAACCGACACGGATGCCATCGAAGAACTAACACCAGACATACTGAAAGGAGTAACTAGAGAAACCATCATATTAGCCCCATTGAATAAATCACTGGGACAGGACGATATACCAAATGAATTAATTAAAGCAGCAGAGAAGTAGGGACAGCATGGCTACATAGACTGTTTAACGAGGTACTGGTAAAACATCAGACACCACGATACTGGAGAAACGCCATAATCATCTCAGTTTGGAAAAAAAAACAAAGACAGTGCAAGAGGAAATCAATGGGGGAACCCGTTGAGGCCACTGAAACAGTTACATAAATAAACACACATAGTATTGTTTGGCGCTCACAGAAGGAGAAGAAGGAAGTAGAGACTAGAGGACGCACTAGACAACATAAAATTGGAAAGCTATTGTTACCGACCGGGATTCGAACCTGTCACCTCCAAATGACGACAGCGCCTCGCTGCGGGAGCAAGTAAACTTCGACGCATGACCAACTAGACACTCGAAAAAAAAAAAAGAGACTGCACACAATACCGGGGCATTTCTCTTTTAAATAACACTAGGGAAATAGCTTGCAAGATTCTCTAGAAAAGACTACGACTTACATACAATAGAACCCCAACTAAACGAAACAACTTGGATTTAGGAATAAATAGGAATGCACAAATGCAATCTTTGTTATTACACAACTGATAGAAAGATCAATTTAATGTAATGGAATACTTCACTTAGCCTTTGTCGACCAAAAACAAAATTGCTGCGATAGAGTAGATAGAAATAAGCTGAGGGAAATCCTTAACAGATATGGAGTAAGTACACATCTAACGAACTTATGTAGCAGCTTATATAATAACAATGAATGCATTGTAAGAACAAACGGAAGACATTCAGAACCCTTCACCATAAGATCCTGAGTACAATATGGTTGTGTCCTGTTACCCCTCCCCCAAATCGTGTTCATAGCATATATAGACAATGTATGTAAAGAAACCAGCCAAACAAGGACGGCAATAACACTTTATGAAAGACAGAACATTGAAGAAGAACCAACGGCATATTACACTATTAAATAACACCAATTTGCGGACGCGCAAACACTAATTGCAAACCCAGAAGCAAACGTGCAAGCCTACATAAATAGTCTAAACGAAGTGTGCAAGAAACACAGCATGAAAATTAACATCAATAAAACAGATGTAATGACCATAACCAAAAAAGATAAAATAACAAATATTTATCTAAACGAACACATACTCAACCTTCATGCCCCCCCCCCCCCCAAACCCGCTCCAACTCCCTGAAACGAGTAGAGAGCTCCAAGTATAGGGTGTATTTTTAATGACTGTGGTGTATTTGAAAATATTGCCGTTCCAAGTTTTGTATTTATCTTTCATGTTGCATGAACTCCCCAGAGGGTGAATACAAAACTTGGAACAGCAATATTTTCAAAATCCCTACAGTCATTAAAAATTCACTCTATACTTAGAAAGTATAATATCAACTGGCAAATCAAAAGACGAGTTCGAGAATGAATGCTGTAACGCAAATATATATTTTTTTGGGACAAATGGCACCAATACTATTAAACAAACATGTATCAATAGATACTGAAAATGCACTCTACTACACAATCTTGCAATAGATACTGAAAATGCACTCTACTACACAATCTTGCAATAGGTACTGAAAATGCACTCTACTACACAATCTTGCAATAGATACTGAAAATGCACTCTACTACACAATCTTGCAATAGATACTGAAAATGCACTCTACTACACAATCTTTCTACCAACTCCATGATACCAATGCCAAACCTGAACAATAACAGAAAAAAAAGTTTTAAAACATTACAACAACGGTAATGAGATTCCTAGAAGAATTCTCAACGAATTAAAAAAGAGAAAATCAGAAGTGAGGAAATCAGAATTAACGAGGGGCAATAGCAGTGCTAGATTTCATTAGAAAACAGCAAGTGAAATGGTTTGGCCACATAACTAGACTACCAAAAAACAGTGTAACAAAAGCAATGATATACGGACCACGTGGAACCAGAAGAAAAGGCCGATTATGTATACGAAGGACAGAGGTAATAACAATCCCTGGGAATCTCGATATATGAAGCCCATAAACGGGCACTCTCACGCCGTTTAAGCTTCACCTCGACGCTGCAAGGTATAAACGCAACAAGATAAAATGATGAGATCAGTAAGTCTGTACCCTTTTGCATATTTACAGGCATGTATATATTTATTATACTATCCGTTAACTGCGAGATACGGTCTTTCCCAAATACACTTCTCGTTTCATATAGAAGGAGAAGAATCAACAAGAATAGAGAATTTTCACACACACACATACACACACCCACACACACACACACACACACACACACACATATACACATACACACACACATACACAAGCGCGCTCGCGCACTCATTTACACTCACATACTAACACGCACATACACATATAAATAGCACGGCCGAGAGGTTAAAGACGTTTGCGTGTAAAGGTCCCTGCGCTGGTGGCGGGTTAGTGAGATCGTTCCCTACATCGGTTATCTGAACTTCAAGGTTGACTTCTGGTTCAGAAAGCAACGGCAAACTACTGAACGTGAAATACCTAGAAAATCAACTTAGGGTTGATAGCAATGTCCCGCAAACAAAAGTTAGTTGCATATCTTCCCCCCCCCCCCCAAAAAAAAAGTTACTTGCATATCCTTTATCCCAAAAAAAATGTTAATTGCATGTCCTTTGAACCAAAAAAGTTAGTTGCATATCTTTTACCCTAAAAAAAAGTTAGCTGCATATCCTTTACAGGACGTCGCAGTCAACCCCCGCAAATGTTCTGTTGTGATCTCTCGGCACGTTTACGTTCAGTAGTTTGCCATTGTTTTCTGAACCACCGGCACCTATACCAATTCGTCAAAAACCAACGCAAAGCGGTCTGCTGTCAAATCGCCCGCAGCTGTGTTTCGAACGCGGGGATGCGGGATTCGGAACTGCGTCAGTAAGGTCCTCACCACGGAGCAGGCAATGTCCCGCAAATGACATGCAATTCTGTATCAGTTGAGGTAAACAACACATCGGCCTCGGTAGCGCGCTAGGTAGCGTGTCAGTCTCATAACCGCAAAAATAACTAGTTGACCTGGTCGCATGGAAAAGATCGCTTGCTCTGAAACTTCCTGTGCGCTAATGGTGAGGCAAGGGGTACATTCCATATAGTGTCATTAAGTTGAACGTAAGCGCTGACTTCTCGTTTAGAATACAATGGCAAGCTACTGGTCGTAAAATTGCTTAGAACATCAACCTAGGCTTCACCTCCGGCGATTTCATGCAAAGGATATGCAACAGTGGGTCTTCATGGCCGAATGGATAACAACGCGTGTTCTTAAACATCCGATGTGCTGATGTCGAGGTAAGGGGTTCAACCCCTACACCGGGCAGTTGGACTAAAATGTTGACCTAAGTCCTTGACTTCGGGACGTAAGTTACAAGTATCTCTGAAGTCGGAGTGGGTTCGCCTGGTGGCGACTGTTAACGGGGAAAGCTAATCCCCACGCAAAAATGCAGTCCAGCACCACTAGAAATAGTGTGTGTGGACTACGGTTGAGTTCAAAGCGAGAGAGCGGAAAAACAAAATTTAAAAAAAAACTACATACAACCACAGTATGCTAAGAAACACCAATTAACTTACCTACAGCACCTATATATCATTACAACACGTGACAGTAAAACTTAATAATTTACATACAACTACATACCAACAGAAAATGTGCAATTAACTCTCATTAACTTATCTACACCTACATATTTAAACAACATGTGGAATTAGCACTTATTATCTTACTACTGAGCGTAATTTTGCCAAGAAATCAACAATCAACTGAAAGATGCTGTTGTTGACAGCGATGTCCTGTAAAGGATATGCAAACAGTTTTTTTAACTTACGAAGAACTACATATCAACACAATATATGGAAGTGACGCATATTAATTGATCTACAACTACTACAAACCAACACCAGTGGATATAAAGATTATTCACTTACCTGCAACAATTAAGGAAACTGCGAAATAAAGTGGAATCAACATCTTCATGAAATTCCGTCCGTTCTTCAAGACGAACAGAAAGTCTGCTTCCAAAACAGCTCATGCAATAGGGTACCTAATATTCAATACAATACAATGAGCATGTTTTACTGTCAACTTCGCGAAACTATCAGTATTCAAAGTTCTTCTAAAGCCATTCTTTAGAATTAATTTTGATGTATATGTTTACGCTACACACCAATGTTAATCCTAGCTGTTTGTTATTGTACCCTGAGTTAAATAAGAAATGCCAGTGTCTTTATAAGTTAAAATATTCCCCACATCTCTGTTAGAAGGAAATAAATCACTTTTCCGAGAGGTCAGCATGTTAAGTGTCTCTTTTAAACAATGGCAGGAAAGCCACACCATTGGAACCAAAACAGTCGATGCCACGTGAGGCTAACCCCGCGCTGGTTGGGTTGTGGGAAGTTGTAATCCCATATGTCGCGATTAAGCCACTGTGTGTCACGAATGATTGGCTAGGGACGCTCGCCATTTACACTTGCGACGGTTGTAAACAAATCATTGCTGGAACCAGCGCTGGTTTCCGGCTGAGGCAAGACTATATCTGTTGCATTCTTTGCATGAGTAAAAGAAATGTAAACGCAGGACCGTGCGGTAGATTTTCTCAGTATGATGCAAGTCTTTAAATTCCGCCCCTTACATATTTTGTTTTTTTCTTTAAAAATGTCACCCCCTTATACCGCCCCCCTTATGGTGCCGCTTGATGTGGCCGCTTCTCTATATCATAGCACGGCACGGACCACTTACAACGGATCTGCTTTCTTTTATTCCTTTCTCACTCCTTTTGTTCAGGAAATAAATTTATTTCTTGGAATGTGTTCGTTTACAGCGAATTTTCTATATAGTCTTTTCGTCCCACACGTTCATTTCTCGACATCACTTTCGGCATCCGATTTCATTTCCCTCTGCAATCTCTACTCTCTGAATCAGCGTTCTTTGAGGCTGCTTGTTTCCATGACTACAATGTCGCAATGGTGAAAAGTCGTGGTTAAGTTTGGCTTGCTGACCTTGACCCAGACAGTCAAGACGAGAACTGTTATAATTTGTCCAGAAATGAATGCCTACTGTTGCATCGTTATGAAATTTTTCCTGCCGTCTTATACTTACCCCCACCCAAGGAATATGCCTTTGATATGTCCAAAGGCAACTTAAATCATACAAAGCGGTGACATTACTTTGATGTTTTGGCGAAAGACTAGTGAATTCATGTTAACAAACTTGTTTTACAGTACCGCACCTTGGTTTTTTTCGGTCACCATTCCGGTGATGACACAAGACGTATTCAGATTCTTATGGGAGTGGGTGCAATGTGTATTATAAGTAAAGACATAATTTACAGAGGCATGGAGTAAATAATGTGGAACCGAAATGGAATTGAACAGGAAAGTAGAAGGAATATATTTCTTACCTTATATTTCATTTCCTTCTTGTTTCTTCAGCTTCTTGTTTATAATGTGTACACAAGGAGTTATGTTACTAGGATGCATTTAGCTATTTATATGGCTTCCAAACAGCTGTGCATTAATTTGCGCATGGAGCGACCATAGATGATACAGCAATTTAGTCATCGTGTGTCAATTTTTAAGGATCTGCTCGGCTGTCTGTGTAGTTAGTTCACACGTGCACATTGGTGACAGAACCGTTTTGAGTCTTCGTGAAAGATTGTCTACTCTGCTGTTTACTGTTCCGAGACGGAACATGATTATTACCTGTCTTGCACGACGAATATAGCTGTGAATGTCTCTGTAGTGGGCTTCCTTCTTAACGGCCAAGATGTTGGTCCACTTTTCATTGAAGTTTATAGAATGATTCGTATGTCCGTGTATGCACCCTCATTTGACAACGTGTTTGTTTTCACGTTTTTTGGAATGCCACAGTATGTCAGTTTCCACCGCAATATTACTCTTCGGTTGGTATTCAATGCGTTTAGTGGGTTCCCCCCCCCCCCCCCCAAATACCAGTTGTTCGTCACCGTTGAGGGATTGCGAAACTGAAAATTAATCACTTTTTATTTGACAATTAATCACAATGGGTGTGGGGGATGAGTGGGGGAATGTGTATTTGGGTGAGTGAATGGGGGTGTAGGAGATTGTGTGGGTTGTGGGATGGGTGTGTAATGGGTGTGGGGGATGAGTGTGGGGAGGGGGGGGGTCTGTGAATGGGATATGTCTGTGTGGGTGGGAGTGTGTGAGTGTGGTTGGGGTTAATGTGAGTTGGTGGAGGATGTATGTGTGGGTGGTGAGGATGTTTGTAGATGGGGGATGTGTGGGTGGGGAGATGTGTGTGTGGGTGAGAGATGTGTGGGAGGGGATGTGTATGAGGAATGCATGTGGGGGATGTGTGTGTGTGTGGGGAGATGTGTTTTTGGGTGGAGTTTTGTGTGGGAGGGGAGATGTGTGAGAGGTGGGGGATGTGCAGGTGGATGACAGATGTATATGAGGATGGGGGATGTGTGTTTGGCCTACGTGGTTGGGGTGTGTGTGGGTGGGAGGGTAGATGAGAGATGCATGTGTTGATGGGCGGGTGGGTGATGTGTGGGTGTGAGTAGTTGATGGATGAGTACGTGAGTGGGTGGATGTGTGTGAGAGATTAGTGTATGGTTGGAGGATGTGTGTGTTTGTGGGAAGATGTGTGTGAGCGGCGGATGTGTGTGGGTGGGGTATGTGTGGGTGGTGGGGTGTGTGGGTGGGAGGTGTGTGTTTTTGGTTGTTTATGGGTGGGGGATATGTGTGGGCAGGTGGGGAGATGTGTTTGTGGGTAGGGATGTGTGTATAGGTGGGGGATGTGTAGTTGAGAGGTGGCGGATATTGGGTGGGTGCAGATTGGCTGATGTGTGTGTGTGTGGGTGGGGGATTTTTGTGAGGGTGCGGGATGTATGTGTGGATTGGTGCGGGATGTGTGGGTTGACGGGGGTATGTGTGTGTGTGTGTGTGTGTGTGTGTGTGTGTGTGTGTGTGTGTGTGTGTGTGTGATTTTGTGATGTGTGTTTTGCTGGGTGGTGGCGGGTGTGTCGGTGGGTTGTGAAGAATATGTGGATGGGTGTGTGCGTATCGGTTATGTGATGGGTGGGGGATGTATGTGTGGGTGGGGAAATGTGTGTGGGTGGGGGATCAGTGGGTGGGTGGCGGCATGCATGTTTGCCTGAGTCTGTGTGAGTGCGTGGAGGTATGTGTGGGTGGGTGGGGTTATGGTGGGTGGCCAATGTGTGGGTGGCTGAGGGATGTGTGGGTGGCTGCGGGGTGTGAGGGTGGATGGGGAATGTGTCTCATAAGTAGTCATATAAGCTCCCGTTCCCGACTGTCTGTCTGTCTGTCTGTCTGTCTGTCTGTCTGCTTGTCTGTCTGTCTGACCCGGCCCGGCTTCGCCCAGCTCCTGGTGGGGAGAATCTCATTTAATTCATATAAGTAGTCATATAAGCTCCCGTTCCCGACTGTCTGTCTGTCTGTCTGTCTGGCTGTCTGTCTGTCTGCCTGTCTGACCCGGCCCGGCTTCGCCCAGCCTCTGGTGGGGAGCATGTCATTTAATTCATATAAGTAATATATAATTACGATAAGAGGGAAATCATGGATGGCTCAGGCGGAGGATACGATCAGACAGGTGTGCCCCTTGGAGAATATTAGGCGTAGAGAGGAGTGGGTCAGAGTGCCAGCCGTGCAGTGAGACTTGTGCAGAGTTATAATCACATTAAGCCGGGAGTGCAGGGAGTGGCCAGCAGGGGCCACGGAAGTGGAAATACAGCAACTAATTCAGGACAATGCTCACTCGAGTGATGTGATTATCTACACAGATGGTTCGGTGTCAAGAGGTGAGAGAAGTGGCTGGGGGTTCATAGCCAAAGCTAATGGTCGATGTTTGGGGCAGGAGATCCTGGCATATGATACCACAACATCCAGCTTAAGAATGGAAGTGGAGGCAGTCACTGCGGCTCTCCGCTGGATGGAGAATACGACACACACACACACACACACACACACACACACACACACACACACACACACACATCGTGATTGTAACTGACTCAGAAAGCATGCTGACGAGGGTGAGGACGGGCAGACTTCGTGCGGAGTGGCTTGCTTCGCTTCGGAGGTCACGGATGACAAGTATCGCCTGGATCTTTTCTCCGGGGCATGCCGGTGTGCTGGGAAATGAACAGGCGGACAGATTGGCTGGCTCTACAGAACTTGGTGGAGTATTGATACATGACAAGGCAGACGTGGTTGCGGCCTTGTGGGAGCACGTGCACACCTCGGAGGAGCAAATGGATTACCATGGTCTGGCAAAAATGAGACAACGAGGAGGGATGAGGGGATCTGGCCGACGCTCAACGCTCAGAGGAAAGGCGAGACGGACTTATAATCAGATTGCTACTGGTACTATTAGTGCTGGAACTCTTCGCTGGCTGCTGAGGATGGGGACGTGGCACTTATGGGAATGCCCCGAATGCTGTGATGTCGATTCCCAAATCAATCAATCAATTATATAAGTAGTCATATAAGCTCCCGTTCCCGACTGTCTGTCTGTCTGTCTGTCTGTCTGTCTGTCTGTCTGTCTGTCTGTCTGTCTGTCTGACCCGGTGCGGCTTCGCCCAGGCCCTGGCGGGGAGCGTCTCATTAAATTCATATAACAAAAAAAAAAATTACTTAAGAATGTCCTTCCACACACCATATGCTCTCTTTCACACAGCACACGCGGCAAACTAAAAACGTTTATACAAAAACAATGTCCTTTTAGTATTTTAACAGGCGTGCTGGGTGTATGGTATTTGTGTATGGCTGTTTAACACGGCGTTTGTGTGTCGAATCGGTGTGCAATGCGTTTCAACAAATTACAAAATATACTTACATATTATGCATAAAGTATGAACAAAAACAAAATTAACTTAAGAATGTCCTTCCACACACCATCCATTATTTTTCATGAAAACTATTTTTACTCACCTACATCCGGGAAGGTTAACCCGGTCAACAAATGCCCGCAGAAGTCAGATGTGTCGGCCTAACGGCGCAAGAACGCAGCTCTGCTGTAAACAGGCACAACGCAGTCACGTCCAAAAAAAAAAAACCTCCGGATGAACGCAGAAGTAGAATCACCTACATGATTGTAGATAACTTCTTTGAATATAAAAAGATAGATAGGTTAGAAAATTTGCACTATTTAAATAGATGCATTATTTTTATGAAAACTTTGAAAATGCCTTAAAGATTTTATTATTATTTATTATAACGCACATGTCTATAAATAACTGTAGAAAAAGAGTTTATGAACCTTTGATAACAATGCAACAATCTATATCTATATCTATAAAACAGAATGTAGCTTTGTTTGTGTGTTTGTGGGGTTTTATGTATTGGATGCGTTCGATAACGGTACATCCGATTGAGATGAAATTTTCTACACGTCTTCCTTTCATTCCTGTGCAACCGACTATAATAGTTTCTTAGTGTAAAATCTTCGACTTATTTAATAACAGTTACTTTTTTATTTTCATTATATAATGTCTATATAGCAGGGGGACTTCACTCTAGAAATGTTATTTCAAGGGGCATAACTTTTAATAACATTTCTATATACTTTATAGTCATATTGTTGGACTTACTTGCACTATTATTAAACTCTTTGTCTATAGTTATTTTTAGGCATATGAGTTATAATAAATAATGATATAATCTTTAAGGCATTTTCAAAGTTTGCATAAAAATAATGCATAATGCATAACATTGTAACCCATCTATTTCTGCTTACAAAACTTATCAACTGTCATGTCGGTGAATAAAAACAGTTTTCATTAAAAATAATGAATGGTGTGTGGAAGGACATTCTTTTAAGTTACTGTTTACAGGCGAAACCACGCCGGGTCAGATAGATAGACAGACAGACAGATAGTCGGGAACGGAAGCTTATTTTACTACTTATATGAATGAATTAAATGACATGCTCCCCACCAGGGACTGGGTGAAGCCGGGCCGGGTCAGACAGACAGACAGATAAACAGACAGTCGGGAACGGGAGAGCTTATATGACTACGTATATGAATTAAATGAGATGCTCCCCACCAGGGACTGGGTGAAGCCGGGCCGGGACAGACAGACAGACAGATAGACAGACAAACAGATAGTCGGGAACGGGAGAGCTTATATGACTACGTATATGAATAAAATGAGATGCTCCCCACCAGGGACTGGGTGAAGCCGGGTCAGACAGACAGACAGACAGAAAGATAGTCGGGAACGGGAGAGCTTATATGACTACTTATATTAATTAAATGAGATGCTCACCACCAGGGACTGGGTGAAGCCGGGCCGGGTCAGCCAGACAGACAGACAGACAGACAAACAAGCAGACAGACAGACTGATAGATAGAGATAGATCCCCTCCAGGGCCTGGGCGAAGCCGGGCCGGGTCAGCTAGTATAAAATATATAGCAATGCTATTAAAAGTTATGCCCCTTGATATAACTTTATTGAGTTAAATCCCCTCGCTATATATAAATGATGATGGAAACTAAAATATTAAATTTTAGTAAGTACATAGCTTTTTTACACTAACAAACTATGACAGTTGGCTGCACGGGAATGAAAAGAAAGCATGTAGAAAATTTCATCTCAATCGGATGGACCGTTCGCGAACGCATCAAATACATCTGGATACACATTGCCTTTTATATATATAGATATAGACAACATATGTAAAGAAACCAGCCAAAACAGAGACCGCAAGACATAACGAGAACACAGAAGAAGAACCATCTGTAAATCTAACCATTAGAGAACTCCTGTCTGCGGACGACCAAGCACTAATAGCAAAATCAGAAGCTGAAATTCAAGATCACATAAATAGTCTAAACGAAATGTGTAGGGAACATAACATGAAAATTAGCACAAGTAAAACAGAGGTACTGACTATACCTAAAGAAGACAAAGCAACAACGATTTACTTAAACGAACATCCCTTGAAACAAGTAAAGAGTTTAAAGTACCTAGGAATTATAATATCATCAAATGGCAAATCAGAAGACGAGATCGAAAATAGATGCAACAAGGCAAAACTACTCACTGGACAAATGGCACCAATACTAAAGAACAAACATGTATCAATAACTACTAACAAAGCACATTACAACACAATCTTCCTACCAACTCTATGTTACCAATGTCAAACCTGGACAATGACAGAAAAAGAGAAAACGAACATCACAACAACAGAAATGAGATTCCTGAGAAGAATAATCAATGTATAAAGAAGAGATAAGATCAGAAATGAAGAAATCAGGACTCAGGTGGGGGTCACATCTGCACTAGATTTTATTAGAAAGCAGCAAGTCAAATGGTTTGGCCATGCAAGTAAGTTACCAACTAACAGTATACCACAACAAGCAATGATATACAGACGAGAGGGAAATAGAGGAAGAGGCCGACCACGTAAACGATGGACGCACGGAATAACAGAGTCCATGGGAATATCGATACATGAAGCCCATAAGCGGGCACTCTCCAGCTATTTATACTTCACCTCGACACCGCAAGGTACAAGAGGAACATGATGAGATGAGAGATGAGATGAGAGTGACAGTATTAAAAAGTTTCCTGCAATCAGATTCTTGACAAAAGTATGTGTACAACTTCATAGCGATGCTTTTAAGTGTACAAAATTTCACATTCAATCCCATTAAACAATATTAACACATTCAAATGTTAGCGATAGATGGTAAGATTTATTTATATGATAACGTTTCATGAAAGCATCCACATATTGACGACACCTCTGAACACTCCCATTTAAACTGCGCGGGGATTTGCCATAAGGAAATTCCCGTGCACCGCCAAGAATATTCAATATTGAACGCTGATTTTCTGGGTCAAGATGTAATCCATGTAATAATATGCACTTCATCTCTGACCCGTAAATTATATACTGCATATAAACAAACATTGAAATCGGATGTGCAATCTCCAGAACAAAAAAAAATGTTTTGTTGGGTGGACAAAATAATAAGGTTATATGCTAAATCTCATCATTTTCCCTCAGTTGGTTACTGAGCGATGGATTTTTATATGGAAGCAACCAAATGTAAATGCACTATAACGACATTCATTTGTTTTGCTGCGTCATCACATAGGTCAAAGGTCTTTGTCAGCCTGGAAGTAACCTTGTCCAAGGCAATACTTTCTTTATCCTCCACCCCAACCCCGCCCACTCCGAATAAATTCATTGTGCTCACGATAAACTTACTAAACATTGCAGCTAAATTCGCAATCCTTGTCTCTCCTTCTCTCTCTCTCTCTCTCTCTCTCTCTCTCTCTCTCTCTCTCTCTCTCTCTCTCTCTCTCTCTCTCTCTCTCTCTCTCTCTCTCTCTCTCTCTCTCTCTCTACGGCTCCAGTGCGCGCTGCAAAACCCCACGCATGCCTTTTTCAATTTACTTTGTAAAGCGAGAAGCTTGTTTACGGATATTTAATCCATTCAATGATACTTTTATTTTTATTTTATTACAAAAAACAAATAAAACTAAGTATGCATGAGAATACTTAGATGTGAAACAATTTATATTGGAAGATTTTAGTGTGCATGAGTATAGATAATTACTTCACCGTCATAATTATCAATTACTGGAAGGCCCCGGTTAACATCGGGGTTACATTCTTGGATAATGCTACTTCAAACGACGTATGACGAAACACTGTTTCCCATAGAATTAAATGAAATACATACAGTGTATTATGTAATGTTTATTTTGATGGTTGCTGATATTTATTGGCTAAATAGAGATGTATTGGAGGGCGAGTGCTATAATTATTGGGACGTAGAGGCATTAAAACCACGTCTCGATCCAAAACTATCATCAGCATTACTAGTACTGCTCTCGCCCGCTTTCTCAGCTAGATCTTCATAGAGAGACTGCTTTCTAAAAAAAAAGTCGCTTAAAAGTCGACAGGATCGACTTCATTGCCTCGGGTTTATCCCATATGGCTCGGTCTCTTTCCGCAGCACGGAAAGCGTCGCACAAAGCACGAACTCCGTAGCTTTTAGTGACGACCCACAGGAGTCTCCGAAACATTTAACTTGTAAACCGACGGACGCGGCCCGGAATCGAACCCACAACCTTCGGAGCACGAGTTAAACGGCTTGACCACTTCGCCACAGAGACTCCCGAAAGACTGCTTTCTCTTGGATAGCATCCTGCTCACAGGCATAGTCCGTTGGTTCTGGTCTTCAATCCAGACGGATAATAGTGGTTCCATGTTCTCCATAAGAGTACTTCTGGTACGAGTGATCTTGGAAGCAATCAAAGGGGTTACGTTTTTAGCACCCTCTTTGATTTTGTCAGCACCTGCACGAAGTGTCCTTACCGTGGTTGGAGATAAACCATGGACCTTACCGATATCAACAGCCTGATCGCCATCCTCAAAACGACGTAACACATCTGCCAAGTAGCTGCTTACCGGCTCGTCTATTCAGCCACAAGGGCAGTTGTAAGCAGGAACAGGTCACAACGGAGAATATCAAACAAACCAATGTCCTCGCCATTGTAGCCAGTGTTTATTCACAAAAGTCATCGCCGCCGTTATACACTCATTATTAACAGGTGTGGGCTGACACGCGATGATTCTAAAACACTCTATCTACTATTTACTACCAACTTACAGCTTGGCTCAACCTTGGCTTGACATCCGCGTGTGCTGAATTGATGTCGCTTGACTTCTGCATTCGCTTTCCCAACCGTCGTGTACAAAGACCCTGGCAAGAGTGACTCGGTCTTGCCGTCTGTCTCGTGTGCCACACAACTAATGTCACGTGATACGCAACTCATTGGAGTCACTTCCCTTTCTTCATCATCATCTGTTGCTCCACCGACTTCTCTTGTAACCCTGTTCTTACTCTGTCCGTTTCCCGCTGTATCCCTCATATCGGTCCATGGCATTATGCCCCCCCCCCCAATTTTTGAAAATGGTGTAGCCATTTTCACAGTCTATTTGGTTTTTTAATCCCATGACATGGAGCGATATGAGTAGTCAGGTTATTACTCTACACTATATTGTTGTCCTTCCACAACCGTATTATAGTCTGATAATATGATAGCATGGCATTCTATTAACCACTGCAGAAAATGAAAAAAAAATTATTATTATGTTCAGGCACGCCCTATCAACCTACTTTCCGCGCAGGCGACGTGTAGCCAACCTATGGGGGGGGGGGGGGGGGTTAGTCTAACATACTATGAGCTTCATAAGGTCCCGTGGCCTCCCCATAGTAGTCCCTCATTTGCCCTACAGACAAGCAACCTCAAACCTATCAAGACCATTACGTCCGAATGAGGGGATATGCGTGGTTAATAGGTACCATTACCATCCATATTATTATTTCTATATGGTATCGTGGAACATGAGCAATGTGTACATGACTTGTGTACCGCTGTATTTCTCGGTTGTCATTTGGGTTTCCCATGTGACGTAATAATTTAATACTCATAGATGGGGTCATTGCATAAGCCTTTGTCTTCTTGCGGTCTACTTATATTTCAGTTGTCTAGGGTGATTACTTCTTCTTCGTGAAAGATGTCTTTTCGTACTATAACCGCAAGTTCATCTTATTGCCGATATAGATGTATACTGTAGACTCACTTATCAATATCTTTTTCTCTGTCAAAGTTTATAATACTTTGATCTTCTATCTTCCCCGTTGGTCAATGTTGGTCGATGTGGAACCGCTTTCTGTTATTTGCATTCTTCATGCCGGTCCAATGCCATCTTTTAGCCCTAAGTTGGTGTGGTAGACTCGTTCAGAGTTGAACAATGGCGATGTACCTTAATATATATGTACATTTGTATGCATGGTCATCTCTATTATGGAATATGTCAATCAATGAATAAAATTATCATCAATAAATTTCATTGACATATATGAGATATTCATGCAATATCATACACTGACAGCAAATTAAAATGTGACATTGATTTACATTATCAATGTGTTTATATGTTGTAGTATCAATATTAAAATTAACTACCACCATTCACTCGTGTCATTTGTTGCATCTTTGTTTCTTGACCGTGTCATTCTATGTTACTCTTGTTGCCACCATTATTATACTATATGATTTGTGTCTCTTGCTTAGTCTTGGTCTTTCTCTTGTCTTGTGTTCTTGTTGCAAAAGATCAATTATTAAGTATTCCCACACTCTGCATATGTAAGAACATTTTACCATAAATAGTAATGTATATGAAAAATTATATCTCACAATGGCACAACGATATCTTGTTATCATCATTGTAATATGTGTGATGATATGTTTCTCGGTGATTATACCATGGTCTATGATGGCTTGCCGTTACCTCGGACCTAATCACAGTAGTTTGTGTCGATATCATTACATCAGTGTTCTCGTTGTACTTGTGCTTGGTATTGTTGTCGTCTGTTGTAATATTCTCAATTCTCAGCTATGGTATGTTCTCTTTTCGATACCGTAGGTTTCTCTCACTTGGTATCTGAAACTTGGCTGTTATACCTGTATTGGCTGATAGCTTACTTATAATGAATAAAACATGCAATCTAATAACTTACATGTGATAGATGGAATATGATAATTTACATCTGATCGATGGAGTATGTAATATGATAATTTACATGTGATTGCTGGAATATGCAATATGATAGTTTATACCTGATTGATGGAATATGCAATGTGATAATTTACACCTGATCGATGGAATATGCAATGTGACAATTTACATTTGACTGATGGGATATGCAGCATGACAGATGAATTCATATTACCCATCAATAAACCTACTTTCCCTGAGTTATTTAACCGATGGGTGTGGTTTGTTCTACATGTTTAACCTGGGCACATCCTGGTTTATTCTGGTTTGGCGCCCTAGGATTGTAGACCAGGAATGGTATCTTTTCCAGGTATATGGATGGATTTACGGTGGTGCTTGCACGGTTCTCCAACTCTTTCATTCGTCTTCTGTGCATTCTGGTAATTAATAAAAATGGAAAAAATATGTACATATCTGACTCTCACTAATTAATTAAGTACAATGTCAAATTGACTGCTGGTATCTGTACTCATTCTATACGGCAGTTCAGAGTTTCAAGTAATATATGGATATTTCTATCCTTGTTACCGTTAATGTACTCTGAATGTACTTGTTTTAAATTATCTCATTACCGTATAGTGTCTTTCTTATGTACTGAAGTTAAAAAAATTGTTGTATTTATTGTGTATGTAGTGTGGAGTGTGTATGTAATGAATATTATTGTATTTAGTTGTATATGTATGTGTCTAGGTGCATAACAAGATAGGTTGAGATGGTACGTAACTTGACTGTTGAATGTATATGTAAAGAGATGTTTCTTTTCTTATTTATTAACAAGGTGATATCCTTATATTGTAATTCTACTGTGTTCTCAATGTGTGTGGTAGTGCTGTTTGTTTTCTGTATCCTAAACAAACTAATTAAAACAATAAGATGTTTATATAATATTAGTGAAAGTTAATTTAATTATTATCACAGTTTTATAATGGGATAAGATAAATATTGTCATTCCGTTGAACTGCTATTGGCCTGTGTAGATGGTAGGCTGTTTGTGTGCAGTTCAATGTGTCTTTTGTCGTTATATTTTGATGTCATATTTATCTAATTTTTGTCTTTTGTGTTCTATTTCATCTTTTGTTAAGCTTATACCTTTCCAATATCTTTCCCAGTTTGTTAGTTTCATTTTTTGTATTCTTGTATATATCTCTGCTTTAGATATCACTGACTTTGTCCCGGTTTCTCTTGGTTTGTCAGTTTTGGTGTAGCATGTATTAGGTATTTTTGGTGGGGTCTTCTCTTGCCACCCTGATACAGTGTAGTCGATTGTATCATTTTGTCGGGGTGTCACCTTATATTTTGATTTTACTGGCTGAGGTAGATCTTCTTCCTCAGAAGGTGAGGTAGATTTATCCCCTGAATCTGGGAGATATTTTTGTGTAGCACATGTAACTCCGTTTTGTGCTTTTTCTGTTTTTGTATTTCCACACTTGATTGTTTTCTCTTTTAGATATGGACTTCTGCTTTGTTTTAATGTTACTGTGCTTTTACTAACTGATGGATTCAATTTACTAACCTTTTCTATTGCGAAGGTTACTTTGTCTTCTTCCTTGCTTAATTCCTCTCGGACGGATAGTGACTTCCCGTCTATGTTTGTATCTGTTAGCCGTTTAAGTAAGTTATCTGTGTCTGGACTGTCATCGTCGTTACTTGAGTATGGTTGGGTCGCTTTTTGCTGGTCATTATTCTCGTTTGTTTTAGGTTTGGCGGTTGGTGTCGCTTGTCGAGTGAGTTCGATACCTTCATTATTTCCTTTGGATATTTGTGCTCTGGTCACGGCATTCACTACTGTATCTTTTACTTGTGGTATGTTGCCTATGATTAGTCCAGCGCACGGGTCCGGTAGTACCGCTGCTTTTATTCTGCCTGTATAATATCGGCTATTGATTGTGATCCATGCTATGTCATACGTTTCGATGTTTCCACCGAAAGTTCGACACTTAATTTCTTCTCCTGTGTAGTCTTCGATCTTAACTAGTTGTTGTTTTACCCCGACTAGCGATATTGCGGAACTTCGTAGGCATGTAGTTATTATTCCGTTGACAACTGCCTTTTGGAATCTTAGACTTCCGTTATCGATCTTTGCTGTTTTTACGTTTTGTATTGTTATATTTTTGTCGTATTTCTGATTCATATCTTTAGGTCTTTTTATGTTCTTTTCATTTAGTGTGTCTGTTGTGGTTATTTGCTTCAGTCTACAATTTTTTGCGTAGTGACCAAAGCTACGACAAAGATGACATTTTGTTGGTTTGATGTTATTGTCTTGTGTGATCGATACTTTTCTCTTCTTGTCAGTATTGGTTTTGTATTTTTCGCCAGATAGTTTTCCAATCCTTTGTTTATTTTCTGATTCTCTAGGTTTTTTAGTTTTTTCTTTTATCTGGTTTTGAACTTTTATGAGTTTGTTTTGTCCCCATGTTAATAATGTAATTCCACTGTAACAGAATTTTCTTATGTAGTCTTGTATTGAAGGCATGTTTCTTGAATATGCTCAACTACTTTGCCAAGAATATGATGTCTTAGTAGCTCAAGGTATCAATAGTATCTAGCATATGTTGTCTTTGGTTATGTGGTGACTGATGGTGTGATTATTTAGAGTTGATTTTGTGACGTGTTTCAATGATACTCCCAAATAGAAGTAACCTTTGTGTAAACGTTATCGTGGTGTCACAAGGTTTTAAATATTACCTCCGAAATGATAGGTGATGTATACTATGAGTGGCTATCTGAAGTATATTATCTTACTTTATCAGCACTGGAACACCCAGAACATATGTGTGATGCTCGTGGATCTTGTTTTGGTCATTGAAAATTCTTATTGAGATCTTGAATTAATTCACAAATTATCTCAATATTTTTTCTTGATGCAACAATGCAAGCTCAATCCCTGTAATGGAGAAAAAATGACAAAAACCTGTGGAGAAAATAACCAAATATCCACTCTAATCAGCCGCACAAAATGATACAATAACAGTCAGACAATTTCACTCGCCTGATGCCTTGTTGGTGCTGCTGCGGTGCGGTTCTTCACTGGTCTGGTGTCTTCCCTCCAGTAGTCCAGGTCTTGAGTGTTGCTAGTCGACGTAAGCTCAAACGTCAGATAGTTTTGCCAAGAAATTCTGGCCTTCTCTGTAACTTGAATGGAAAAACTTTAATATTATGTAGATTCACTGTGGTGCTGTCGTGTTATTGTTCTGGAATGAATCGATATGTTGATTTCGGTTGTTTAAAGTGTTCCATGTCGGTTGTAGACTAACGTTGAATTCTGGAAAAATGTCTTAGAAAAAGTCTGATTCTTGAATCCAGATGAAAATAACTTGGTATACGACTGCTAGATGGTCTTTACCCTTCTTCCACATGTAGTTATGATAGTCTTTGTCGTTTTAAAGTATTCAGTGGAAATTTTGATTGTTCCTGAAAACCGACTCACTTGTCGCACTCCTTACTACTTATATACGTGTAGTTGCGAGATTTCAGTGAAAATTCAGCCATCATCGCTGATTTGATATATTCTCGTCTATGATGAGTTTTAACTGTTGACAGGACTGTCTGTTGGCACTTTGAACCTCTGATCATGTGCCGACTTTCTATTTGTAGGTTCACTTTCTTGATTCTTTTTTCTTTTCACTTATTGAATGTCTCCCTGGTAATTCATGAGTCTTTCTTTCTAGACATTGATACTTCGTTCTTGACACTCGTGAATGTATTTAAGAGTTTATTCGGAGTTAACAACTCTAACGTTTTCGCAGCCAGGGTCAATATTTATGAAAATTTATATTTCATTTGTTGTGTTCAGCGTTGTGGCTTAAATGTTTGTATTATAAAGCAATATTCACACCACGTTTAATAGCTGAACTTGTTTGTTGACACCTTTGTTCAAAATTGCAAATGGCGTTCAAGGTGACCTTCCTTGTTCTTTGTCTGCCTGTTACCGAATTTTCTTGAAGGTAACTCTTATTTTCGGTGCTCCTGCTTGATTATTTTCGAGCGCCCCACTTGCCAAGTAGCTGATTACCGGCTCGTCTATTCAGCCACAAGGGCAGTTGTAAGCAGGAACAGGTCACAACGGAGAATATCAAACAAACCAATGTCCTCGCCATTGTAGCCAGTGTTAATTCACAAAAGTCATCGCCGCCGTTATACACTCATTATCAACAGGTGTGGGCTGACATGCGATGATTCTAAAACACTCTATCTACTATTTACTACCAACTTACAGCTTGGCTCAACCTTGGCTTGACATCCGCGTGTGCTGAATTGATGTCGCTTGACTTCTGCATTCGCTTTCCCCAACCGTCGTGTACAAAGACCCTGGCAAGAGTGACTCGGTCTTGCCCTCTGTCTCGTGTGCCACACAACTAATGTCACGTGATACGCAACTCATTGGAGTCACTTCCCTTTCTTCATCATCATCTGTTGCTCCACCGACTTCTCTTGTAACCCTGTTCTTACTCTGTCCGTTTCCCGCTGTATCCCTCATATCGGTCCATGACATTATGTAACTTCACCTCAAGAGTAACACTTTTTCTGGTTCTCTTACCCAGACACACTATCAGCACTTAGTGTGCGCTTTTAACTCATAATTATGGATGATTACACGATAAAATCCTGGGAAAACGTACTGCACAAAATGTAAAATGGCGATGTTAACGCAGCATAGCAACACAGGTGACGACGTTATAGAGGAACGTAGCAACGTAAAGTGAAGTTACGTCCCATTGTGAAACGACGTTATAGCGAAACGACGTAAACCGAAGCAATGTATTGTGGGGACTTCATGTAATGTGTAGGTAATTGCATTTTGTCATAATGTAATAATATATTATGTGTATATAAATGTATTTGTTGTATTCGCAAATATATAATTAAACTTGAAGGAGTTATCTAATCACTTTAGTTTGTGTTGTGTGATTTCTGCAGTATGTACCTGACGAGATGCAGTGAATTATGCCAGGCAATAAACCATGCAATCTATTGTTTGTATCTTCGTTATTCAAATTCACTACGGGAAAACATTGTTTTGGATTAAATCAGTGTTTCCCAACGTGGGGCCCATGCCCCACAGGGGGGAAATTCGATTGTTATGGGGGGCAATTCGAAAATGGACTCGTGCAGAGTTTAAGTTAACCGTATGGCGACTCTCAGTCGCTACTCGAGCTGGGTAAACGTCCAGTATAAGTAACTTCTGTCCGCCATGTTAGTAGCCGTGATTTCATTGTTAGACGTTAGAGTTGAACTACTGCTTATACTGGGTCGGCACTAAGCATTTCGCGCTGTTTGTTCTGAATGACGCGAAATGCTTAGTGCCTGGATCTCAGTTTCTGCAGTGTTTCGAAGTAACGTTCAGCATTCACCGCTGGTGTTAATTTGAAATAAGCGTCTGTTAAATTGTTGTAAAAGTCTCGTTGTTTTAAAACATATATATATTGTATAAATATAAGTAACTAGCTGACCCGGCCCGGCTTCGCCCAGCTCCTGGCAGAGATCTATCTATCTATCTATCTATCTATCTATCTATCTATCTATCTATCTATCTATCTATCTATCTATATATCTATCTATCTATCTATCTATCCGTCTGCTTGTCTGTCTGTCTGTCTGTCCGTCTGTTTGTCCGGCCCGGCTTCACCCAGTCCCTGGTGGGGAGCATCTCATTTAATGTATATAAGTAGTCATATAAGCTCCCGTTCCCGACTATCTGTCTGTCTGTCTATCTGTCTGTCTGTCTATCTGTCTGTCCGACCGGGCCCGACTTCGCCCAGGCCCTGGTGGGGAGCATCTCATTTAATTCGTATAACTGTCAAAAAAACTGTCATTTACTGCCAATATAGTACCTTGCGGTGTATGGCAGAGGGGTCTTTGAGCCTGAGGAATAAAGGCCGCCTGGCTAGTGCAGTCGCCGCGAACTGTGCAGGTTAGGATTTTCTTTTTGCCCCCGACAGAAAAAAATCCGACACCTTACCGGGGGATCGAACCCGGGCCTCCCGAATGAGAGTCCGGCGTTCTAGCCTCTCGGCTAGCCGCTCCTTAATTCGTATAAGTAGTCCTATAAGCTTCCGTTACCGTCTGTCTGTATGTCTGTCTGTCTGTCTGTCTGGCCCGGCTTCGCCCAGCCTCTGGTTTGGAGCATCTCATTTAATTCATATAAGTAGTCATATAAGCTCCCGTTCCCGACAAAATTATATCTGTCTGTCTATCTATCAGACCCGGTGCGGCATCGCCCAGCTCCTGGTGGGGAGCATCTCATTTAATTCATATAAGTAGTCATATAAGTTCCCGTTCCCGTTTCCGACTATATGTCTGTCTGTCTGTCTGTCTGTCTGACCCGGCCCGGCTTCACCCAGTCCCTGGAGGGAGCATCTCATTTAATTCGTATAAGTAGTCATATAAGCTTCCGTTCCCGAATATCTATCTGTCTGTCTGTCTGTCTGAACCGGCCAGGCGTCGCCCAGCCTCTGGTGGGGAGCATCTCATTTAATTCATATAAGTAGTCATATAAGCTCCCGTTCCCGACTATCTGTCTGTCTATCTATCTGACCCGGCACGGCTTCGCCCAGCTCCTGGTGGGGAGCGTCTCATTAAACTCATATAACAAAAAAAAATAACTTAAGAATGTCCTTCCACACACCATCCATTATTTTTAATCAAAACTGTTTTTAATCACCTACATGACTGTAGATAACTTCTTTAAACATAAAAAGATGAGATAGAAAATTTTCACTATTTAAATAGATGTATTATTTTTATGAAAACTTTGAAAATGCCTTAAAGATTATATCATTATTTATTATAACTCATATGCCTGTAAATAACTATAGACAAAGAGTTTATAAATCTTTGAAAACAATGCAACAATCTATATATAAAATATATAGCAATGCTATTAAAAGTTATGCCCCTTGAAATAACTTTTCTTACGTTAAGTGACCTCGCTATATATAAATGATAATGTAAATTTAACTATTAAATTTTAGTAAGTAAATAGCTGATTATACACTAACAAACTATGACAGTTGGCTGCACGGGAATGAAAAGAATACATGTAGAAAATTTCATCTCAATAGGATGGACCGTTATCGAACGCATCAAATACATCCCTACACACATACTTACATCGTCTTTTATATATATAGATATGAGTGATATATAAATGGTATGTAAATGCAATTGGTATTTAAAAAAAAATTAATTTCAGTTCTAGAAGCATCATTTTCCAGAAAAAGGTGTCAAATGAAAAAAGTATGTTTTTTTTCGGTGGAGTAAATGTGCCATACATATTTAAATATGCATTTTTGGTCTACGTTTACTCCAGTTCATATTTTTTTTAGTTTTTAATTGATATTATATTTATTTATTTCAGCCCATAGTGCAATGAGCGGTGCAAGCAAGAAAAGAATCCGTCAGTATTCGGAGGAATATTTACAATTTGGTTTCATACCCACTGTCCACGATGAACGGTCACCTTTTTGTCTTTTGTGCCAACAATGCTTGACCAACTAATCAATGAAACGAGGTCGTCTTGAGGCATATTTGAAGGCGAAACATAATGCTCATATTAATTCAGATTTGAATTACTTTCAAACTTTAAAGAAAAATGTTGAAAAAATGAGTAACATTAAAGTCTCTATTTACTGCTCGTACTGCAACAGTCAATCGTACTCTTCAAGCTAGTTATCAAATTTCATTACTCGTATGTCTGTCTGTCTGTCCGCGCTATTAAATATTGATAAAAGTTACTGGAAAAAACGTCAGGACCATGTGTTGAAAGAGGAAGTGGACTATTGGAGAAAGGATGGATTGAATTTTATGCAACCGAGAGCAATCATCAACCTACTGGAATTGTCCGACACAGATTAAGGTCTGAGCAGATCGCAGACCTTAATCTACGTACACACTTACTGGGATATTTTGATCCAACTATTCAGACGAATTGCAGGCCCTAAACATTACAGCATCAGCATCAGCTGAAGAAACAAGAAGGAAATGAAAAATAAGGTAAGAAATATATTCCTTCTACTTTCCTGTTAATTTACAAATTATTTACCCCGTGCCTCTGTAAATTCTCTGTCTTTACTAATATTACACATTGCACCCCTCTCGGGATTCTCCGTGGTGAAGTGGTCAAGCCGCCTGACTCGGGCTCCGGAGGTTGTATGTTCGATTCCGGGCCGCGTCCTTCATTTCACGTGTGCATTTTTTCGGAGACTCCCGAGGGTCGTCGCTGGAGCTACGGAGTTCGTGCTTTGTGCGACGCTTTCCGCGCTGCGGAAAGAAACTGAGCCATATGGGATAAAAATCCGGTGCAATGCAGCCGACCCTGTCGATTTTAAGTTAGTTCTTTCATTGCACCCACTCCCATACGAATCCGGATACGCCTTTGTGTGTCATCAGAATTGGCAGGTTTCACATTACCGTAAATATAACTTTGTTAGCGAGAAATCACTAGTTGTTCAGCAAAACATCAAAGGAATGTCGCCGCTTTCAATGATTTAAGTTGTTTTTGGACCTATCAAAGACATATTCCTTTGGTGGGGGTAAATATAAGACGGCTGGAAAAATTTCATAACGATGCAACAGACAGTTTTCAAAATAATTGATCGTGAATGAAGGCAAACATATGTGGACATACTATAAACATTGCAGTTAACTTCACAATCCTTGTCGCTCCTTCTCTCTCTCTCTCTCTCTCTCTCTCTCTCTCTCTCTCTCTCTCTCTCTCTCTCTCTCTCTCTCTCTCTCTCTCTCTCTCTCTCTCTCTCTCTATGGCGCCAGTGAGCGCTGCAAAACGCACACATGCCTGTTTCGATTTACTTTGTAAGGCGGGAAGCTTGTTTGCGGATGTTTAATCCATTCAATGATACTTTTTATTTTTATTAATTTTTTAAATAAAACTAAGTATGCATGAGAATACTTAGATGTGAAACAATTTATATTGTAATATTTTAGTGTGCATGAGTATAGATAATTACTTCACCATCATAATTATCAATTACTGGAAGGCCCCGGTCAACATCGGGGTTACATTCTTGGAAAACGCGACTTTAAGTGAAACAACGTATAAACGAAACACTATTTCCCATAGAATTAAATGAAATACACACAGTGTATTATGTAATGTTTATTTTGATGGTTGCTGATATTTATTGGCTATTGGAGAGTGAGTTCCCTTGAGCAAGATGGCGGGAAATTTTTTCGTCCCGTAAAATGGAACGTGTTTTTTCCGAAATGTGTATGGATTAAGTGTGTTTTTCGTGGTGAAATGGAGTTCGGACCGTGCAACAGAGTTCGTGCACGCGCGCCCGGACTCCCTTCGGCGTATCATCGGCGCCTGGTGGCGATAGTTAAGCCTAACATGACGACCAGACGACCGACAAGAACACGGCGTGGCAAGAGGGCGGGCACACGCAGAAGGCGGTTAAAATGTGACAGATTGGGCATCGGACACGTTAGAGTACTGTACTGGAACTGTGCATCATTTAGTCAACGCCGACCCATTCTTGAAAAACTACTGTACGGAAACGATATTGTAGTCTTACAAGAAACACAGCTCGGCGACGGAACAGCCAATGTCGCGGGATTTCAGGGATTCTTTAACAGTCAACACCTCGGACAGGCCATTCTGGTCCGCGACAACATACTAGTGTCTGAGATCGATATGTCTTCCTGGAACAGTGATGCCCTGCAAGTGCAGGCATTAAGAATAATGACACCAGTGCAGCTTGTAATCGTCAACGTTTATGCGCGAAATGGGAAGGTCGACGTGCGACAATGGCAGAGTTTGTTCGATATGGATGAAAGGCATATCATCTACTGTGGGGACTTCAATGCCAGAGGCAGTCAATGGGGGAATTGCATCACCAATAGACAGGGAGAAGATCTGGAGGACGCCCTGGCATCTGCTGCCCTAGTCTGTCTGAATGATGGGAAGGCCACTAGAATAGCCACTCGACCAGGTGACTCTGACAGCGTCATTGACTTGGCTCTGGTGTCGCCCACCATCGCACCAAGGTGCCGGTGGGGCACACTGGGATACCACGATAGTGACCACTACCCTTGTGTCATCCTGATCAAGAAAGACGGGGCCATGAGTCAAAGAAACAAGACAAATGCCTTCCCGTACGACAACACTGGTCAAGACGCCATAAGCAAGATCAGAAGAAGAAAACTAACTTCCTCCCGCAGGAGACAAGAAAGATGGTTGCAGCCACCATGGTGGAATGGAGAGGTCGAGAAGGCATGGCTGGGAAAGAGGCAGGCTGTCAAAGACTGGCAAAAGGCCAGAAAGGCTAACATGCCACAGGTTGAGTTGGCGAACCTGAAGACTGAGGTCGATAGGACGACGACTTTATTCAAATCCTGCGCCAAACATGCCAAGGCCGAGAAATGGGACGAGTTCTGCAGGAAGGTGTGCTCCGAGCGATCTCTTACGACATTCTGGCGCCTCCACAAGAGCATGAACGGTGCTTCACAACGTAGGGGTATTCCAGACTTTCAAGGCACAGACCTGGCATGGAAAAAGTCGGATGCGGATAAAGGTAAGGCCCTTCTTGCACGCTACATAGAACAGACTGACCAGAAAGACGAGCCCGCCAGACAGAGGACCACAACGACACTCTCTCAGTTGTGCGAGGGGGTCGGGACAGACGAAGAATGGACAATCACAGCTGAGACATTGCGTGCGATGCTCAAGAAATCACCTAACACCACCCCAGGCCCAGACGGCATCCGATATGGTGACCTACTGGTGATATCAGATGATGACATGGAAGAACTGGCCAGAGAATTCAACACCAGTATCCAGAGGGGTCAGGTCAAAGAAGAATGGCTACACAGCTACTTGCTGCCGCTGCCAAAACCGAACAAAGACCATTCCAAGATAAGCGGCTACAGAATCATTACGATGCAGAATACTGTTGGCAAGCTACTGGAGAAAATTGTAGCACACAGACTTGCTTGTGGACTTGGAACAGCTCGGCTGCTTCCCGCCCACACTTGGAGGATACAGACGCAACAAAGAGTCATGGCTGAATGCGGCGGTCTTTGCTCAAGATGTTTACGAAGGATTTCAGGTCAGAGAAGAGACATGTGCGGCCGCCATAGACTTAGAGGACGCATATAACAGAGTATCTTTCGAGCACTTGATGCAAACCCTCCTCAGACTGAAAGTGTCACCCTCACCTTGTACGATGGATAGCTGCAGTTCTGCTCCAAAGGAAGGTGGTGCTAAGATGCGGGAGTTGGTCTTCTGAGCCGATAACGATATGTCCAGGATTGCCGCAGGGTTCACCACTGTCACCAGTACTATTCAACGTGTATACGGTGCCGATCACTGAACAACAGTTGGACGGGAGGGGTAGGACTCTGTCATTCGTTGACGACATCCTCGTGTATCGACAGGGTCGAGATAGACAGGCGGTTGCCAATGATATGCAGGGCGAACTAGATCGAATTTCCTCATGGTGTGCTGATGCCGTTGCCCTTGTCAACCCTGCAAAGGCAACGGTTACATGGTTCTCACTAAACAACCATATTGTGAAAACAGACCTGCCGGCAGTAAGAATGGATGGGAGCAGTTTGAGTAGAACCCAGTCAATGACATATCTTGGCGTGAGGCTTGATCGTAGCCTGTCCTTCAGAGATCATGTCGATTATGTCATAACGAAGGCTCGAAAAGGTTTGTCAGCAATGAGAGTCATGGCGACTGCCAATATCGAGCAAAGACTGCTAATACTTCTGTTCCAAGGACTTGTGCTTTCACGCATCGAGTATGCCCTGGCCATCCTCACTGTCAGCCCTACACAGATTGGAAGACTTGAAAAGGTACAAAACGAAGCCATGCGCATCATTTTGGGCTGCACGAGAGACACCAGCTGTGTAGCAATGAGATACCTCCTTGACTTCCCGACAATGGAACACAGGATCAAGATCTGGAGAGCTCGTGCATACTTAAAAATAAGTGCAGATGAGCAGCACCCTCTGCATGACGCTATATTCAGAGAAAAGGGTGACAGGCTAAAGAGGGGCAAATCATGGATGGGTCGGGCGGAAGATGTCGTCAGACAGGTCTGCAGTCTTACCAGTATCAACCCCGGCAAGGAATGGGTGCCGGTGCCTCCAGCTTTTAAGTGCACTTTCTCCTGCATTATCACACTCGACAGACGGTGCAGAGAGCAGAACCCTGCCGCTGTCAATGCAGAGGTTAACGCGCTCATCTATGAACACTCAGATAGCCCCGAAGTGCTCATCTATACAGATGGATCTGTTGTAAAGCAGCAGAGAAGTGCGTGGGCATTTACAGCCCGTTCAGCGGGCCGAACCGTTCAAGAATCCAGTGGTGCCCACTCTATGACCACGAGCAGCATGACGATGGAGGTGATGGCAGTTACACAGGCTTTCATATGGCTGGAATCACAGCATTATACCAACGTGTGTGTACTAAGTGATTCAATGAGCATGATTCAGAAGGTCGAAGCTGGATCTGTACGTAGACAGTGGACTGAATCGCTGCGGAAGTCTGTTGTCCGTAAAGTCACCTTCATCTTCGTCCCGGGACATGCGGGAGTCGAGGGAAATGAACGAGCTGACAAACTGGCTGGCTCTGCACCCCCTGTAGATGGCTAGCCCATGGATCGTGCTGATGTTATTAACGTCCTTAAAGATATGGCGAGAACAGAGGACTTTGACGTCAGTGATTCCACATCGCTGTCCAGGATGAAAGACCTGGGAGTAAGAATCGGCACAGCCAGACGCGAGAGGTACATCGGGAAAACAAAGCGCCTCGTCAACCAACACAGAACTGGCACTATTAGCCACCGGACGCTGATGAATATGCTGGGGGGAGGATCTGAGCACCTATGGACATGTCCGGAGTGCAACGAAGATACCCTAACTGATAACTGATAACTGATAACTGATATTGGCTAAATAGAAGTGTACTGGAGGGCGAGTTGTATAATTATTTGGACGTAGAGGCAATAAAACCACGACTCGCTCCAAAACTATCATCAGCACTACTAGTACTACTTTCACCCGCTTTCTTAGCTAAATCTTCATAGAGAGACTTTGCTTCCTCTTGGATAACCATCATGCTCACATGCATATTCCGTTGGTTCTGGTCTTCAATCCAGATGGCCAACAGTGTTTCCATGTTCTCCATAAGAGTACTTCTGGTACGAGTGATCTTGGAAGCACTCAAAGGGGTTACGTTTTTAGCACCCTATTTGATATTATCAGCACCTGCACGAAGTGTCCTTACCGTGGTTGGAGATAAACCATGGACTTTACCGATATCAACAGCCCGATCGCCATCCTCAAAACGACGTAACACATCTAGCTTCACATCAAGAGTAACACTATTTCTTGTTCTCTTACAACCAGACACACTATCAGCACTTACTGTACGCTTTTAACTCATAATTATGGGTGATTGCACAATAAAATCCTGGGAAAAAGTACTGCACAAAATGTAAAATGGCGACGTTAACGCAGCATAGCAACACAGGTGACGACGTTATAGCGGAACGTAGCAACGTAAAAAGAAGTTATGTCCCATTGTGAAATGACGTTATAGCGAAACGACGTAAACCGAAGCAGCGTATTGCGGGGACTTCCTGTAATGTGTAGGTAATTGCATCTTGCCATAATGTACTAATATCTTATGTGTATATAAATGTATTCGTTGTATTCGCAAATATATATTTAAACTTGAAGGAGTTATCTAATGACTTTGGTTTGTGTTGTGTGATTTCTGTAGTATGTATCTTGCCAAGTAGCAGGTAAGACGAAATGACGTAAAAATGTAATTGTAAGAAAATCTCCAACCAAAAGATAGGAGAAACTAGAGAAGTGACGTGAGAAGGCAAGAAACGTCACAGAAGTAGTCAACAACAACAACAACAACAGATAGACCTTGGGCTGACAGCTAGGAGGCAGCACGATTCTTTCACGGAAACAAGATTTCGTTACGAACTGGCAGGACATCGCATTGATGACTAATGATATAGGATGGAAGAGCTAGATTATTAAGGCACGATTCATATTTGCTAGAAAACGACGAATGGATGGAAATGCTTCCAGTGAGACTTGGAAATCATAGCAAGGTGACATAGAGGCCACTTGGTAAGGAGCAATAGCTGACTAGAAGCGCTAAGACATTTATATCAGCAGTTGTAGAGTAGGTTCATTTGTGCTAACATTATGTACCTGAGTTCAATACTATCCCGCCTGGCTGAACAGGCCCGGTATTCTGAGAATTACTAATATTGTGATTATTACTGCCATTGATTTGTGAGCACAACTTGAACACAGGCAATAAATGTCGCCATAACTGCGATTGTCTAACGGCTTTGAGTTATCCATCAATGTTGGCACAGGCTTCCGAATTTCTGTTAGAATGGTTTCTTTCTCTTGGACAATGAGCAATTTTACTGAGGTTGATTGTTATATCTTCACTAACCATCTGGCATACTTTACGAGATGCAGCGAATTATGCCAGGCAATAAACCGTGCAATCTATTGTTTGTGTCTTCGTTATTCAACTTCACTATGAGAAAACATTGTTTTGGATTAAATAATCATCTCCTCGGGCAGGATTGCCAGTAGAGAAAGGGGGATTAATCTGAAAGGAATAAAAGCAATCGGAGTGAAAATCCAAGGCAAGCTAATTTTGTGGAAGCTCGTGGGACACGTGATCAGACAAGCAGGCGCTCTAGATAATCCTCGTCTTTTATTTTCTTTCGCTTGGCATCAGCGTATATCTGTAATTGTGTTTCCTTTTATGAACTTCACTGCCTACCTGATAATCATGCAGGTTTCCGATGAGTTTGGCATCACGGGATGTCTGATTCGGCTATAGAATAGACTTTATTAAACTGTTTTTGGTACCAAGTTGTAGTATATGTTCTGGTCGCCAGCATAGCGGTTAGGCATTGAACCGTTGGGGCCTGTGGCGTGTTTATGCTTGTGACTACGGTTTGCAATCGCAGTTCCCTCATGTTGGACTGGTAGTACATGGTTCCGTCGCCCTGCTACTGCGTGAGTGCGTGGGCGACACCGTGAGCTGTGAAATTCGCGTGGAATGCTTTTACATCTGTCCTGTACAGTGACCTGCATGTTCGGAACAATGGCTACCGGCGGTTGCTGAATTGACTGTTTTGCCCTTTCGGTTCACGAGTGCATTTTTCGGGAGCCTACTGGCGCTGGAGCTGCGGAGTTCGTGCTTTGTGCGACACTTTCGGCGGGTCACCCTGCGGTAAGAGACCGAGCCATGTGAGAAAACCTGGGTCAATGAGGTCTGTCTGGTGACTGCCGAGTCCATCGACGATGATCTGTGGTATTCGTGGATGAATTTTGTGTTGGCATTCTGACGGCGGCATTATGCACAGTGTACCTGTGCGGGCTTATTGGATTGCCGAGACTCCTGTCTATTTCACTTTTCACACTGGACAGTGGGGAGCATTTTGTGTGACATTCACTGGCACGGGAATGGTGCTTAATGGGGACGACCCGTTGCCGTAAAGTTGGAACCTCGACTGACTGACTAACTAACTAACTAACTGTCTCTGTGGCTAAGGGCTTGCGAACGCGGTTTGTGACCGGTGACCCGGGTATACCCGGGTTCGAAACACGGCGGTGCTGGTTTTTTTCGAAAAAAGGTATAGGGGCCGGTCGTTCAGAAAGCAATGGCAAACTACTGAACGTAACACTTGCCTAGTACATCAACAGCAGCTGAAAAAAAATGCTGGTGTTGACTAAAACGTCCCGTAAGGGATACGCAACACAATATATATATATATATATATATATATATATATATATATATATATATATATATATATATATATATATATATATATATATATATATATATATATATATATAATGGAGAAAGGAAAGAATTAACAGAAGAAAGTAACTTAAAAGACCCACCTATTCTAAAAGAAGAAGTCGACGAGGCTATGAAACATATGAAGAAAGGAAAAACAGCTGGGCCAGATAAAATCACAATAGAAGAATTAGAAGTGTTGGAAGAATTCGGAGTAGATATATTAACCAAAATGTTGAATGATATTTACAGCAGTGGATATTTATCGAGCGATATGATGAAATTTGTATTTATAGCTATACCAAAAAGACCAGGAGCAACTGAATGCAAGATTATCGTACAATTAACTCATAAACCCTGTCACTAAGCTTCTACTCAGAATTATAATTAGAAGAACAAGAAAGAAAATAAAAATGGAAATTAGTGAATAACAGTATGGTTTTGTGGAAGGAAAGGGTAAAAACGATGCAATATATATTACGAACACTAACAGAAATGTCACTAGAGACACAGAAAGACATATTTGTGCTTCATAGATTATACTAAGGCATTTCCTAAAGTAAAACATGACGAACTGATTAAAATGTTAGAAAATATCAACATTGATGGATAAGATTTAAGAATAATAAAGAATATATACTGGAACCAAGTAGCAGCAATTAAAATGGGACATAAAGAGGGTTGTTACGAACAAATAAAGCTAGGAGTACGACAGGGGTGTATCTTGTGGCCAGATCTCTTCTCCCTCTATAATGAAGTAATAATGAGAGAGATCAAAGAGATGCCAGGAATATTAATCGGAGGATATAATATAAACAATATACGCTATGCAGTTGGCACAGTATTGGTGGCGGAAAATGCAACAGACCTACAACAATTGTTGGACATTGTAGCAACAGAGAGTGCACCAAGAAAACAGTAACAATGGTGATATCAAAGAAAATGGTGACACCAAAATGTGACATAGAAATAGAAGAGGACATTCTTAACCAAGTGGATAATTTTAAATACCCGGGGGCACTTATAACATCAGATGGAAGATGTACAACAGAGATTAAGAGCAGAATATGGCAGGCAAAAGCCGCATTTCAGAAAATGAAGAGTATCTTATGCAATAAGTCACTGTCACTGAATGTAAGAAAGAGAGTGCCGAAATGCTATATAGAACCAATTTTGCTGTATGGCAGTGAATCTTGGAATGTAAATGAACAAATTAGGAAGAACTTAGAAGCAACTGAGATGCGGTTTTCGAGACGAAAGTTGCGAATTCCTTGGACGGCCAGAGTAACTAACAACGATTGCCTGAAAGAGGCTAATGAAACTAGAACACTATATACAATATTAAGGAAAAGACAAACAGCTTTCTTTGGTCATGTGATGAGAAGAGAAATATTGGAGAACATCGTGACAACTGGAAAGATCGAGGGGAAGAGAGGCAGAGGCAGACCAAGAGAAATGATGCTGGACGGATTGAGACGGTGGCGTGAAAGAATATCATCGGCAGAGTTGATCCAGAACACCAAAGACCGAGATCTGTGGAGAGCCATAAACGCCTACGCCAGCTGGCAGGACACTTGATGATGATGATGTCCGTAACGGTTGGTAACAATAGATTTCAATGTTTATGTTGTCTAGTGCGTCCTGTAGTCTCTACTTCATTCTTCTTTCTTCTATGAGAGTGAAACAATACTATGTGCGTTTATTTATATGGTTCTTATCCGCACGTATGCATTTCTGTAGAAAATAAAATCAGGTTTCAGAATATCTAGCTACTGAGTCGAGTATAACCTGTGTATAGATAGTACTTGTCCAGTCCTGCGGAATAGATAATAATCATCCTTTGGTTAAATAAGCTACTTTCTTGTTGTAGCTAGATTTTTCTATCGGTAATAAGTTAATAGAATGTCTCATGTGGGGTACGGCCTCACAGGTCAGCAGGCCTGGAAACACGGGGAAACCCAGAAATTCTAAATTTAAGGGTAGGGAAAACAAGGGAACATGGTAAAGGAAAGAGAAAATCGCGAACTGTAAAGAAACTCAAATTGAATAAAAAGTGACATCGTAAAAGTCTGTTTTCAGTTATTCGGGAATGTTCGGTCATCACAAGCCATGCAAATGCAGCAATTTTTTTTTTTTTTTTTGGCGCTCGCTTGCTTTGAACTCAAGCGTAGTCCATACACACTATTTATAGTAGCGATGGACTGAATTTTGCGTGTGGATTAGCTTTCCCTATTAACAGTGTCCCTCGCCATCAGGCGAACCCACTCCGACTTCAGATGTAATGCAGCAAATAAGAACGATAGTAATGATTCCGGCCGTTTACGGTAAAGTGTGACCTCGCAGTTTAACGAATGGTCCATTAAAACGCGTGGCCGAGATGACTTTATACTTTGATACAACGAACAATGCCTGGTTGTCGGTGTCAGTATACGTGGCACATGGCAAATAAGTGTAAACATTGAATATCACTTCTCCCCCGATGTGTCTCCACCTTGCCGTGGTGGGGGAGCTTGCGTGTTCCATCGACCCCATGTGCTTGCCGATGGGTGAAAAACTACATATCGGACAGCATATGGGATAGGGACCAGACTAAGAGAGACACAACCTGCTGCTCTGCAGGTGAGACTGAGGATAGCAGTCTAAAATTTAAATCAGGCGCACGAAGGCAGAAGTTCTTGGTCCGGACAAAACACTAAAGGCTCCCTGTCGAGGGCTGTGGCTGAACGCCTCTAAGCCACAAACCCTCGGACCTGAGAGCCGGACCGATAGCCACCTTTCGAAAAAAAGGCGTGATACTGAGCAAGCTACATGCTCTGGTCTGATAGAAGTTCGAAGACTCTCAGCTGGGGGATATGAGAGATTCCCATATGAGAGGGTCAGGCCGTCCCTCGTTCACCGCTGCACGAAGGTAAGGTGTTGAACCGGCAGCACAAGTAGCCTACCTCGTGAGCGAGTACAAAAAGTCAAAAAGTGCCCCAGTCGAAGAAAATGGCTACGAAAACTGTAGAGTGTAGACAAAAGTGGAAAAACGTTTCAATGACGCAAAATGGAACGCACGGCGAGCGAACCTATTGCGTGGTCCAAAGTCAAAAGCAAAAGCTTACCGAGTGGGTGTCGCTTGCAGTCTGACCGTCCCTGGTGTGTGCTTGAGCGATCAGTGGCAAACGGGTTGCCCAACAAGTGGAAGTGAGGAACTAAAGCAGCCATGAGCAGGACGTGGCAACTCCTCGGGTGAGCCCAGTCACAGAGCAATATGTGCCGGCTCTGCAATTATGGAAGCCTCCTTGGATAGCGAGGGAATGCTCATGGTCTGCCCCTGCCTTCCCTTGAGGGCCGACCACGATGTCGTTCATCGTTCTGTCTTGACCAGCTGAGATGTTAGCGACATCACAACAGTCCAACGTGCCTCGAAACCAGAGGAAGGCTAACCTCATTAAAAAATGCCCGCTGAAGTCGGAAGTGTCGTCCTACGGGTGGCAAACTAAAAATTGACACTACGCAATTACGTCCGAGTGAAATGTCTCGTCCGAATGTCTCTCGTGCTAGGAACAGCTCTGACTACCTAGTTTCCGAATGCCGCTCTTGTTCGGAACAGCTCTGACTGGGTAGTTTTCCGAATGTCTGTTGTGTCTGGAAAAGCTCTGATGGGCGCAACGACAAGCACATGTCCGAAAACTCGCTGAGTGGATGCCGTCTGCAAACCTGTCTGGTTTGTGCGGGAATGACCCGGGGCAAACGAAATGACCAATATATTGAAGTGAGGATTTAAAGCAGCCATGAGCAGGACGTGACGATCTCCCTCGGTGAGCCCAGATCCAGGGCGTTATGTGTCGGCCCTGCAACTATGGAAGCAACCTTGGATGGCGGAAAATGCTATGGACTGTCCCTGCCTTCCTTTGAGGGATGACCGTTGTCTTCGACCTTTCAACCTTGGCCAGCATGGTTGCAGATGGCACCACAAAAGTGAGAGTCTCCCAGGAATGCTACCTGGTCAAAAAAGCACGCTAAAGTCGATGTGTTGGCCTACGGGTTTCGGCCCAAGGGCGCATAACAGACACACCGCAATCACATCTGAAAAAACACTCCGGATGAACGAAAAGAAGAAGAAGAAGAATATCACTTGAAAATGTTCCCGCCTCTTCCTTCCTTCTGATATCTGACCACTGATTATTGGCGGCGCCAATAATTAAAGTTAGAATGGAACAGAGAATGTTGAATCTGTAGATTTGATCAGTAGGTGTATGTCAGAGAAACGCACAGATTCTGCTTTAAACGACTTTGTATCTGATAGAGTATTCTATAAAATAAAATTTGATATTTAGAATGGTCCAAATTACCATTAAAATCCCAGGTGAGGACGGTAGCTGCAGTGAGTGGGCAATTATAGAACTATAAAGTGACATAGAAACCAGGCATTCGGTACCGCTGAATGCAAAGTTCATTGAAGATCTGCATTTCACAGACAAAGACACGCCAGTGTTAATCATCCGTCACCACATCCTACATGGGAAAATTATTGTTCATGAAAAACCATTAGCCGTGATCGTCAAAGCTTCAGAGTTCCGAACTGTAAGCAGCAGTTGATGCACATTCCGTGTTAGCATTGAAGAACAAGGACGCCTACTCAACATTCAAGCCAACATTAGACGTAAGCTTCTGTTTAAAACGCGACCAAAACCATTAATGCGCATGTCTCTAACAAAAATTGTAAATAAACATTTAAATGAAATAGCTATAATCCCGGAAAGCCGTTTGAGAATCGTTGACGGCAAGTTCAAGAAAGTCATGTGATCAGACAAACTGTCCATCTCTGAAACTAGCCTGTCTGCATGATTAAAATATATTTCATGTTTGTTATCATGTTCAGAAAGCAATGGCAAACTACTGAACGTAACACTTGCCTAGTACATCAACAGCAGCTGAAAATGCTGGTGTTGACTGCAACGTCCCGTAAGGGATACGCAACAAAATTTTTAAAAAATTTCATGTTTCTAGGCTAGGCTATCTCATCAAATATTGACTACAGGTTCAAAAATGTTATTTGTTCGGAAAAATTGCCTATCTCTGCATGACTAAAATATGTTTCATGTTTATTTGTACATATTTCGATATCATATCAGCGAATATCATAGACTGAAGGTTCTAGAAAGTCGTTTGATCAGACAAATTGGCGGTCTCTTAAACTAACCTATCCACATGACTAAAATATGTTTTCTTTATTTGTAAATGTTTCCAGTCAGACTTCTTCATACTTTGTTCTTTCGTTGTGTTTGTTTAGTAGAACTGATATTAATTTCAGTTGCTAGTGTTTAGGAAGCTGTAGTGGCATAGGGGTTAGAGTGTTTATCTGACAAGACTGTGGTCCGAGTTGAATCCCCAGCAGAGGCAGGATTATTTATTTATGACCAGTACAGTTGTGAGGTCAGCCCAGAATCGTTAACTGCGTACTGGACAATTGTCTGAGAAGAAAAGATTATGAGGAAGGGGGATGGTCACCCCACCTCATATGTTGTGGCCTAATTTGTGACAGTTTAACACTGCACCCCCCCCCCCCAATAACAGTATTTGCGATGGGGCTATTTTACCTTTTGTTTTTATCATCCAGAACTTATAAACAATTGTTTCATTGTTAGGAACAGTTTGCTGCTGCTGTTGGCATCGTTGGACCTTGGGGGATCTGTGAGTGCATGGAAATAGTCACTGTGATAACTTTAGAATGGCTTTTGAAGACTCGAAGTGATCCATGCGTGAATGGAATATATAGTCACTGTGATAATATTAAAATGGCTTTTGAAGACTCTAAGTGATCCTTAAGTGAATGAAATATATAGTCACTGTGATAACTTTAGAATGGCTTTTGAAGACTCGAAGTGATCTATGCGTGAATGGAATATATAGTCACTGTGATAACTTTAGAATGGCTTTTGAAGACTCGAAGTGATCCATGCGTGAATGGAATATATAGTCACTGTGATAATATTAAAATGGCTTTTGAAGAATCTAAGTGATCCTTAAATGAATGAAATATATAGTCACTGTGATAACTTTAGAATGGCTTTTGAAGACTCGAAGTGATCCATGCGTGAATGGAATATATAGTCACTGTGATAATATTAAAATGGCTTTTGAAGACTCTAAGTGATCCTTAAGTGAATGAAATATATAGTCACTGTGATAACTTTAGAATGGCTTTTGAAGACTCGAAGTGATCCATGCGTGAATGGAATATATAGTCACTGTGATAATATTAAAATGGCTTTTGAAGACTCTAAGTGATCCTTAAGTGAATGAAATATATAGTCACTGTGATAACTTTGGAATGGCTTTTGAAGACTCGAAGTGATCCATGAGTGAATGAAATATATAGCCACTGTGATAATATTAAAATGGCTTTTGAAGACTCGAAGTGATCCTTAAGTGAATGAAATATATAGTCACTGTGATAACTTTAGAATGGCTTTTGAAGACTCTAAGTGATCCATGCGTGAATGGAATATATAGTCACAGTGATAATATTAAAATGGCTTTTGAAGACTCTAAGTGATCCTTAAGTGAATGAAATATATAGTCACTGTGATAACTTTGGAATGGCTTTTGAAGACTCGAAGTGATCCATGCGTGAATGGAATATATAGTCACAGTGATAATATTAAAATGGCTTTTGAAGACTCTAAGTGATCCTTAAGTGAATGAAATATATAGTCACTGTGATAACTTTAGAATGGCTTTTGAAGACTCTAAGTGATCCATGCGTGAATGGAATATATAGTCACAGTGATAATATTAAAATGGCTTTTGAAGACTCTAAGTGATCCATGCGTGAATGGAATATATAGTCACAGTGATAATATTAAAATGGCTTTTGAAGACTCTAAGTGATCCATGCGTGAATGGAATATATAGTCACAGTGATAATATTAAAATGGCTTTTGAAGACTCTAAGTGATCCTTAAGTGAATGAAATATATAGTCACTGTGATAACTTTGGAATGGCTTTTGAAGACTCGAAGTGATCCATGAGTGAATGAAATATATAGCCACTGTGATAATATTAAAATGGCTTTTGAAGACTCGAAGTGATTCTTAAGTGAATGAAATATATAGTCACTGTGATAACCTTAGAATGGCTTTTGAAAATTCGAAGTGATCCTTGAGTGAATGAAATATATAGTCGCTATGATAACTTTAGACTGGCTTTTGAAGACTCGAAGTGATCCATGAGTGAATGAAATATATAGCCACTGTGATAACTTTAGAATGGCTTTTGAAGACTCGAAGGGATCCTTGAGTGAATGAAATATATAGTCACTGTGATAACTTTAGAATGGATCCACACTGCTGTTATATAGCCAGCGGCGCAGACTTGTGGTGAGCGCCCAGCCTTGAAAAATTCGACATGCCTCATGCATTCACCACTTCTTGCAGCAACAGTCCAACTCCTGGCCTTCATGTGGCGGGAACTGTTTTCACTAACAGGAGAAGGTGCGGTGGCGCCCTAGATGTGTATGCACGTACACACATACGCAGACACGTGTGTGCGTGCATGCACATCTAAACTCAAGTAAGACCACAGTTTGCTCTAGTAAAGGAACGGTGCTGAAGATGGAGGCAACCAGCCAGGAGGCTCACCATAGAAATCAGGATGCCACGCAATTACGCCATGAAAATGTCGATTACTGCAAAACGTTATGGGTTGCTAGCCTTACTATGGACCCCGAGGTAGGTGTAGTACCTGGCCCTATGCCTTGAAAGGGTCCAACCAAACGACTAGAGGTTCTTCTCAGATGCCCTATGGAGCCAGGGGACCAGATAATAGAGCGTCTGGCCATACCAATAGACTGAAAATATTGCACTCGAATGCTGAGGGAGTCTGCAACAACAAAATATGGAGCTAGAGAACATCTTGAATCAAGAACAAATAAATGTACGATGCTTGCAAGAAACTCACCTCAATGAAAGCATGGCTTTCAAAATCAGAGGCTACCAGTGTTACCGATCTGACCGAAATGACAGGCGAAAGGGTGGGGTACTGACCCTTGTAAAAAGTAACATCGCCACTTCCTAAATTGAAGTTTGCATGGCTGGGACCAAGTATCAGACACTCAAACTTAAAACAGACAATAAAGAGCTACATCCGATCAATTACTACTGTCCAAGTGACCGCCCACAGGCACTGGACACACTACCATTAAAAGAAAAATAATTATTGTATGTGGCGACTTCAATGGCCACTCGCAGAGCTGGGGCTATGAACACATGGACCAGAGAGGAGAGAGACTGGACGACTGGCAGGGCGAGAATAGATTCATCTTGATTACCAAGCCACATACCTTCTACTCGCGATCATGACACACTACAACTACACCTGACCTTGCTTTTCATTCACCAAACCTGGACTAGAACATCTCACGAATTGTTTGGAAACAACTTGGTGACAGTAACCATTTGCCAGTCTTTCTAACTGTAGAAAATAAGCTTGTAAGTGAAAGTAGCACCCTCTCGATGTGGAATTACAAGAAAGCGGACTTGGCAATGTACACATATCACACCAGCATACTGGTTAGAAATCTGAACACAGATAAAGACATAAATAAAGTAGTTGAAAAGTTCGGCAGCACGAGAAACAGTACCAAGAGGAGCTTGTAAACAATACAAACCGTACTGGAGTAGAGAACTGGAACAGCTGCATAATGATGTGGGGGAAAACAGTTAGTTACATATCCTTTACAGGACGTTGCAGTCAAGACCAGCACTTTTGCTGTTGTGATATCTTGGCAAGTTTACATTCAGTAGTTTGCCATTGCTTTCTGAACGAACGGCACCCATACCATTTCGTAAAAAAAAAAAACAACGCAACGCCATCTGTTGCCAAATCGTGTGCAGCTGTGTTTCGAACGTTGGTATGCGGGATCACGAACCGCTTCCGTAACTTCTTCGCCACGAAGCAGGCATTGATGTGGAAGTGTGTAGAAAGCAAGCAGAGGCCAACCCCAGCCAAGAGCACCACAATAAAATTCAGCACGCAAAAGCCAAATTTCAAAGGGCCAAGCTGCAGACTAGACGGAAAAGCTGGCAGGAGAAAACAGAGACACTGGACTTTGAAAGAGACTCAAGAAAGTTGTGGAAGCTAATAAAACAACTTAACGATGAGGGCACAGGGAGAAACTCAAAAATTGCACTATATAAAGATGGAAACATCTTAACAAGAAAGCAAGCAGCTGACCATTTTGCGGACTCATTCGCACAAGATAACAATTTCAAAATTAGTCCAGAGAAACAAGAGATTCCAGAGAAACGGCAACACACAGGACAGAATGAAATAGTACATGAGGTTCTGGAGGTACCTATCACAATCAGCGAATCGGTACTAGCAATATTAAAACTGAAAATGAGTAAGTCACCAGGAGCTGATGGTATCTCCAATGAAGTTATCAAGAACTAGGAACAATGGCCAAAATAAAGCTGCTACAGATCTTCAATAACTGCTGGTCCTCAGGCAGTGTTCCACAAGCCTGGAGAGAAGCAATCATGATACCTCTCCTAAAATCAGAGAAAGACATTTCTAGTGCCTCCAGCTACAGACCAATTAGCCTCATCAGCGGTCTCTGCAAAACAATGGAGCTCATCATCAATCACAGACTGTAGTGGTACATTGAAAGCGTAAACATTCTTATGCCACAGCAGGCTGGCTTTAGGCCGTGTTACTCTACGGAAGATCAGACAACCTACCTCTCTCAAGAAATTGAGGATGCATTCCAAGAGAAGAAACTGGTGCTTGCGGCATGGGTAGATCTGAAGAAAGCCTTTGATAAAGTCTGGAAAGAAGGTCTGATGAATAAACTGAGAACGAGTAAAGTCAATGGCAGAATGTACAAATGGGCGAAAGCATACTTCATAACAGAAGAGCCCGAATACAGATAGACGGACTCAAGAGCAAGAAAATGCAACTGCATCACGGTGTTCCCCAGGGTTGATTCCTGTCCCCCAAACTTTTTAAAATCTTCATCAATGATCTTGTTGCTAAACTACCACATGGAATTAAAGTTGCAATGTACGCTGATGGACTGGTCCCATGGGGCGCAATTTAACATGCATTAATGGCCATAAGATCGCTACAAAGAGCTGTAGATGCATAAGTTACATGGGGAAATTGACGGTGCGCAGGCATAATCACTGACAAATTCAGCACAACCCTGTTTACACTCGCTCCAAAACAAAAAGCAGAGATCATCCAGATAAATTGAATAATCCTAAGAGAAGATAAAGAACCAACATACCTTGGAGTAACATTTGATGACAGGCTGACATGGAGAAAACACATCAACAAAGCAGTGGCAAAAGCCAGAAGAAATATAGCCATCCTGAAAAAACTAAGTAGAATACGACCACACTACAGGAGCTAGATAAGGTGCTAAATCAAGCACTTAGAGTCATCATAGGAGGGATGAGATAAATCCCTATAGTGGAGAAGGAGAAGATGGGGAGGACATAAACACTGACAGAACGCAAAGATACGGAAACGCTAATACAAGCAGAACAGTTCCTCAGCATGCCAGGCCACCATGGGGTGTGTCACAGTTATGACTTAACAGTTGTTAACATGGTAGCAGACATGTTGTATTATAATAATCAATGACAACATTTCAGTGATACGTAAGCACAAGGCAGATAGAGCCGCCTAAGATGATTAATCATCCCATGGCCATCCATCCATCATGTGCCATGCCGATAAGCGTGGGCGGTCATGTTTCGCCATCTCTCTCGATCACCAGAGCCGTGGATAAGCTCCGTGTTTCTGTCTCGACCATGCCACGTGGCCAAGTCATCCAGGTATTTACTTCTCGGTCTTCCCCTTGGTCGCTTCCCCTCGATATTGCCGGTTGTCACCAATTTCTCCAATTCATTTCTTCTAATAACATGCCCAAAAAAATTGTGACTGTCTGCGTCTAATGTCTCTAATCAGTTTAAGATTTTCATTAGTTCCTTGAAGGACTTGCTCTTTGGTTTTTCTGTCGGTCCATGGTATTCTTTGCATTTCTCAGAAACCACATTTCCACAGCCATCAGATGTTTTTCAGCGTGCCTGCTCATTGTCCACGCTTCTCATCAATACAAAAGTACAGATTCAATGTAGCATCTCAACACTCTTTTTCTTGTCGCAAATGACAACTTTTATTGATCAGTATGTTTTTCATTTTGCAAAAGGCTACCTTCGCCATGGCGATTCTTGTTCTAATCTCATCTAGGCATCTCCCATCAGATGTTATGACTGTTCCGAGAAAATTGTACAGATTCACTTGTTTAAGAATATGCCCATTTACTTGCATATTGCATTAGTATTCCTACTTCCTAAAGACGACCATAATCTGTGTCTTCTTATAATTCAATTCTAACCCTAGTTGCTCACTGTGTGCAACAACCGCATCTACTAAATCTTGCAGATCCTGCTCATTATCTGCAATCAAGACTATACCATCTTTATATCTAATGTTATTGATGTATCGCTTCCCAATGTTGATTCCTTCCATATCGTCTATATATCTGAAAATATGTTCACTGTACAGTGAGAAAAGTTCTGGAGACATTACACATAACATGGCACTTAATCAGTTAAATCCAACTGACCGATGTAGGGAACAATCCCAGTAGACAACCGTGTGTGTGTGTGTGTGTGTGTGTGTGTGTGTGTGCGCGCGCGTGCGTGCGTGCGTGTGTGTGTGTGTCGATAGGCAGCTGCGCTGATGTCATGAACGCTGTGGGAAGAGATATCGACCAGTAGATTCGCCATCTTGCTAAACGAGGAAAAGACTGGCCACCAATTCCCCCTACACTCCGGCCTACAAAATGTGATGGCCCTGTCACATCAAACACCCATAGAAGGTTCTTGTTGTGGGGCCTGTCACATCAAACACCCATAGCAGGTTCTTGTTGTGGGGCCTGTCACATCGAACACAAATAGCAGGTTCTTATTGTGGGGTATGTCACATCAATCACATATAACAGGTTCTTGTTGTGAGGCCTGTCACATCAAACACACATAGCAGATTCTTGTTGTGGGGTCTGTCACATCAAACACAAATAGCAGGTTCTTATTGTGGGGTCTGTCACATCAAACACACATAGCATGTTCTTGGTGTGGGACCTATCACATCAAACACCCATAGCAGGTTCTTGCTGTGGGGTCTGTCACATCAAACAACCATAGCAGGTTCTTGCAGTGGGGTCGTCACATCAAACACACATAGCAGGTTCTTGTTGTGGGGTCTGTCACATCAAACACACATACCAGATTCTTGTTGTGTGGTCTGTCACATCAAACACCCATAGCAGGTTCTTGTTGTGGGGTCTGTCAAAACAAACACACATACCAGGCTCTTGTTGTGCGGCCTGTGACATCAAACACACATAGCAGGTTCTTGTTGTTGGGTCTGTCACATAAAACACCCATAGCAGGTTTTTACTGTGGGGTCTGTCCCATCAAGCATCCATAGCAGGTTCTTGTTGTGGGGTCTGTCACATCAGACACCCATAGGAGGTTCTTGTTGTGGGGCCTGTCACATCAATCATACATACCAGGTTCTTGTTGTGGGGCCTGTCGTATCAAACATCCTTAGCAGTTTCTTTTTGTGGGGTCTGTCACATCAAACACCCATAGCAGGTTCTTACTGTGGGGCCTGTCACATCAAACACCCATAGCAGGTTCTTGTTGGGGGGTCTGTCACATCAAACACTCATGGCAGGTTCTTGTTGGGGGGTCTGTCACATCAAACACTCATGGCAGGTTCTGGTTGGATGGTCTCTCACATCAAACACTCATGGCAGGTTCTTGCTATGGGGCCTGTCACATCAAACACCAATAGCAGGTTCTTGTTGTGGGGTCTGTCACATCAATCACACATAGCAGGTTCTTGTTGTGGGGTCTGTCACATCAAACACACATAGCAGGTTCTTGTTGTGGTGTCTGTCACATCAAACACACATACCATATTATTGTTGTGGGGTCTGTCACATCAAGCACCCAGAGGAGGTTCTTGTTGTGGGGTCTGTCACACCAAACACACATACCGGGCTCTTGTTGTGGGGCCTGTGATATCAAACACACATAGCAGGTTCGTGTTTTGGGGTCTGTCACATAAAACACCCATAGCAGGTTCTTGCTGTGGGGTCTGTCACATCAATTACCTATAGCAGGTTCTTGTTGTGGGGTCTGTCACACCAAACACACATACCAGGCTCTTGTTGTGGGGCCTGTGATATCAAACACACATAGCAGGTTCGTGTTTTGGGGTCTGTCACATAAAACACTCATGGCAGGTTCTTGCTGTGGAGCCTGTCACATCAATTACCTATAGCAGGTTCTTGTTGTGGGGTCTGTCACATCAAGAACTTACGACAGTTTCTTTTTGTGGGGTCTGTCACATCAAACACCCATAGCAGGTTCTTATTGTGGGGTCTGTCACATCAAACATCTTTAGCAGGTTCTTCTTGTGCGGTCTGTCACATCAAACACCCATAGCAGGTTCTTACTGTGGGGTCTGTCACATCAAACACCCATAGCAGGTTCTTGTTGTGGGGTCTGTCACATCAAACACTCATGGCAGGTTCTTGCTGTGGGGCCTGTCACATCAAACACCCATAGCAGGTTCTTGTTGTGGGGTCTGTCACATCAAACACACATACCAGATTCTTGTTGTGGGTTCTGTCACATCAAACACCCATAGTAGGTTCTTGTTGGGGGGTCTGTCACATCAAACACTCATGGCAGGTTCTTGCTGTGGGGCCTGTCACATCAATCACCCATAGCAGGTTCTTGTTGTGGGGTCTGTTACATCAATCACATATACCATGTTCTTGTTGTGGGGCCTATCACATCAAACATTCATAGCAGGTTCGTGTTGTGAGGCCTGTCACATCAAACACCAATAGCAGGTTCTTGTTGTGCAGTCTGTCACATCAAACACCCATAGCAGGTTCTTGTTGTGGTGTCTGTCACATCAAACACACATACCATATTCTTGTTGTGGGGTCTGTCACATCAAGCACCCATAGCAGGTTCTTGTTGTGGGGTCTGTCACAACTAACACACATACCACGCTCTTGTTGTGGGGCCTGTGACATCAAACACACATAGCAGGTTCTTGTTCTGGGGTCTGTCACATAAAACACTCATGGCAGGTTCTTGCTGTGGGGCCTGTCATATCAAATACCCATAGCAGGTTCTTGTTGTGGGGTCTGTCACAGCAAACACTTATGACAGTTTCTTTTTGTGGGGTCTGTCACATCAAACACCCATAGCAGGTTCTTACTGTGGGGTCTGTCACATCAAACATCCATAGCAGGTTCTTGTTGTGGGGTTTGTCACATCAGACACGCATAGCATTTTCTTGTTGTGGGGCCTGTCACATCAATCATACATACCAGGTTCTTGTTGTGGGGCCTGTCGTATCAAACATCCTTAGCAGTTTCTTTTTGTGGGGTCTGTCACATCAAACACCCATAGCAGGTTCTTACTGTGGGGCCTGTCACATCAAACACCCATAGCAGGTTCTTGTTGGGGGGTCTGTCACATCAAACACTCATGGCAGGTTCTTGTTGGGGGGTCTGTCACATCAAACACTCATGGCAGGTTCTGGTTGGATGGTCTCTCACATCAAACACTCATGGCAGGTTCTTGCTATGGGGCCTGTCACATCAAACACCAATAGCAGGTTCTTGTTGTGGGGTCTGTCACATCAATCACACATAGCAGGTTCTTGTTGTGGGGTCTGTCACATCAAACACACATAGCAGGTTCTTGTTGTGGTGTCTGTCACATCAAACACACATACCATATTATTGTTGTGGGGTCTGTCACATCAAGCACCCAGAGGAGGTTCTTGTTGTGGGGTCTGTCACACCAAACACACATACCGGGCTCTTGTTGTGGGGCCTGTGATATCAAACACACATAGCAGGTTCGTGTTTTGGGGTCTGTCACATAAAACACCCATAGCAGGTTCTTGCTGTGGGGTCTGTCACATCAATTACCTATAGCAGGTTCTTGTTGTGGGGTCTGTCACACCAAACACACATACCAGGCTCTTGTTGTGGGGCCTGTGATATCAAACACACATAGCAGGTTCGTGTTTTGGGGTCTGTCACATAAAACACTCATGGCAGGTTCTTGCTGTGGAGCCTGTCACATCAATTACCTATAGCAGGTTCTTGTTGTGGGGTCTGTCACATCAAGAACTTACGACAGTTTCTTTTTGTGGGGTCTGTCACATCAAACACCCATAGCAGGTTCTTATTGTGGGGTCTGTCACATCAAACATCTTTAGCAGGTTCTTCTTGTGCGGTCTGTCACATCAAACACCCATAGCAGGTTCTTACTGTGGGGTCTGTCACATCAAACACCCATAGCAGGTTCTTGTTGTGGGGTCTGTCACATCAAACACTCATGGCAGGTTCTTGCTGTGGGGCCTGTCACATCAAACACCCATAGCAGGTTCTTGTTGTGGGGTCTGTCACATCAAACACACATACCAGATTCTTGTTGTGGGTTCTGTCACATCAAACACCCATAGTAGGTTCTTGTTGGGGGGTCTGTCACATCAAACACTCATGGCAGGTTCTTGCTGTGGGGCCTGTCACATCAATCACCCATAGCAGGTTCTTGTTGTGGGGTCTGTTACATCAATCACATATACCATGTTCTTGTTGTGGGGCCTATCACATCAAACATTCATAGCAGGTTCGTGTTGTGAGGCCTGTCACATCAAACACCAATAGCAGGTTCTTGTTGTGCAGTCTGTCACATCAAACACCCATAGCAGGTTCTTGTTGTGGTGTCTGTCACATCAAACACACATACCATATTCTTGTTGTGGGGTCTGTCACATCAAGCACCCATAGCAGGTTCTTGTTGTGGGGTCTGTCACAACTAACACACATACCACGCTCTTGTTGTGGGGCCTGTGACATCAAACACACATAGCAGGTTCTTGTTCTGGGGTCTGTCACATAAAACACTCATGGCAGGTTCTTGCTGTGGGGCCTGTCATATCAAATACCCATAGCAGGTTCTTGTTGTGGGGTCTGTCACAGCAAACACTTATGACAGTTTCTTTTTGTGGGGTCTGTCACATCAAACACCCATAGCAGGTTCTTACTGTGGGGTCTGTCACATCAAACATCCATAGCAGGTTCTTGTTGTGGGGTTTGTCACATCAGACACGCATAGCATTTTCTTGTTGTGGGGCCTGTCACATCAATCATACATACCAGGTTCTTGTTGTGGGGCCTGTCGCATCAATCATCCATTGCAGTTTCTTTTTGTGGGGTCTGTCACATCAAACACCCATAGCAGGTTCTTTCTGTGGGGTCTGTCACATCAAACACCCATAGCAGGTTCTTGTTGTGGGGTCTGTCGCATCAAATACTCATGGCAGGTTCTTGCTATGGGCCTGTCACATCAAACACCCATTACAGGTTCTTGCTGTGGGGCCTGTCACATCAAACACCCATGGCAGGTTCCTGCTGTGGGGCCTGTCACATCACACACCCATTGCACATTCTTGCTTCCGGGTCTATCACATCAAACACCCATAACAGGTTCTTGGTGTGGGGTCTGTCACATCAATCACACATACCATGTTCTTGTTGTGGGGCCTATTACATCAAACATTCATAGCAGGTTCTTGTTGTGAAGCCTGTCACATCAAACATCCATAGCAGGTTCTAGTTGTGGGGTCTGTCATATGAAAAACCCATAGCAGGTTCTTGTTGTGAGGCCTGTCACATCAAACACCCATAGCAGGTTCTTGTTGTGGGGTCTGTCACATCAAACACCCATAACAGGTTCTTGTTTTGGGGTCTGTCACATCAAAAACCCATAGCAGGTTCTTGTTTTGGGGTCTGTCACATCAAACACCCATAGCAGGTTCTTGTTGTGGGGTCTGTCACATCAAACACCCATTGGCATGTTCTTGTTGTGGGGTCTGTCACATCAAACACCCATAGCATGTTCTTGCTAATGTGTACTTTATTGTTCCGAGATCTTGGCCATCCATGTTTAATTTTTCTGATGTTTCATTTTTATTTCTGATGTTCCACGCTGCCAAACGTCTTTGCGTAGTCTAGAAACAGTAAATACAGATCTGTCTTTACTTCTATAGCTCTCTCAAATAGTGACCGGCATTTTCTTTTCTGTCCTTCCTCTCTACGCTGGCTCCGTGACGAAAGGATTGCGTACGCCGTTCATAATCCCGCATACCGCGTTCGAAACACAACTTCCGACGATTTGGCAGCAGACCGCCTTGCCTTGGTTTTTTAATGAAAATATTATTAGTGCCGGTCGTTCGGAAAGCAATTTCAAGCTACTGAAGGTAAACTTGCCAAGAGATTACAAACAGCCAAAAGTACTAGATTAGACTGCTACGTTATGTAAAGGATATGCAACTAACTAACTTTTCTCCCTACATATTTACATTGTTCATAATGATTTCTAGTTTAACCTTGTTTCTTACTCTTCTCATAAGTTTTCTCAGTAGCAGCTTTGTCGTGTGACTCATGTGACTTAATGTGATCAAGGTCCAAGTCTGACATCCAGCGCCTGCCTGTGGCTCCCAGTAGCTGCCAGCATGCGACGACGGCACTCCTCGCACCCCCTCCCCTTCCTCCCCGTGGCAACGATTGTGACAGGCCGGCAAAATCGGAGAGGGTACTTGATTCAGCGTCAAACCAATTGGTGAACCAAGGTATGCCTACCCAGCATATGAAGACAGGGTTCGATAAACTGCGCGGAAGAAATCATTGATGGTTCAACGAGCAAGACGGCGATATTCTGCAACGCGCTGTGGTGCGTAATGAGCACGGCATGGCATGTGCTGATCCACTGGTCATTCACTGCACCTGTATTTGTCTCCAATTTAAATTGTCTACAAATGTAATTTTACACAGCATGCGCTTGGCGAAATATACCAGGCAATAAATTATGCAAACTATTGTTTGTGTCTTCATTATTCAAATTCGCTAGGGAAAAGCGGTGTTCCGATGTAGTTACTATCTGTGAGCTGCGCTGTGGTAAACTCTCCCTAGGCGGCCAGAGGAAACGCTTTAAAGACACTCTAAAGATCTCACTAAAAGCTTTCGGAATTCATCACGCCAATTAGAAGACTGCTGCCAAAGATCGAAATTCGTGGCGTACATGATTACGCAAGGGTATAGTCACTCGTGAAGCAAACAGAACTGCGAGAGCTGTGGAAAGAAAAAAGGCTGGGGAAAAAAACTGCAGGAGATCCTCCTCCTGGAAGGTCAAGCATTCGTTGTCCACATTGTCAAAGAATATTTTAGCCAAAATAGATCTTACCAAGCCATCTTAGACTCACGGCTTCACACTTTCAACGCCACTGGATGAAAGGAATGGTCATCATCATTCTTGATGGACAAACACCAGCTGACTGCACTTACGTCCAAAGTCGCAGTCGACGTTTTCCTGTAGAACTTCGTAATTCGATTCTCTATGAAATAGCAGAACACGTATACAGGATGGAAAGCCGGGAAACATCAAGAACCATATGAATGGAATGAATGTCAATATATTAGAAATTAGTGACGGGAGGGGGAATATTGTGATAAACACATAATTATTGCCTCGGGAAGGAAAGGCATACAAATGAGGAGTTTACATAAATTTGGATTAACAGAATGCAAAAAATAGTTCAAGGAATTTGAATTTTAAAAAAGTCATAAAAGTCGAGAGGATCGACTTATTGCACTGGGTTTTTATCCCATATGGCTCGGTCTCTTTCCGCAGTGTGGCCTGCCGAAAGCGTCGCACAAAGAACGAACTCCGTAGCTCCAGCGACGACCCCCAGGAGTCTCCTAGAAAAATGCACTCGTGAACCGAAAGAGGTAGTCCGGCATCGAACCCACAACCTCTAGAGCGCGGGGCAGACGGCTTGACCACATCGCCACGGAGATCAACTGAGAAGCACAACAGAAACCGCACCAGCTGACGTCACAGGCGTGAAATTTACCACACGAGAAACAATTTAAACAACGCAAAAGGAAAGAATGCAGGACGGCAAAACCCGTACCTCAATTATAACCGAGGCAGGTAAACGAGGTCGAATATTTAATAGTTTGTTTTCTCAAGCGAACGAACGAAAATCAATGTAGAAACAGCAGGAATATTTATGAGTGACTGACTGTTCACATGTGGAAGAATATCTGTATTAAATTTTATTTTGAGGATTCGTGGCCTTCTAACAGTTCTTTTTTTTTTTTCCTGTCAAATTTTATTTTAAAATGTCAATGTTCTTTTCTAGTATGTGTTAAATGATCAAAATCCGTTTACTGCCAAAGGAAAGATGACTGCTCTCAGACTGTTTACTTGTATTTGTCTTCTGATATTGTGGAACAGATTCTCCACACTATTTAACCCTTGCATTTGTGTTATGGCTTGTCGCATTCTGAGCCATTCCCTCTTTTTTGTAAATTATAGTCAATAGGTAATCAAAGTGTGTGCCATTTTCAAGTTCCTACAAATATACAAATAATTGTGGTTATGCGTGTATTCTTCCACTACCGTCCATTTTCATTGCCGATACTACGCATACGCATAAATCTTTTACCGTGAACTATTTTATATTCATTTAAATATGTCTACATCCCCGATGTTCATATGTTCGAATCCCATTCCAGCCTTCATTTTGTTTTTTGTTCCCAGATCGACCCAGCTTACATTAGATGCAAGGAAATTTTCTGGAAAGTAAAAGCGCCCGTCGTATTATTAACCACATCGATTAAGGGTTGGTCTAAAATACGGGACTATAACCATATACCTAATACACCGTATGGCATGGACAGGGCTTCTTTACTTGTTGTTTATTTTGAAAATTCATTTGATGTTGCATCTTCGTTTCCGCCTCATCATTGTCATTAGCTGTTGGCTAATTCTTTACAGACGAAGCTGTAATGTCTAATTTAGTTGGTGTAATACTGTACGTGAATAAATAAATGCGTCGTTCTGTTTGTCATTACATTTAACTGTAACTATATCCTTGGTTCTTCTCTGTTCAGTTTCATGAGCCTCAATGTCTATGTTCTTGACAACAAACCTTATCTATTTCCGCCTCCCAAATGGTCTGAACACAATCAGATAAAAGAGGATTCAGGATGGAAAGTAGAGTATGAATTAAATAAGTACAGGTAGGTTGCAAACGGTAGATGAATCATGGATAATATCTTCAACAAGAGAACCATCTTTGAGAAATGTAGTTAGTACAATATAGATATTCCTTCATAAAATACTGTAAGACTTTTGACTATGTTCAGAATCAGATATGTTGGAACATTGTGAGGATTATGGATTGTCCAGCTCAGTCAGTCCACTTATTATATGATAAACAACAAGCTAATGTCAGAATAGCCGGTGGAATATCAAATTGGTTTGAAGTGCAAAGAGGAGTAAGAGATGGCTGAATTCTGTCCTTTTAATTGTTCAACATCTATACAGGTGGTGTCATGTGAAACGTCACAAATATTGAGGTCAAAAACAATTTTTCTTTATCCAAAACGGGTGGAAATCCGGTTCCGGAACTCAGATAAGCAGGTGACACGGTTCTCATCTCAAAAAGTTTAGAAGAGTTGATCCGGTGTGTCAAAATGAAATCAAAATATTTCCCTGAGCTTTAAAAAAATGTTGTTGTTTTTTTTTAAATAAACCAGACAAAATTAGATGCCAATCAAAAATCACAAACAACGACGAAAGTGAAAGTCACAAATTTTGAATATATTCGCCCCATAATCAACAGGAACGGGCATTGTTCAACTAATGTCAGAAGTAGATTGGCCGTAGCAATGCACAGGGGTCAAAAGTATTGAGAGCCTATAGCACAACACCAGTAAACAAGTTTTTTTTTTTAATTTTTATTTTTTTTTAGACCATGAGTTATTCCAAGATATGGTAACATACGGATGTGAGTCATGACGATTTCGCAATCACTGACAAAAAACATTGGGGTTGTTAAACTTATATGTGGCAGAAGAGTTCTTAGAATGTCTTTGACCGAGAAGAAATTACTGACACTCTACCAGATCTAAACATTGAAAAAAACTGACTCACGGGCAACATCGTTTCTTGGAAACAACTACACATTAAACGTGGATTGGAAAGAATAGTGATGGAAGGCATGATTGCTGGGAGATGGGACAGTGGTCGACCTGCATGGAGATTAGACACAAGACAGCGAAACACCTTGGGCATGAAACTGCACGAAGCAGAAGAATTGGATAGGAACAGAGAATCTTTTCGGTAGGCCGTGAGACGAGCAAAGATGTGCAACAGAAGTGCTACATGCTGTCGAGTCAGGTTAACTAATTCAGTGTGCTAAAAAAAAACTTGTTTTGGACCAAACATGGTAGACAGTCAAATGAACAAGTATTGTAATGTAAATGTCCGTTAACTGAGCATTGAAATTGTGGAAGATAACCCGAAACAAAACAAAATAACACAATGACCCTAGTTTGGCGACATATCGTCCTTATGTCAAAATGGAAGGTCGCATGGCGATATACTATTCCTTGGCACTGAAACAGTTAATACGTGTACATGCATTGACCCACTGTCTTAGAAATGTGCGTGCGCGTGCGCGTGCTCGTGCCTATATGTGCGTTGTTTGTTTCTGTTTTTCCCCTTTTGTAACCTCAATGTGTGTTAACTTTATTTTGTTTATAATTACATCACTTTGTTTTCTCACTTTTACATTTATTGTAACTGTAATAATTAGGACTTTTCTATCGGTCTGATCTGCCCCACCTCTGGCCAATAGGTGAGCGAGTCAATTTCAACGATCAAACCAAGCCCCGGAGCTTTTAATTCACAGAAAGGCGTAATTAAATATCCTTGAACGAACTCGATTAAACCACGAGCACTTTTGTCATTTGTAAATGAATGAGGAAGCCCGAGGAACGAGGCTTTGTGTCGATGGTAATGCAGTTTAGTTGCTCTTTCTCTAACGTTATTATCGTAGAAAAAGAAAACACACGCACAATGTTTTATATGTAGGATTTTAGCCTACGAATCAATTCGACCAGCGCTGGTGTTTTATGCTTTTAAATTTATACTCTAAAAACCACATTCAGTAGTTTCAGACACAAACTGAAAGTGAATGGTGATCATCTGAAATCGCGTAATTTTAGTTCTTTTTAAGGTGGACCATACTGATGAATGTAATTGTGGAACTGGTAAAATGACAAACATTCGTTGCAGGATTGTCCAATATATGAGAAAAGAGAAAGGTGATTTATCCTTGACCCGCTCCATCTGAGGACAAAATATGTGGGGAAGTCAACGAGCTTAAGTTGACTGCTGCTTTCTTTACATTTATTTGTGCTAACTTCTGAAGGTGAACTAAGAAGAAGAAGTGGAAAAGAAGAAGAGAAGGAGGGTGAGGGGAAGAGGAGGAGTAGAAAGAAGAAGAAGAAGAAGAAGAAGAAGAAGAAGAAGAAGAAGAAGAAGAAGAAGAAGAAGAAGAAGAAGAAGAAGAAGAAGAAGAAGAAGAAGAAGAAGAAGAAGAAGGCGGACGAGGAGGAGGAGAAGGAGGAGAAGAAGAAGAAGAAGAAGAAGAAGAAGAAGAAGAAGAAGAAGAAGAAGAAGAAGAAGAAGAAGAAGAAGAAGAAGAAGAAGAAGAAGAAGAAGAAGAAGAAGAAGAAGAAGAAGAAGAAGAAGAAGAAGAAGAAGAAGAAGAAGAAGAAGAAGAAGAAGAAGAAGAAGGAGGAGGAGAAGGAGGAGGAGGAGAAGGAGGAGAAGAAGAAGAAGAAGAAGAAGAAGAAGAAGAAGAAGAAGAAGAAGAAGAAGAAGAAGAAGAAGAAGAAGAAGAAGAAGAAGAAGAAGAAGAAGAAGAAGAAGAAGAAGAAGAAGAAGAAGAAGAAGTAGAAGAAGAAGAAGAAGAAGAAGAAAACTAAGAAGGACTTACTTTTGAAAGTACTATTTTCAATGCAATGTTAAGTGGCTGCAGTGTGCTTAATGCTGTTTATTACTTGTCTAATAACATGCGCTGTCAAAGTCGTGTCGTTCTGTGGGACCATCCTGTCGATAGCGTGCAGCTCGGCAACTCTCCTTCCCGCCCTGGCAATGGCGGTTATTGATTTACACTCGAAGGAGAACACCAGCTGAGATTGAGCAGGCAGATTTGATTGCCAAAAAGAAAAAGAGAAAAAAAAGAAAACCGGGATATGTTATCACCAGGTGTCATGCAGGGCGAAATTTGTGATCAATTCTCTCTCTCTCTCTCTCACTCTCTCTCTCTCTCTCTCTATCTCTCTCTCTCTCTCTCTATCTCTCTTTATCTATCTATCGCTCTCGCTATCTCTTTCTCTCTCTCTCTGACTCATTCTTCTTTCTCTCTTTCTTTCGCTCTATTTTTTCTCTCGCTTTCTCTCTCTCTCTCTCTCTCTCTCTCTCTCTCTCTCTCTCTCTCTCTTTCTATTTCAAAATTTCTTTCTTTCTTTCTTTCTTTCTTTCTTTCTTATCTGTCTTTCTTTCTTTCCCTCTTTCATTTTACCATATTGTCTCTCTCTTTCTGTGTGTGTGTGTGTATGTCTTTCTTTGTTACTTTCTCTCTGTCTTCCTTTCTTTCTTTATTCGTGTCCGTCCCTTTATAGTTGCCTGTGCTTCATCGCTATACCCTACTTTCATTAATGTTCCTGTTCCTGTTTTTAATTCTGACTCTTCCGTATGTCATTTATTTGTTTGTTGCTTTATACTTCCAGTATTAACCACTGTTTACTGTTCTCATCTATCTGACAAGGGCATTCGGTATGGTCTGTCGTGGGGGTCTGTGTAAGGCGCAGAAGAAGATCGGCTGTCGCTAACTCATCTGTCCCTCGTAAGATCTTTGCACACAGGCATAAACGGTATAATCAAGTTTGATGGTGCATGTTCAGCAGAGTTTGCGATCAAGTGCAGAACTAAGCAAGGTTGTGTACTTTCCCCATCCTCTTTGAAATATACGCTTCACTACAATTGAAATATGCCTTTCGTGATCAAGGTGGTATTATATACATTCACTCACGTTCAGATGGTGGCTTCAACATTGCTCAGAGATTGAAGGCCAAGACAAAAATTAGGAGGGTACTGATCAGAAGGTTGCTTTATGCAGACGATGCTGTATTTATGACCCACTCTGAGGAATAATTACAAAGCCTACTGTCTACATTTTCTAATGCCTGCAATGAATTTGGGTCAACAACTAGCAAAAGATAAGACATATTATGACAAATGGGGTACCAGCAATCTTTATTGGCGACGCAGAACTGGAGATAGTTAATAATTTCTTACACCTATGATAGGAGGTCAACAATAAATTAATCTTAAATCAGGAAATCAACATCGATTGATTGGCAAGGCAGCAACAACAATGAACAGGTTAACAAAGAGAGGCTGGGAGAACATAAACCTTGCTGCCAAAACAAAAGTCATGATCTATCAAGTTTGTGTCCGTAGTACTCTTATTTATGGCAATGAAACCTGGTCAGCTTACCTAAAGAGAAACGTTTAAACAGCTTTCATATGCTGTTTCTGCGAAAAGTGCCTGGTTTTAACCGTCTTTCTAAAAACGGGAAGGAAAGTTGAAGAGCTACGAGCTATCAACAAGATGGTCCCACAGAAAGACACCACTTTGACAGCGTATGCTATTAGACAATACCGAAATATTGGACAGATCTGGTGGTTTGTCGGTTTGACCCATGTTCAATCTTCTTAGACTTAGATAAAACAGACATATTAGGAGGATGAACGAACGAACGAACTAACGACCGAACGAACGAACGAACGAACGAACTAACAAACGAACGAACAAACGAACGAACAAACGAACGAACGAACGAACGAACGATAGAAAATCTTTATTTATAAAAGGTTAAAAATTGGGCACGCAGGCCTGTCTGACATTCTGCCCTTCTTCTCTATTTCCTCTCATTCATTCTTTCATTCAACATCATTTATGTAGCAAATTTTTTCAAGAAAGAGGGCCAAGAATAGACTCCTGAGGTACTCCAATATTAATGGTAATGGCTTGAGATAAAGATTTATTGTGTGATACTACTTGTTTTCTGTCTAATAAAAATGATTTTAATAATGTCACTATGTTAAAGCTTACTTTCATTGTTTCTAGTTTTTTTTTTAAATTAGAATAGTATGGTCTATCATATCGAATGCTTTTCTAAAGTCTATAAACACCGCTCCACATAGAGTATTGTTGTTAATACTTTGATGCCAGTTTTCTATCATGTTTGTTAGGGCCGTATGACAAGAGTATTTTGGCCGAAATCCTGACTGACTGTCAATTATTAGTTTGTGGCGAACCAAGTGCCCTAGTGATGTTTCTAGCGGTTTGGATAGTGAGGATAATATGGAAATTGGCTTATAATTACTCATGAGACGATCGTCTAGAGAACCAGCTTTTAAATGAGGATACACTTTAGCGATTTTAAAGGCTGGTGGGAAGTAACCTTTGGTGAGACATTGATTATATATAAAAGTTAGTGACTCGCAGATCGCTGGTGCAGCATGGCGAAGGGTCCGATTACTGATTTAATCTAGTCCTGATGAGTTATTATTTTTTTTTAGGTTACTGAGATAATATACTTCAGTGGTCGTTACTACCGGTATGTTGGAGTGAATGTCTCCATAGCATTTGTTCTCACAGAATGATGATAATAAAGAGATGCCATGAGGCGCACCTAGTATTGCAGCCTTCAGATAGTTTATGTCGGACTGAAAGAATCTAATTAATTGATCACATGTAACCTGATTTGTTGGTAATGATTGTGATGATTTGTGTTTGTTTGTCAAGGTATTAATTGCTTTCCATATATCTTTAGTGTTGGTTTTATCTATTATTAAGTTCTTAAAATAGATTTTCTTTTCCTTTCGAATAACATAATGAACTTTGTTTCTCAGACTACGGTACATAGTTATATCTCTATTTGTATGTGCTCTGTTCCCGTCTCTCATAAGTTCAACTACCTCCTGTGTGATCCACGGGGGCTTAATATGATGTTTAACACGAATTTCCTTAAATGGAACATGCCTATCAAAAATACTTAGAAAGGTCTTCAGCTAGTGGTCCAGAGCATCGTCTGGGTCAGGAAGTTGGTAAACATAGTAAAGAGATGAGTTGAGCAAGACTTGTAAAAAAGAAATCTCAACTGAAATTTTTATAATTTCTATATTTTATACTTATATGTTTGTGTTTTGGAGTTTTGGTACCTCTTTTTGACCACGTGCAACAAACTGAGTAGTGATCGCTCATTGCATTAATAGGTACAGTACAATCTGTGATGTTGTCAGCACACGTAGTATAAATATGGTCTATAAGTGTTGCAGATGATATTGTTATTCTAGTGGCTTGTTTGACTAACTGTTGGAAGTTATATGACTCTATTATGTTTTCCCGTGATTTGCTTGATTTGTTAGTGTATATGTTGAAGTCACCTAGCAGTATTATTTCTCTCGCATTACTAAAGACTACATCCATCATAGTGGTGCATATATCCTGCACTTTGGTTTCGATAAAGATAGCTAACTACTAGGGGTATGAGATTTTGAAGTTTAACATCAAGCCATACACACTCAATCTCACAGGTTTCAAAATCTAGAATGCGGTGGGCGTTAAGCGAGTTAGAAATATAAACTGCAATACCCGTCTCTTGTTTCTGATAGGGATCTCTTCTAATGGTTTTAAAACCTCTGATAGCGATGTCATCATCTGAGATGTTACCATTTAATCGACTTTCGCTAACGCCGAACATGTGAAAATTTTGATTAAGTATAAGTGATAGTTCGGGCAGCTTCCCTAATAGATGGCAGATGTTTAAATGCCCGATTCTGAGCCCATTATTACTGAGCCAGTGTTCGTACTTATTAGACATTTTAACAATGCGTAATCATAGATTTTTTTAAAACACAGAATGAATACAACTTCGTCCCTTATAAAACATACACTCTAAAGAACAGAGAAACAGTAATATCTCTATCAATATACAAAAATAAAAAATACGTATACAGATCGGTAAGGGTGAGCAGTGAAGACCACCTCACTGATAGTATTAACGCAATAAAAAGTATTATAAAAGATATACAACTAAGTACCAATTTATGTGACGTCAATGCGAGTCAATGTTTATAGTCACGTACAATCTAATACGTTACTGTATAAAACAATAACCAAATATGCACATAAACGTTCTAGGAGAGGCTCTTTCTTGTACCGAGATCCGGTGTTGCTTTGTGCTAAGTTGCTAGTAAATATCAGGTTTTGTTGGTTGTTGGTACAGCGACATCATAAGTACTTGTCGAAGTGTAGCTGGACTGTAACGTGTGAGGTGCAACCATTCTGGGTTACAATGAAATGGGTACTGTTGATGTCTCATGGGTATGTAATGACTACCAACTACAGCCTCTGGTTGGTGGCTAACAGGAGGTTGTAGTGGCACGTCGTTGTTGCTGGAAGTTGGTTCCTTTCTGTGGTGAATAGGAAACATATCTTCATATTTATTACCCTCCTGTGTGAAAGACGACGTATTGTACGGACTTGGTGTAGTGGAAGTGTCCCGTCTGGCTTGGATTTCAGGTGCAGTGGTTATGAGTGGTCTGCGCACTTCTTGCCTATTGGTACTTGATGTGACGGGAGTATGTCGTCTGGCTTGAGTTTCAGGTTGAGTAGCTAAAAGTGTCCGACAAGACTCTGTATTGGATGTATGGTATGTCCGTCTGGGATATTTGATATTTTTTGGCGAGCAAGCTGGTTCCCAATGTAAACAAATGTAATTAATCCTTATAAAGACTTTTTTGTTGCACCATCCTGTGAAGTGAATGACGGTGTGTTGCTGATGAACTGTATCTTGTTTTGAGAACAGAACTTCTGCAAAATGTTGTTATTTATGTCAGCTAGACGGCGCTGGAGTCCATAACTAGGTGATATGATGTAGGAGAAGAATATGGACGAGTTAGGAAAAGTGTGACATAATCCGTTCAAGAGTGCCAGAAGTTGAGATCCTGTGATTTGTTGGTTGTTCATGGTGTCGTTAATACCAATGTATACGATGCCTTTCTAACGTTGTGATTTACAGCCAACCTGCTTATTTTGTCTGTTAGCCGGTCAACACCGGCTCCAGGCAGTGGGATTATGGAAAGAATGTCTTTGTCTGAAGTTGCCATCCGGTCGCTGTATAAATCTTTCATTAAAGAATCGCCTAGTATAATGTGTGTACAGTCTGGTCGTGCTGTCGGTACATGTTGGTTGTCAGCACGTCTCGCCCGTTGTTTTTTTCCATTTCCTATTATCAGCAGTCTTAATGTCTCCGTTTGGTTCTCCCGGTGTATCTTGTAGTCATGTGTTGCCCTTTGGCAGCATATTAAAGCACTGTACGTTTTCTGGTAATTTTTCTTGAAGCACTTCGAACCTATTGCTTATTTTGACATCAATGGGGGTAGACTGCTTGTTGTTGTTTATCTTCCTCTGCGCATTGAGGTGTTTGTTGTTGTTTATCTTCCTCTGTGCGTTAGGGTGTTTTCATAGTAGCTATCTGTTCTGGGTGAGACTAACCTTCCCCAAGATTTCCCAAGGATGAAGCAGATGCTTGGTAATTGCATGCTTCTTCGGTTTGGCTGGTAGAGGACACATTCTGTAAGGTTTGAACTGTTTTTCTCAGCAGCAAATTTTCATCTTGCTAGAGCGCGACTTCTGTCTTGAGAGCATTGTAATCACTGCTTATCTTGCTGTTTATTTTAATGTTAATTGAAATAGTGACAATGAGAGCCTTTAGCGATTGTTCTAGTTCCTCAATGCGCTGTTTACAGTCGCACGAATGTCCATTGATAGTTAAGATGCTATTGTTATCTGAGGCAGGTACTTCTTCAACAATGTCCACGTTGGGTTTTATTTTGTTTTGGATGCGCTCCTTTGGGTATTCAATGGCCAAGAGCACTTGTGGGTTCGCAGGCCTCGTGTTGATGTTGTCATGTACACTCGCCGTATGAGTTAAGTGACGAACATTGTTAGCTGGTGTGCTGTCAACAGCTGTAGTTGCGGGCTGTGTAGATTCGGTGTATGTCAGTATCGAGTTTTCAAGCTCAACAAAATCTCCTTTTAGCCAAGAAATAATGTTTTCAAAATTTCCCTGTGTCATGAGTTTATTTTTCGTGTGGTACAAATGTATCGTAATCACTGGCGTCGTAATCAGGTCTTCAACATGGGCCCCGTGCTTATCTTCTCTGGGTTCAATTAGTTCATGCCTGTAGTAGTTGAGTAGACAAGTTCGGAATGCCTCATAATGGAGTGTGTTGTTAAGGAAACCGTAACACACTGTCCTGAGTTGGTGTGTTTGATGACTAGGCCGGTGGAATTCATACACTTGGATAGCTTTTTCTTCGCGGCCCTCTCTTTGTTTAGTGTGTAAGTTGTATTGGCAGCCGATCGTAAACTGGAGCGAGTCCTTTCACCATTCACTTCTAATACGGAGCTCTCTCCTTCTTCTGACATTATTGCACAATGTTACAAATAACTAAACTTGAAGAATGCAGCAATCGCATTGTTAACTAGCCACGCCGTGAGCAATTTGAGGTCCCGTGTTGGTTGTTTCTGGCATGCCTCGTGCACTTGATTGGTTAAAATGTAATAGTTTTCAACTATCACTTGAAATGAATATTATATACAAACACGCATTTTTGCGATAATCAACACTTGTATTAATCTAAAAACTATTTAACCACATCCACAGAATCACAACGAGCACATCAAAGAACATATTTTTGGTGAATTACGGGTGGGTAAAAGGTCTTGGTGTTGGTCTCTACTACGGTACACAGACGTGTGTAAGCGGGACATGAATGATATCACAACCCTACAAAATAATTGATTTTGTGCCAAAAATTTTACACTTGATTTTGCATAAATGAAGTCTGCTAAATCCCAATAGCATTTGTCTGTAACAGCTCAAGTTTTTTTTTAGATGCCGTAATGTGTGTATTTAATTAATATTATTACATTATTTTCAATATAAGGCTCTGAAGGGAGAAAAAAAAAACTATCACTATCTAGTCCCTTTCAACATTTGGAATTTCAATGGTTTGGACAGAGCCAAAGAACCACTGACAGACTGGCACCTTGCCGTCTTGAAAGATGATAGTTTGTAAATTGGAGTTACACCTCTCCATAACACAAAGCCTTGTCTAAATTTAGAGACCATGTGTTGCCCATGCAGCATGATCCCTCTCTCGACTTGTCTAGTTTACCCCAAAGAAAAGGTGACACCAATACGCTTGAAACAAGGCAAGCTGCATATGTTGCTGGATCAGCAAAGCAATACTCTAGAACCACGATAATAACTGTTGTTTCTGTGTTGTCAGTATTAAGGGAATTAATGGGGGGGGGGGGGGGGGGGGGAGTACACAAAACATGGAAATATCCAGATTTAAACGGCCTGTTCCACGCGGAGATGGCATATAAATTCCAACATTCGGTCAGATTTTGGATTCACTGCAAGAAGATGAAATAGCAGTGGCATGTTGCTCGACAAGTGAGAGTGATAGTGTGTTCGAAGATGATTTTCCACCTGCTTAACGCTTCGATCAGCGTGACTTGGTCGATCTAATCCGAGATTTTTATCTCTCCAAGGAATCTTCAGAATTTTTGGCTTCAAGATTGTTAAAAAATAGAACACTGACTGTTGAAACAATGGTTACATTTTATCGCAGCAGAGGGCAAGGTTTCCTTCCATTTTTTATTTTATTATTTTTTTTTTTTTTTTTTTTGGGAAATAAAACAACCTTGTTAATTGTACTAATGTAGGAGATCTTGTCAACGAAATGAATACAAGTTACACACCAGTTGAGGGTGACTTTTCATTGACAATTCTAAAAGAAATTTGAAAGATGTTCTCTTACACAATGGTAACAAATATGGCTCAGTTCCAATTGCCCATTCTACTACAGTAAAGGAAGAGTGTGTTACAATAAGCACAGTTCTGGAAAAAAAAATTTGAGTATTTAGAACAATAATGGGTAGCTTTTGAAGACCTTAAAATGATGAACTTCTAGCTTGGACAGCAAACGGGATTCGCCAATTTTTTTTTTTTTCACATATCCTATACAGGACATCACTGTCAACACCAGCATTTTAACGCTGTCATTTATTTCTTGGCAAGATTACGCTCAGTAGTTTGCCATTGATTTCTGAGCGGCCGGCTCACTTATCCCTAAGTTACCAACACGGCGATAACCGCTTCCAATTCTCGCATGCTGCGCTACCCCACGTGGACAAACGGGATTACTGAGAAAGTCGTTTAAAATCTATGCCAGGGAGACCGATATTCACCAAATGCCCATGCCGTATATGCTTATGGAATAGCAGGGCAAAAGATGCGTACTGGACAAATAAATAGTAGCCGTTGAGGGATGAATTTAAAGTTGGAGAAGAAAATGTTGTCAACAAGCCTCTCATTGTTCGAAAGAGTTCTACTGCCACCATTACATATACAGCTTGGCTTGATGGAGCATTTTATTTAAGTCACTGAACAACGATTGCACATGTTTTAATTATTTAAGCAGAAAGTTTACGTAATTGAGCACTGAAAAACTTAAAGCTGGAATTTTTGATGGGCATCAAATTATTATAAACGATCCAAATTTTATTGATTCGATGAACATATGAGTCCACAGCCTGGACATTTGCTTTAGTTGTGCACAACTTTCTGGGTAACTTTAAAACAGACAATTATTCTGAATTAGTTGATAATATGCTGTCGAGGTTTTGTAAGCTTGGATGCAACGTAAGCATAAAATTGCACTACGTCCATAATCATTTATATTTATTTCCCGAGAATCTTGGCGACTTTAGTGAGGAACAAGGTGAAAGATTTCACCAAGATATAAAAACAATGGAATTCGGTCCTCACCCGAGGCATAGTTTTTGCAGGTCCGCATGGCCGAATGGGTAAGAACGCGTGTTCTTGCATCCGTTGTGCTGTTTCCGAGGTTAGGGATTCAATCCTGACACCTGACAGCTGGACTAAAATGTTGACCTGTCGTCCTTGATTTGGGGACGTAAATTACAAGTACCTCTGAAGTCGGAGTGGATTCGCTGATGGCGAGGGATACTGTTAATAGGGAAAGGTAATCCACACGCAAAATTCAGTTCATCACTACTGTAAATTGTGTGTATGGACTACGCTTGAGTTCAAAGCGAGCGAGCGCAAAACAAATCAAACAAACAAACAAACAAACAAACAATGGAAGAGATTTACCAGGGACTTTGGGATGCCCACATGATGGCAGATTACTGTTGGACCCTTAAGCATGACTGTCTGTGACAAAACGTCAGTGGCCCATGTCCTCAGGCCTTCTTTGGGTTTGGGTAAACAGGGGGAAACAACTTTCGGGAACCCTCAGTTCTCTTGTTCGCTCAATCACCATGGAAGATAGTTCTCTGGGATACTTTAACAACACGATCTTTTTAATAGAACGATTAGATATATGTCTTGTCTTTAGGGAAAACCCGTTAGGGCGCCTTACACCAAATACACACCAGTGCAACTTCTGGTGCAATTCATGTCCGTTCCAATACTTACCGTTTGGTATTTGCAGCATGTCTATTTAATTCAAAGATTAGGACAACACTGCAGCCTACTACTGGGGAATGGAAAGGTAATAATTGGGTTTTATTTAATACTGCTAGACCTTGGTCTATAAAGCTAACTGGTTGTCTCGACTAGTGAGACGAATTGGCGAAACGGCAGTCTTGCCATATTGGGAGTGGGTTGACCGTTGGCCAATCTAGCTAAGCGTCTTGTTCTTGGCATTGCCTGGGAACGAATCTGAGCAATATAGCTTCCCAGATGATTTCACTTGTTCTTGGCAGCAGATGGGCGGGGGCTATCTTTCCTCCTACGGCCTGAACTCTGCATACTGTCTTCTTTCATTGGAAGATAATCAGTATATAGCTACGGTATGCCGGAAGGAGGGAAGGGCTCCGTGGGGATGGGTTTCACCCATCTATGATCTATCTTCTTGAGCCGGAAGAGGGTATCTATTGGGCTATCTTTTTCATCTTTTAGCGGATAGGGTGGCCGGGTGAACTGAATAGTTACTGGTCGGTAAGATCATCTAGTTCTACGTGTAAGGTGAGGCACTGCAGGTACATTGAGGCGACAGCTCAGACAAGAGCAGCAGCCGGAAGGAGTAGTATCTTCTTTCCTATTTTTGCTAGGGATGGGGAACTACAATGCGTGCCATACAACCCCACTATTATAATATTAGTTAAGGGGGAGAAACACATATCAATAAGCACACCACACCACAAGAGCTTTGTCGTGAGAAAGGCATGGTTTGCAAGTGAGAGAGAAGCAAGGAAACGAATGTGCCCAATAATAATAAAGGCAGGGTATGAGTGTGGAGAGTGAGTCTTATATGCAAAATGTTCCTAGGGTCAAACGACGGGACTTCGTCAAGCTGAAGGCCTAGTCTAGGAAAGACGCCACCAATCCAGGACCTCTTGTCAGGTCAGGTCTCAATCAGGTCTCTTGATTAGTACTATTATATATATATATATATATATATATATATATATATATATATATATATATATATATATATATATATATATATATATATATATATATATTGTTTTGACAACTGATATGCTGAGACCAGTAGGAGTCTCCATGTCGGCTGTACCTGAAGTTTACGCTGGAGGCTTTCACTATTGTTTGTCATATCCAGGGTCCTCTTCTTTTGGACGTGACTAAATCGGACAGTATCAACAGGGTTTCTATGCTAAAGCTATATACTCCTGATGAAGCCAGGTCAAGGTATTGACCATACCACACATGGTGTTACTAACTCTGAGAGAGAGGCAAGGTTGGTCTTGGGCAAATGACAATTTGCGGTGATGGCGCATCTCAAGTCCTTTCAGCGACATAGGATCGAGAGCAGTTAGTTTCTTGGCTGGGCCTACGCATGATTATCCTGCATACCCATTTTGTACAGGACAGTGAAAGGCACCTATCCATTACACCTTCATGAACAATTCCCATTATTTGAAACCTTGTGCCAAATGAACTTAATTGACTATGAATAGAAGTCCTCACAAACCAGTGGCTTTGGTTCTACAGCAGCCTGTTGTTTCTACGGGGAAAGGAAAGAACTGAAAACTGATTGGTTGAGCTGTATGTGGACTGACCGGACAGTGTATTAAGCTCGGTCTGTGAAGAAAAGCTACCTGAGGCTCTGTGCCTGAACTTTATCCTTATTGTGTCTGTTTAGAACTATCTGTTTTAACTGCCTCGATGTTTTCCTGTGCTGTTCTTTATTAATTTAATAAATCACGTTTTAGTTTACTCCAACGATCACCGTGTTATCTATGGATCAGCCAGAAAGACACGTTAGGGATTAGGTCCCGAGGTCGAAAGAGAGAGTGACAGTGAGTCCGGGGAACGGAGGAGGGTTGGCAAGCAAAGACCTATCCCAGCCAGGGCTATAGAAGATTATTGAAACATTGTGACAGGGCTATTTGGGACCCTCCACGTAGCTTGGTACACTGTCCTAGCAAATCACATTCCAGGAAGTTCTCGAAAAGAAGCTTTTAGTGTGTTGAATACAGATTAATTTTTAAAGTGCTAGTGATAAAGTTTTAATACATTTTCAGTGTTTTAAATGAAGGCAATAAATGTATAGTAATTACATATAATATGAATGCAGGTTACAGACAAAATGCAACTGATGGCTCCTAACTCTAGGCGTGTACATAACAATTGCCCTAAGAAGATCATTCTTAGTTATCTCAAAAACTAGAGCTAATAGAAAAACATCTGATTACATTTTTGGAATCAGCACCACATAATTACACAAGAACAGCTAGACCATTTAAGGCACCAAAATGTGTTTAGACCAGTGTATAGCACCTTGGGAGCCAGTCGCCGCTGGTCGCATTACAAGAAGGGAAAATGTCAGGGGTGGAATAAATACAACGGAGAAAATGATTGCAGATAGGCCAGACACTGAGCGTCTGAGACGTCAGATGGTGCGTGATGAAGGAAATGACCATGCGATCACAGGCAGCCTTTGTAGAAGAAAATGTACCGTGCGAATTAGTCTGACCAGTCACATTCGCTGTTGCCATGGATTGTAGTTATTGTGTCTTTTTTTAGCACAATGCAACAAACTATGTCAAGATGACAAGGTGCCGGATCAGTTTTGAATGTCCTAAATAGATGTTGAATAGGACAATGTACATGTAGAGTTGTGCTTTCATGGGTAAGACACACAGAGAAATAGGCAGGCAGACAGATTTATTAGCATGACACAGACAGACAGAATGACTGAAGTATGGAAAAGGTAGGAGACAAACAAAACTACTAAAAAGGAGGACAGCATATCAATTTTAGGAAATAAAGAAGGGAAACCTAAAGTTGAAGGAAACGGGAAATATTACAAGAAGAGAACAAGATAAACAGACAGATACACAGACGGACGGAAGGACGGAGAGGTGAATTGTTCGAAGATGTAAGGTTGAAGGGGAAGAACGAACGAACAAACAAACTTTATTTTTAAAGGGTTGAGAATTGGGCACGCAGGCCCGTCTAACATTCTGCCCTTCTATCACTCTCTTTCATACATTATTTCATTCACACATCATTCAAGGATATCAGAGAACAGCAACAATATAAATGATATGCATTATAAAGGCATGGGCAAAATGCGAACATCAATACTATACGACTTAGTAATATTAGCTAATGGTGTGACACTTGTTATTAGCCATGTGGAATATATTGGCCTACCAAAATGGGACTGGCTGTTTTACTAGGGTTTTGTTATTATTATTATTATTTGTATTATTAAGGGGGAAGATAATCCGTATTGAGATAGTGTTCGAATAATTTGCGATTATATGTATAGGGATTGGTGATGTCTTTGATTTCTTGTGGAAGATTGTTCCACAGCTGAGCTGCAAAGTACGTTAAGCTTGTTTTGTATACGTCAATCATAGGCTTTGGAATGTGTAATATATTTAATCGTTTACTGTGTCTAGAATTATATTTAAACAATGGTCAAAGGTAATTTGGGGCATTCCGATGCAGGATTTTGTGAATTAGTTTAGCCTTATTGAAAAGCAGGCGTTTGAGGAGTGGTAGTAACTGAAGGCGTTTATGCAGGCTAGGATTGTCAGATAAATGTTTGCTATAAATTAGACTCATAGCCCGTTTCTGGAGTGAGTAAAGTCGCTTGGTGCTTGAATTAGAACAACCGTCCCAGATTGTAGAGCAGTAGTCAAAATGTGTCGTATATGAGAAGTATAGAAAAACTTTGTGTGTCCTCATCAAGGAAATTTTTTATTTTGGCGAGTTGGTAGACTTTTTTAGCTGTTTGTTTAGTGAGCGCTTGAACGTGGGAATTAAAGGTTAGGTTTCTATCAATGATTAGGCCTAATGTTTTGTGCTCAATTACACTTTCTACTGGCATGTTATCGATGTGAAGTTGAAGCGATGTGTGTGAGTTTAGAGTTTGAAGTTGTTGTCTGGTTGTTAATAACATTGATTTTGTTTTAGTGATTTTAATTTGCATACGATTTGCATAGCTCCACCTAACTACATTATTTAATTCTTGTTGCAAAGACGACTCCAGCAAAATACAGTTTTCAGCGTTTGAATACACTGCAAATAGATCGCAGGACGACTGTCAGAGTGTTGGGGGAATCAAGACAGGACATAGAGAGGACAAGGGACAGTAGAAATAACGATAGACAGGACATGGGTAAGGGTTCCGGGATGTCATAAGACGGGACATCGGTAGGACGGTAGAGAGATTAGAGACAGGACATCAGTGAGGACACGGAGATGTCACTAATAGGATAACCGACAGGATAAGACCTAGCCAATATAGGAGACATAAGTTCACGGGACGCTGTCCTGAACTGACCAGACGGCGCTACACAAACGACCCAACACAACACGGGCGGACTAACGCATTACGTGACGGTTGAGACAGCCCGAGTTGTCACGAGGGACACGTGGCCCAGTACCACGAAATGAACTGACCAGTTTGAAAACGTCAGACGGGACTCAGACAGTTCGAGAGGAAGGATCGTTGTTTGTTCTGGAGCGAGTGTATTGCTTCGCGAGAGTGCTAGTTGAAGATAGCGAGCAATTGTGTGTAGGGCTTATGTAATTGACTGAGTGCAACAAGTGTTTGTTAGGCGGCGTTGTGTATAGAGTGATTTCACCGCCTTTTGTGTAATCATGACAATGATCAGTGCCTTATCGCAAGTCCTCAGTTTCTGTGCAGGCCATGGAAAACATCATATGTTGGACTCATAATAAGGAACTGGTGGCTCAGTAAAACAACACGTCGAAAATTGACAACTTTCTGACTTCACTGATGAACCGTGGAACGAAGTAAACAACGTTTAAGTTCAGGAAAATCGAACACCTTTTATTTCGGCGTTAAATAGAATAGTCATACATGCTGTAGTGACAAATCAGAGTCCCGTAACACCGGGAGGGCAACTAATTTTGCGTACACTAATCTGATGTATTATCAACTGTCCTACATTTGCCTGACCTTCGTTCAACGACACTTCCATGTCCCTCTGTCCATTCAGGTCGTCTTTGCTATAATCTTCCTCCGAATTTGTCCGTCTAGAGTTTGCCCTTCGTTCGCAAATCCATGGCGTTCTCAATATGCTGCTAGCTGTTCTTAGCTTGGAGTGATTTCCACTGCTAGCCTCCCGACGATCCACTAGCCACACCGAGTTGTCCTCTGAATGTTACACACACCAGTTTTCCTTGAACGTTGCACAGCGTATGATTTTGTTGTCACGCTGGCCTTGGTATGACGTATCTTCGTATCTCTTGGTTTTGGTGTACTGTCCACTTCGATGTCCACTTCGGGATTTTCCTTCTATCCTCTTTGTATAGTGTGCTTTGGCAATAGCTATGTGGCAATCAGGTTCTCCTGAATTAAAATGTATAGAACATACGTACGACTGATGCTTTAGTGAGTACGTATGGAGGATTTGAATACCTGCGTGTATGTAAGACGCTGACATGTATTCCACCGATGGTGTCAGAAGTGTACAATCTTAAGATTGTATGAACCTACAGGCTGAAAGTATGATAAAGTGAAAGGCGAACTGTGGTGTGACAGGTATTCCACCGATGGAGTCAGAAGTGTACAATCTTAAGATTGAATGAACCTACGGGTTGAAAGTATGATAAAGTGAAAGGCGAACTGTGGTGTAAGAGGTATTCCACCGATGGTGTCAGAAGTTAGCCAATCTTATGATTGGGAAGAACCACAGTCCGTGTGAAAAGTAAAATTAATTGTAAAAGTGAACGAATGAAAAGGAATTTACGAGTGAATGTGCGCAGCCAAAGATGAACTAGAGAGAGAAAGTAAATCGAGAGCTGGTAGAAAGTAAAGAGTATTAAAATTTATAAATCAAATATATTGAATTTGACATGTATGTTATGTGCATATAAACGTTTCAGCTGAAGTTCCAGAGCTGGTAAAGACTACTACCACATAACAAAACAAGACATTACGACAGAAGACAAACGACCGACGAAACTCATTAAATATTATACCGCATCTATTTTTCCTCCGAAATGTATTGACTTGACAGACAAAAAAACATTTGTTTGTGATAATAATTGTTGCTTCTCTATACGAACAGAAGTGATGTATGTAATGTAAGTAACATAGCAACTACCCAGACAGTGCAAAGAGCACAGGCAAAACTTCATCTGCGAGTGGCACTGGGAAAACCCAAGTGTATTAAATCCAGATAAATACCCATTTTTTTCGATATTGCTATTACAACGGCACTCTATTTTTTATATTGCTGTAAATTAACTGTTGAAAGGATTGCCATTGTATATTGTATTAGTATTCTACATTACTTTGGTGTAAGAAACACCAAGAACAATGTCAACTTTGAAAGAGTGCATTGAAGCAGGGAAAGATTTAGGTTATACTGGGGACAAAGTAGAACAATGGGCAAAGAAGGAATATAAAAAACATAATGATAGAATTACTCCCATAGAGAGAGAAGAAAGAGACAGAAAAGCTGTTGCAGAGATGGAAGAAAGAGCACAAGAACGCTTACATAAGAAAGAATTGACTGAAATCGAGGCAAAAAATAAACAGGCAGAATTAGCTGTAGCTACCAAACTTAAAGAACGAGAAATAGCTGAAGCTACCAAACTTAAAGAATTAGAATTAGCACAAAGAGCAGAGGAAACCAAGTTGAGAGAAAAGCAGTAAGAAATAGAAGCAAACAATAAGAAATTAGAAGCAGAAACGCAAGCGAAAATGAAAGAACTAGAGGTTGAATCACAGGTGCATATTGCAACTACCAAATTAAAAAGTAAGGAAGAAGAAAACAAATTTACTAAGTACAAAGACGTAGTTAAACCATTCTGCCAAAGCGATTCAATATCAGCGTGGTCCTAAAACTTCGAGTTCCAAATGAAGTACGAAGAGGTCCCAAGAGAACACTGGGCCATGATCTATATGAGAAATTTGTCAGCAGTTAAAAGTTATTGAATCAATCCCACAAGAACTCAGGAAAGATTATGACTCTATACATCAACGTATCATGCAACACTTTCCGTTAGATGCACCAAGTTATCAGGTACAGTTCTCAAAATTAAAACCTAAAGCAAATCAGACCTTCATTGATTACGTTTCTCAGGTTCAAGATATTTATAATAAGTGGCTGAACGCTGCAAAGATGAACAAAAGTTATGAAAAACTTAGGGATCTTATGATAATAGACAAAATTATTACATCAATTCCAACACCATTTGCCAAATTTTTACAACAGTCTGATATTTAATCATTAGAACAGTTGGAGAAAAAGGGATTCGCTTATTTTTGTTCCAACAGAGATATTTTCACATTATCCATCAATGAGAATAACATAGTAGCTGCAGCTAACACCAAACCACAAAAACAATTTAGATACAAAGAGAAACAAAAATCTAATGCACCATAATGTCCATATTGCAAACTTGAACATTTTCAATATCAAATGTGTGATTCAAACCCGGGTTACCCAGCTCACCTAGATATGAGGGTGAAGAAACAATAAAATAAGAGAGAAAACTACCAGCGCGCTGTAAAATGTTATTTTTGCAAAAGTTTAGGCCACCATAATTCTAGATGTCCAGGGCGCCAGAGATTGAAAAATGTGAATGCAGTACTTATTGATTCATCGTCTGATGAAAGCGAGAGTGAAAGCAAGGCACCTATGAACCTGTCCGGAGTGCAATGAAGATACCCCAACTGATAACTGATAACTTATAACTGACTGAAGCCAGCGTGAATGCGAGGGAGTGGAAAGAATGCAGGATAATGTGCTTGCAGCAATAGATATTCTAAATTATGATAAATGTCAAACATGTCATAGATTTCATGAGGATGGTGTATTAAAATGCGGGCATACTATCCTAATTTCAAATGAAAATGCCAATACAGTAATTTCCGACATAGGAAAATTAATCGTCCAGAAGGGCATGGTTAATGACAAGCCTTGTCAAGTTTTGCTCGATTCCGGCACTACTTTAATTGGTTTAAGGAAAGAGTTTGCCAACGCAGAAGATTACACAGGCGAGCATATAAATTGCCGAACATTTTCAGGCAATGTGGAGAAATATCCATTGGCTACAGCTCACATTTGTACACCCTTCCTTACAGACACATTTATGTGTGCAATTTTGGATAACCCTTGTATAGATCTAATCACAGGGTGTTTACCGGACGCAAAACACTGCACACACAAAGAGATTAATGCCTGGGAGAAAAGGCATTTGAAAGAAAAGCCAATAATGAAAGTAACTCCACTGATAAAGACTTAAGTAATCAAGAACAGCAACTGAAATTAACAAACCCAAGGGACGCAACTACTCAAAATACCACAAAACAGCCTAAGATATTACATAAAACGGATCTGTTTCATGGAAATTATTGTGACGTTCTAAACAAACTTATTACGAACCAAACTATTAAACCCACATAAAGTTGCACTATTATTACAACAACTGCACGGGAAAACAGTGACACAGACAAACAAGACACACACATGACAACCCAAACACCTTACTTAGAAATAGAAGCAGATGCCCTACAGTCTAGTTCTAGCAGACAACACAGTCTAAAAAACACGTCAGCAACACGTTACACAATGACATGTTTTCCAAGGGACACAACAAAAGAAACATAACTCAAAAACAAAACTCATCGTGATGGAATATAACAATCTCCATCTCATCTGTATTATTCATGCTGCTAATGACTTTATTTATAGCACAGTATATATACCAACTGACTTTATTTATAGCACAGTATACATACCAACTGCAGTCAACAACAACCATACTGATGAATGTAAACCTATTAAGGGTGTGTAATACATCACTGATAAGAAATATTTTTCCACCATTTTTGTATGAGATCATATATGAAACCAAAATGGCCATCTCATTTCATTGGAATGTAAAACCTATAAATTTAATTTATGTACAAATTGTGAAATCTATTGTGTGCACGATACAATTGTTTGGGCTCACTGTGAAGCCACCAAAAGTCGAGTTGGCATTCGATATCCATAAGATATCCAAAGGCCACTTAAGTTAGTTAGTTAGTTAGATAGTCTTTCCTCTTGAGCCTAAGGCGGCGCATAGGGCAGAAGTCCTGTCTCTCCATGCTTGGCGGTTCGCTGCTACCTGTTGTAGATCTTGGATATTTACTTGGCCATTGAATGAGCCTTCTCTAATGATGGTTCTACGCAGGGTCTCTCTTGGTCTTCCCCGTTTTCTTTTCCCTACTGGTGACCATATGAGGGCTTGGTAGGGGAGTCTTGACTTGTCCATTCTGAGTACATGGCCGATGTAGTTCCAACGGCGTCTTCTTATGAAATTTAATACACTTAAGTACTGATGATAAAATCGTGACCAAAATATTGAATATCACGATGCCTACCACCAAAAAGCAGATTAGAAGCCTTTTAGGCTTGGTAAATTATTACAACAAGTTCATACCGAACTTGGCCCAAATCACCAGTGTATTTCCAGATCTTTTAAGATCTAAATCAAAAATCGATGTGCAGAGTGCTGTTTTAAAGAACGCAATGTCGCACTTGAAATATTATTTCTCTAATGTCCCTAATCTTTGTCTACCTAATAAGAAATTGTCTTATACTCTCAGAACAGACGCCAGTGCCACGACAATTTCTGGGGTGTTGCTCAAGGCCAGACATATACCATCAAATAGTTTACGTCAGCAGGAAGCTATGCCCAGCAGAATCACATTATGGTGTGTCTCAATTAGAGGCTCTTGCAATTGTGTAATGTGTTAATAAGTTAATTAAGTACCTTGCCGGGACACACTTCCTCATCGAAACTGACAATTCCCCATTGTTGGTGATCGAGAAAGGACAACCCGAAAACAATAGAAATTACCGATGGGCCCTTTTTCTACAGAATTATTCTTTCACCATTAAACATTTCAAGGGTTCTAAAAATATTTTGGCCGACTTGCTATCGAGACCGTCAGACCATACAGTCGAGCAGATCAACAAGACAACAGAACAGCGCTAGTCATCTAGAACCACTACAGATTAGTGTAAATGGATATACGATAGTATATTAGATAGTATTGCATTGTTAGAATTATTTTATTACAGTTGCACATGGATAGAAATGTCCCCATAAGTAGAAATTTAAAGGTTAAATAACATCAATTTAATATCCTATAGTTAGTTTTTCTTAGAAGATATTATAAATATGAGTTAGAATATTTTCTTAGCTAGTAAATTACTTATATGATATCACATTTTTGTGCTCATAAGTACTAACATTTCAAACATAAGGGAACTAAGACAACATCCTGTAATATTTAAGTAGTATACTTAGTTATAGTTCTTTAGTTAAACATCAACTAAACCTTAAGTGAAGAAATTGAAGTAAACCGTAAGTTAAGAAATGAAATTGATTTTCCCCTTACTATTGCCTAGCGCAATTATACAAACTTGTATATAATGTATCTCAGTTATAAATTTAAACGATATAGATATTGTGCTATTATACTCATAAAACTAAATCAGCTCGTTTTGGCAAAGCGTGCCTATTTTAATTATATGAGAAACGTTTTTAACAATGCATAGAATAAATGACTGAGTGAAAAGCGTATAAGAGGAAGAGTGAATGCATTAAAACAAGAAGTATGAATAATGGTGCATAGTTTTTGTGCACAGGTATTTTTTTAATTATTTGTCTACGTCTGTTTGTGACACATGTGTGCGTTCATTGATTTTATATATGTTGACTTTAGAATTACATTACAACTATGGTTATGTTTTCAAAGATCACAGTTCGGTAACTAATCTTAAAAATTGAGCATAGGCCTTCATTTGTGAGATATGGTGACCTACCTGATGACACTTGGAAACCAAAAGTACACAGATTATAAACATACATCTAGGTTTCTAATTAAAACATACAGTAGGAATAACATAACACGCAAACTCACAGAATACGAACATATAACGTACAAACACCACTTTCTAAGAAAGGGAGATCACACTTATACAAGAGACACAGGCGATTAATAGAGGTTACGACTACACAATAGAAAAGTCTACCAACAAGCGGAAGCTAGAAAGGTGTAAATCAGTGGACACATTAGTTGAATAAAGATGTCGAGGGAACATTTTACGGGAGCCATGGAGTTTATATCCATGATTAGTCTCCGTTAAAAAAGACAAATTGTTTCGGGTCGCCAATTTTGGGTGACTGAAAGGCATTGCATGTTATTGCGAAACCATATATAAGACAATATTCCTTGGTCCGTTTATAGCTCCCAGTAGTAGAATGAAGAAGAGTAGTTAACTCTTGGCAGCATATCAAGGATGTGAACCTGATGATATACCAGTGGGTGGATACTTCAAAGGTGTATCATATCCTTGTGAATCAGAGTGATACCCAAATATAGTGACTGATTAATTCACTGACGAATTAGTTCAGACTAATTGTATATGCATAGACGACATTGTGTCACAACCCTTAGAATACTATGGTAACACAATACCCGGGGAGAATGGGTGGATGTCAGAGTGTTGGGGGAATAAAGACAGGACATAGAGAGGACAAGGGACAGTATAGAGTCAAGGACTGTAGAGATAACGATAGACAGGACATGGGTAAGGGCACCGGGATGTCATAAGACGGGACATCGGTAGGGCGGTAGAAAGATTAGAGACAGGACATCAGTGGGGACACAGAGATCTCACTAATAGGACAACCGACAGGATAAGACCTAGCCAATATAGGAGACATAAGTTCACGGGACGCTGTCCTGAACTGACCAAACGGCACTACACCAAACGACCCAACACAACACGGGCGGACTAACGCATTACGTGACGGTTGAGACAGCCCGAGTTGTCACGAGGGACACGTGGCCCAGTACCACTAAATTAACTGACCAGTTTGAAAACGTCAGAAGGGACTCAGACAGTTCGAGAGGAAGGATCGTTGTTTGTTCTGGAGCGAGTGTATTGCTTTGCGAGAGTGCTAGTTGAAGATAGCGAGCAGTTGTGTGTAGGGCTTGTGTAATTGACTGAGTGCAACAAGTATTTGTTAGGCGGCGTTATGTATAGAGTGATTTCACTGCCTTTTGTGTAATCATGACAATGATCAGGTTCTCTTGAATTAAAATGTATAGAACATACGTACGACTGATGCTTTAGTGAGTACGTATGGAGGATTTGAATATCTGCGTGTATGTAAGACGCTGACAACGACGAAAGATGCAAAGGTAGATCGTTAATATATATGGCAAATAATAGAGGGCCAAGAATAGAGCCTTGCGTTACTCCAATATTGAAGGTAGTGGTTTGAGACTGAGACTTATTATGTGATACTACTTGGTTTCTGTTTGATAGAAAAGATGTTATTAGAGTGATTACATTAGGGCCAGTTTTCTTTGTCTCAAGTTTTTTAATTATAATAACATGGTCTATCATATCAAATTCTTTCCTGAAATCAATAAACACAGTTCCACATAGACGGTCGTTATTTATATTCTGGTGGTAATTTTCTATAATGTTTGTTATGGCCTTATGGCAAGAATATTTTGGTCGAAATCCTGATATGACTGTCAACAATAAGCTTGTTGCGAACTAAATACTGTAATATTACTTTATGGATGTGTTTTTCTAGTGGCTTGGATAGTGATGATAGTAAGGAAATGGGTCTGTAATTGTTCGGGAGACCATTGTCCAATGAACCAGATTTAAGAAGCGGGTACACTTTAGCGATTTTGAGAGCTGATGGAAAGTGGCCTTTGGTGAGACATTGATTATATACATAGGTTTGTGATATACAGATGGCTGGCGCAGCACAACGGAGAATCCGGTTGCTGATTCCATCTAACCCAGATGAGGTTGTGTTTTTTAGGTTACTGAGGTAAGTAAATACTTCAGTGATTGTCATTAGCGGTATGTCAGAAAGAATATCACGGGAGCATCTGCTCTCGCAAAACGGTGTCAATAAAAATAAGTTGCAAGGATAATTAGGTATTGAAGCCTTCAACTGGTCTACGTCAGTTTGAAAAACATTACTGAATTGGTCGCATGTAATATGATTTGATGGTAAAGAATTTCGGAAGTTATACTTGTTTGTCAATGTGTTAATTGTCTTCCATATATCCTTACTATTTGTTTTATCCATTACTAAGTTCTTAAATTTTTCTTTTCCCGCCGTATTGTATATTGAACTTTGTTTCTAAGAGTACGGTATGTGCTGAGATCCCGCTTTTTATGCGCTTTATCTCTGTCTCTCATTGTTTCAAGTATTTCCTGGGTGATCCCAGGTGGCTTGACGTGGTGTTTGACTCGAACTTCATTGATTGGCACATGTCTGTCATAAACATCAATAAAGGTTTTCATCCAGAATTCCAGAGCATCATCCGGGTCAGGAAGTTGATAGACATTGTCTAGAGGTGAACTGAGCAAGTCCTGTAAAAATGCGTTTTGGTTGAAATTTTTGTAACTTCTATAATTTACACTTATGTGTTTATGTTTAGGAGTTTTAATTCCTTTTTTAGACCACGTGCAGCATATTGGGTAGTGATCGCTCATTCCACAAGAAGAAAGAAAGAAAGACGGTCAGACAGACAGACAGACAGACAGACAGACAGACAGACAGACAGACAGACAGACGCCTTACGGACGGATAGACAGGCAGACTGGCAGGCAGGCAGGCAGGCAGGCAGGCAGGCGCGCGGGCGCGCGGGCAGGAAGACAGTTATTGTTCTAAAATTACATAAATGGACATGTTTCCCAATCATACTGAGATGAGACTGAGGTGAAGGTTGAATTCGGACCACTGTATTTACAAGTTATGTATGTTTGTGTTGTCATTTCAATAATCATTCCCAGTAACAATGTTACAAACTGCAGATAACATTGACATCCCTATCTGAGTATGGGTGTTCGTTTCTTTGTTCTTCTTTCTTCTGTTGTTTCCAATGTTTCCTGATATTCCTTTCAACGTCCTGATGTTGCCATACTTAGCGTCATTTCCGAATAACGATGGAAATAAATTCATAGCTTTTCATTGAAACTCAAAGAAATAGAGGAATGAAACAGAGATTAGAGGACACTCTAGATAATATGAAAATAGAAAGCTATTGGGGTATTGCCGGGTTTCAAACTTGACGCCCCCAAATGACAATAGCGCCTCGTTGAAGAAATATATATGCTTTGACGCGTGATCAACTTTTCTTGAATGATATATTTATTTATCTTGCTTATCATCGGCCTGAACCCACAACAATGCAACAGGCATACATTTTTGGAGAAAGTATTTTTGTTTTCAGCGGTACAGAAATAATGGCCACGTAGCCAATGAGTCAGGAATCCGTGGTAGTGCAGTGGCTAACACGCTTGCTTGCAATCCCGCTGGTCGTTTGTTCAAATCCTTACCTTGACGGATTTTTTTTTTATAGTGACCTGAGCTGCTGAGTCAACTCAGCCTGAAATGGGAACAAGGAAATGTCACTGGAAGAAAACGGCGGCCCGCGTGATACTGACTCATCGAAAGCCACTTGGTCTTTACAAATATGGAGTTTGCCCATATACCCAATACGTCTCAAGGCGTGAAAAACGGCATATTTCTTTTTCTTTTCTTTTAATTAAACAACTGACCCGTGTGTGGAATAAAGCCACTCTGTTCGCTCTCGCTCAACGCGTTACTTTTCGAAGACATACTTCTGTACGTCTTCAGTATTTCTCTGTCTCCAACCCTCTTTGATTTATTGCCGTTCTGCTGGTGTGAACAGAGAAAAAGGCTTGCATGAGACTTTTCTCTCTACCCGGTACCATAGAGTTATCTACTCGGGTATTGTGGTGCAAAGCTCTGCTATGCCCTTTCCAAACTCTGAAACCAACAGGGTGTGCAATGCTAGTGCTGTAACGTCACATCTTCAGACATGCATATTAGGATGGACACAAGTCATGATTCAGCACTACGGAGCATGAAAATTAACGTAATATTCTCCAAGCCCATGTGTAACCAACACAGAAACCTTCACTAAAAATGTTCGTTTAAATTCTCTAATTACAATATAAGTCATTAACCATCATGCAACGCATGCTTCATTAATGAACAAAGCACTCTTTAATCATTAACAGCTTCACTGTAGCACAATCACATTAATCAATATGTCCGCAAGTAATAGCAGCTGATTAATCTGTTATGTGGGGTGTCTGCAGCGCGAATTAATATGTCGTTAGTTCAAATAACACATTATCTATGTTACATGCAGTAATGTATTGCACACAGTAGTGGAGTACAGTTAAAGCTGGTTACATATCCTTTACATGACGTCCAGTCAACCCCAGTATTTTTTACTGTTTGTGATTGCTTAGCAAGTAGCAAGTTATGTTCAGTAGTTTGGCATTGCTTTCTGAACGATCAGCACTCATACCATTGTATGACAACCAGCGCAAGGCGATCTACTGGCAAATCAGCCGCAGCTGTGTTTCGACCGCGGTATGCGGGATTACGAATTGCGCCCGTAACGCCTTGGCCACTGAGTCCATTAGGAAATCTATAAGATCATTGTAGTATTGGAACTCTTGCTATGCCATGGCTGATCGTTCGTCCATTACTGGTAGTGAAGGCCACTCCTTCTTTCATTGCCATGAGGTCGTGTTTGGTAGTTTGTGGGTTCGGAGATGTCTTTATATCCTATGCGAGTCCCGAAAAATCTTGGACAGTGGGGAGATAGAATATTCTAGCAGATGAAGGTCCTGTTCATCGGGCCTTGGCTAGCACTCGATTATCGGTCAGGCCAGATGTTTCTATGTTAAAATTCAGCACTAGGTGTGGCTTTTTGTTTTACGGAACGCATCGCTTGGGCTAGATGCTTCCTCATAACATGAGAGCAAGAAATTTTTTTTAAAAGTTAACTTCGGCCGGCGTGATACAGAACAACCCACTCATCTAGTACCGAATGTTCTAACAATGTCACTCTTGCAATATAACCTCAGTATGGCACATGGCATAACGATGTCACTCTAGCAATATAACCCCAGTATGACACATGACATAACGATGTCACTCTAGCACTATAACCCCAGTATGACACATGACATAACGATGTCACTCTAGCACTATAACCCTAGTATGACACATGACATAACGATGTCACTCTAGCACTATAACCCCAGTATGACATGTGGCATAACGATGTCACTCTAGCAATATAACCCCAGTATGGCACATGACATAACGATGTCACTCTAGCACTATAAACCCAGTATGACACACGACATAACGATGTCACTCTAGCACTATAACCCCAGTATGACACATGGCATAACGATGTCATAGCAATATACCCCAGTGTGACACATGACATAACGATGTCACGCTAGCAATATAACCCCAGTATGGCACATGACATAACGATGTCATTCTAGCACTATAAACCCAGTATGACACACGACATAACGATGTCACTCTAGCACTATAACCCCAGTATGACACACGGCATAACGATGTCACTCTAGCACTATAACCCCAGTCTGACACATGGCATAACGATGTCATAGCAATATAACCCCAGTATGACACATGGCATAACGATGTCACTCTAGCACTATAAACCCAGTATGACACACTAGATAACGATGTCACTCTAGCACTATAACCCCAGTATGACACATGGCATAACGATGTCATAGCAATATAACCCCAGTATGACACATGGCATAACGATGTCACTCTAGCACTATAACCCCAGTATGACACATGACATAACGATGTCCCTCTAGCAATATAACCCCAGTATGACACATGACATAACGATGTCACCCTAGCAATATAACCCCAGTATGACACATGACATAACGATGTCACTCTAGCACTATAACCCCAGTATGACACATGACATAACGATGTCACTCTAGCACTATAACCCCAGTTTGACACATGGCATAACGATGTCATAGCAATATAACCCCAGTATGACACATGGCATAACGATGTCACTCTAGCACTATAAACCCAGTATGACACACGACATAACGATGTCACTCTAGCACTATAACCCCAGTATGACACATGACATAACGATGTCACTCTAGCAATATAACCCCAGTATGACACCTGACATAACGATGTCACTCTAGCACTATAACCCCAGTATGACACATGACACAACGATGTCACTTATTAACTATAACCCCAGTACTGTAACTGATTAATTGCCATGGGGTGGCTAAACCTTTTAAGCGACTTCCCGTATCTACCATGGGTGTATATATCGCCGAAATATTGTCATTACGTTTAATACAACATGCCTGCTATCACATTAACAGCATTTAACTCATAACAATGACATACAACTACTTCCATTTCCGCCATCGATTTTCGTTTTGTCCAAATCTAATTTTGGTTTCGCACTGAATCTGTTAAGTAAGTAAGAAGTAAACTACCCCTTTCTAAACCGTAAACAGTTTTAGGTATATTGCAATAGTATACGAAAATACTCTTTTCACGCCTTGAGATGTATTGAACATATAGTGCTAGCCGCATAATTGTAAATACCTATCGGCATTCGATGAGTGGTGTGGTCATTATCACGTCGGCCTCTTCAACTTCCCAGATCATTTCCTGGTACCCATTTTTGATATGTCATAAATCTTGAAGTTGCAGTGGTGCAATGGCCAGTGTGCTGGTCCGGTGGCCATGTGTTCGGATCCCCTTAGAAATTGATTTTTGTTTAATTGATCTGGGCTCCCAGGTAGATTGTATCACTTCCTCTAGAGCCAATTAATCTATAAAAGTATGAGCCTAGCACCATATGCACAATTTGCTTGAAGGATTTACTAATAAAATACAAATTTTCGCTAACTGGAGCCTGCGCTAAAATAGGACTTCAATAATATGACAGAGGCACCAAGGTGAAGCTCAGGGAGAGAACTAGACAAATACCAGTGCTTGCTTGCTTGCTTGCTTGCTTGCTTGCTTGTGTTCGTTGGCTTGAGCTCCAACGCGAAGTCCTGTATGTCGGATGAAGGCATCCTGTTGTCCAACATCAGTTTGATGTCATACAGGACCTGAGGTTTGCGTGAGTATCCGTTGTCCCATGTCTGGCTTATTGGTGTGCAGACTGGTGGTTCCTCGCCGTACAGGCAGACACTCTCCGACTTCGGAGGAATCGGCGATCCTACTGAATTTAGCCAGGACCCCGAAGGGACCTGTTGCCCAGGACGGTCGACGAGGACGCGTCAATAGGTCTTGGCCAGTATATAACCCGGGCCTGGTGCCTTGGAAACACCTCTGCGTCCCAAATACCAGTGAATCAAGGCGTGAAGAAAATACACCTGCGCTTTATCTGGTATCCATTGAGACAAGATGCGAATAGCATAACTAGGCTAAAGAAACTAAACAAACCACAGGGCAAAAGAAACAGAGGAAACCTAAAACACTGGGAGCAGAGAAGTAGACGCAGAAACGAATAACATGCACGGAGCATAATGGGATGGCCAGGGAAAGGCTGACTTGGAGCAAGACGGTTGAGGGCCTATGTCCCAATGATGAATACAGAATACAGGACGAAAGAAGAGAAAACGACTTCTTGTGGGAGCTCTTCTGTATATGTGGATTAATTTTTTGGTGTTAAGTGGTAAGCCGGCTATATTGCGAAGGGCTTACGGACGCAATTCGTAATCCTGCATACCACGTTCCAAACACAGCTTCCGGCGATTTGAAAGCAAGCCGCCTTGCGTTGGTCTTCACAAAATGGTATGAGTGCCGATAGTTCAGAAAGCAATGGCAAACTCTTTTTTTTTTTTTGCATATCTTTTTTTGCAGGACACCGCTGTCGACACCAACATTTCACTGCTGTTGTTGATGTCTTGGCAAGTTTACGTTCAGTAGTTTGCCATTGCTTTCTGAACGACCGCCTCCCATACCAATTCGTTAAAACCCAGCGCAACACGGCCTGCTGCCAAATCGGTCGCAGCTGTGTTTCGAACGCGGGCTTAAGAATCGCGTCTGTAAGCTCTTCGCCACGGAGATCGACAATGGCATACTACTGAGCATAAATTTGCCAAAACATCACAAACAGTCAAAACATGACGGGGTTGACTGCGAAGTCCTGTAAAGGATGTGTAACTAACTAACTTTATTCAGAAGTGGAGAGTATGTATGAGTGTTTAAGACGAAAACGTGTTCACATCCTGAATTCAAATGTTTGAAGTACATTGCTTAACTTATTTTTGTTGTAATAATCTGAGTTAGGTCAGACATCAAATATTGACCAAATGGCAACTGATTAAAATGTGCAGCAAAGAAAGTAACTTGCAGTCTGTTCTGTCTTAAACAAATCTGTTTGCAAACTTAATAAGACATTAAAAACAACCGAACGAATATAAAGTTGCAAGGAAATCCTGTCCAACCCCGACAGATTACCTGCTGTTTTCTATTATAATGTTCAACATGAAAGTAAATATACGACCGTAAATTCCTAATATCTGCCATTATTTATAGCACTATTGAATTTTACCAGATTATTTATTACCCTTAAACAAAAGGGAAGTGAGGAATACGAACACTTGTTTACCATTTGTTGAAAATATTTTCCGTATTTACTTAATCACTTTCTTTTGGGTTGTTTTTATTTACAATAATACAAAAAGCGGGAGGTAATAGTCGAAATCATCTTCAAGTATTTCAACTTTGGGCTTTTTGTAAAGCTGTCTGATCATTCCATCCCAGAGCTGCCTGCCATGAGGTCTGTAATTCCATGGATGGTTGCATTCATAGATTTGTTCAAGCCGTTGTAGATGTTTTCTTGATCTTCTTCTTCTTTTCGTTCATCCGGAGTGTTTTTTCAGATGTGATTGCGGTGTGTCTGTTATGCGCCCTTGGGCCGAAACCCGTATGCCAACACATCCGACTATAGCGTGCTTATTTGACCAGGTAGCATTCCTGGGAGACTCTCACTTTTGTGGTACCATCTACAACCCAGCTGGCCAAGTTGGAGCGGTCGAAGACAACGGTCATCCCTCAAAGGAAGGCAGGGACAGTCCATAGCATTTTCCGCCATCCAAGGTTCTTCCATAGTTGCAGGGCCGACACATAGCGCCCTGGTGCTGGGCTCACCGAGGGAATCGTCACGTCCTGCTCATGGCTGCTTTAAATCCTCACTTCAATATATTGGTCATTTCGTTTGCCCCGGGCCCTTCCCGCACAAACCAGACAGGTTTGCAGACGGTATCCACTCAGCGAGTTTTCGGACATGTGCTTGTCGTTGCGCCCGTCAGAGCTGTTCCAGGCACGACAGACATTCGGAAAACTACCTAGTCAGAGCTGTTCCGAACAATAGCGGCATTCGGAAACTAGGTAGTCAGAGCTGTTCCTAGCACGAGAGACATTCGGACGAGACATTTCACTCGGACGTAATTGCGTAGTGTCAATTTTTAGTTTGCCACCCGTAGGACGACACTTCCGACTTCCGGCGGGCATTTTTTAATGAGGTTAGCCTTCCTCTGGTTTCGAGGCACGTTAGACTGTTGTGATGTCGCCCACATCTCAGCTGGTCAAGATAGAACGATCAACGACATCGCGGTTGGCCCTCAAGGGAAGGCAGGGGCAGACCATGGGCATTCCCTCGCTATCCAAGGAGGCTTCCATAATTGCAGAGCCGGCACATATTGCTCTGAGACTGGGCTCACCCGAGGAGTTGCCACGTCCTGCTCATGGCTGCTTTAGTTCCTCACTTCCATGTGTTGGGCATCTCGCTTGCCACTGGTCGCTCAAGCACACACCAGGAGCGGTCAGACTGCGAGCGACATCCACTCGGTAAGCTTTTGCTTTTGACTTCAGACCACGCAATAGGTTCGCTCGCCGTGCGTTCCATTTCGCGTCATTGAGACGTTCTTCCACTTTTGTCTACACTCTCTATGAGTTAGATACAGACAGTTTTCGCAACCATTTCCTTCGACTGGGGCACTTTTCTGACTTTTTGTACTCGCTCACGAGGTAGGCTACATGTGCTGCCGGCTCAGCATCTTACCTTCGTGCAGTAGTGAACGAGAAACGGCCAGGCCCTCTCATCCGGGAATCCCTCATATCCCCCAGCTGAGAGCCTTCGAACATGTATCAGACCTGAGCATGTAGCTTGCTTAGTATCTCGCCTCTATTTTTCGGTAGGTGGGTATCGGCCCGGCTCTCAGATCCGCGGGTTTGTGGCTTAGAGGCGTTCAGCCACAGCCCTCGACAGAGAGCCTTAGAGTATTGTCCAGACCAGGGTCTTCTGCCTTCGTGTACCTAATTTAATCTTTTGACTTTTATCCTCAGTCTACCTGCAGAGCAGCAGGTTGTGTCTCTCTTAGTCTGGCCCCTATCCCATAAGCTGTCCGATATGTAGTTTTCATCCATCGGCAAGCAGATGGGGTCAATGGGACACGCAAGCTCCCCCACCACGGCAAGGTGGAGACACATCGGGGGAGTTTTCTTGATCTAAAAGTTCCTTTTTCCCCCACTATTTTGTTCACTGATATCCTCTTTGACAGTGACGAAAACACTCTCGCGCTGGATAGGGATTACATTGAGACAAATATGATAATAAATAATATAACCCACTGGTGTCAGGTCTTAGTCAGGAGTGACTGAGCTACCGTATAACAGTAGACGGTACTACCTGCTTTCTGTTAGCGCCGAACGTTGGACGGCGCTTACCAAACCCGACACCCCACATTGTGCCAACGGCTTCGGGCGGAAGAGCGCAATTGGGAGGGTACAAGCCTTACCCTGGTGCGAGGAAACGCAACCTAGAGACAAAATGTCATAACAGGGCAGACCAGGCCCTGAGCCTTGGTTGGCGGCTGGTCTAGGATCGAAGCTCCGACAGGAGGACAGTTAGAGCATTGCTTTGCTGATCCGGCAGCTTCTGCAGCTTGTCTTGTTCCAGATGTAGGGGTGTTACCTTTCCTCTGGAGTTAACTAGGCAGGCCGAGAGAGGGACCATGCTGCATGGGCAACACATGATCTCTATAATTTAGCCCAGGCTTTGTGCTATGGAGAGGCAATAACTCCATCCCTGGTCTTAACCGGTCTCGGAATCAAAGCGAGAGGCAACTGTTACGGGTTATAAGTCCCTGTCAGTTGGCGTAGACATGGGGCGTCACGCGTTGCCTCTGACGGTGGGAGACACCTACAGGTGTCACTGATCAGCTACCGCCCGCCTCAAGCTAGGCATCCCCCGGCCAATTGGGAGCTGATCCGCCACAGCCTGCCTGCTTAAATGGGTGCTTGGGGCTAGGACAACATCTGAATCGCAGGCTGTACAACCAATGCACCAGGTACTAATAAAAAGAAAAAAAGAAACCTCAAGCTACGGCTTGCAACCTGGAACGTGAGAACCATGTGTCCAGGATTTTCCACTGACTTGACAAATGTTAACGATGTGAGAAGAACGGCTGTGATTGATGCCGAACTCAATCGTCTTAACATTGATATTGCTGGCCTGCAGGAGACTCGCCTCGCTGAGGAAGGGTCACTCAGTGAAAACAATTACATCTTTTTTTGGAAGGGTAGAGGGAAGGCAGAAAAAAGGCAACACGGTGTGGGCTTTGCCGTAGGAATTCGCTACTGGGAATGATTGAAATTCCAGTTGGAGGAAATGAAAGACTATTATCCCTGCGCTTGGCAACCTCTTGCGGTTTTGCCACCATTATTACTGCATATGCACCGACACTCGATTCCTCTGATGATGTGAAGGATTCGTTCTATGAGGAGTTAGACTCCGTGATCAAGGCAGTTCCAAAATCTGACTACATTTATATGCTCGGTGGTTTCAATGCTCGTGTAGGCAAGGACTTGAGTTCATGGCCAGTGTGCCTTGGAAAATACAACATCGGTCGCATGAATGAAAATGGGCAAAGGCTGCTGGAGCATTACACCAAAAATGACCTATGTATTACAAACTCTTTTTTTAAAACAAAAGAGCTGCATAAGGTCCCATGGAAACATTCAAGATCCGGCCATTGGCACCAGCTGGACTTCATCATCACACGGAGACAACATCTGAACCATATATCATTGACTCGAAGTTACCACAGTGCTGACTGTGATACGGATCATTCTTTGGTTGTTGCAAGGGTTAGACTGAGACCAAAGAGAATCTACACAGCTAAACACAAATCTAGCCCCAGGATTAATATTATTAACACTCACGATCCTGAAAAGTGCTTTCAGTTTCAACAGCAACTTGAAGACGCTTTCACTTATACACCATAAAATTGTACAGTAAATGAAAAATGTAAAAAAGAAAAATAGCAACTTAAGGAAACTCTTTATAAAACTGCCGTAGGGGTTTATGGCACTGTGGATCATCAGAGGCAGGACTGGTTTGCGGCAAACAGCCAGACTCTGCAGCCCTTGATTGATAAGAAGAAGATAGCTCTCTTAAGAAACAAGGAAAGACCAACGCATAACACTCTGAGTGATCTAAAGCAAGCTAGGAAGGATGTGCAAAAGGATGCCAGGCAGTGTGCAAATGATTATTGGATCAAGTTATGTGAGTCCATTCAAGTCACAACTGATAAGGGAAATATCAGAAGCATGTATGAAGGAATAAAGAAAACCTGTGGTCCAGTGATCAAAAGAAGTGCACCATTGAAAACCTTGACTGGAGAAATCATAACTGATAAGAAACAGCAGATGGACAGATGGGTAGAGCACTATTTGGAGCTTTACTCAAGTGAGACCAAACTAGCGGATGATGCCCTCAACGCCATAGAGGCTCTACCAACTCTTGACCACCTGGACACACTTCCCACCATAACAGAAGTTAAGTGTGCTATAAATGAACTTGCATCTGGCAAGGCTCGAGGTAAGGATGAGATTCCAATAGAGGTTATCAGAAGTGGGCAAGACACACTCACTCTACAGATCCACCAGCTAATAGAGCTATGCTGGCGAGAAGGACAAGTACCACGGGATTTCAAAGATTCAAGCATCATAACACTGTACAAGAACAAGGGCGATCGGAGCGACTGCATTAACTATAGGGGTATCTCACTTCTGTGTATTGTTAGAAAAGTATTTGCCAGAATTGTTCTGCGCAGACTTCAAGTCCTAGGAGATCAAGTCTACCCCGAATCACAGTGTGGCTTTCGACAGAACTGGTCTACCATTGATATGATATTCTCATTGCGACAAATGCAAGAGAAATGCCGTGCAACCACTGTTTATTGCCTTCATCGACCTCACAAAGGCATTTGATTTGGTCAGTCGTGAGGGTCTGTTCAAGGCAATAAAGAAGATTGGCTGCCCACCAACTCTTCTGTCCATTGTGGAATCGTTCCACACAGGCATGAAGAGTATAATAAAGTTTGATAGTGCAACTTCCGAAGAGTTTGAAATCAAGAGTGGAGTTAAGCAAGGTTGTGTACTAGCTCCCACCCTCTTTGGAATATACTTTTCACTTCTACATAAATATGCCTTTCGTGATCAGGATGGTGGTATATACATTAACTCACGCTCAGATGGCTGCCTCTACAATGCTCAGAGATTGAAGGCCAAGACCAAAATTAGGAGGGTACTGATCAGAGAGTTGCTTTTTGCAGATGATGCTGCAGTTACGACCCACTCTGAGGAAGAATTGCAATGTCTACTATCTGAATTCTCCAATGCTTGTTCTGAATTTGGTTTAACAATTAGCAAAAAGAAGACACAGATTATGTCACAAGGTGCTCATGGAGTACCATCAATCTTTATTGACGACGCCGAACTAGAGATGGTAGACCAGTGTTTCCCAACGTGGGGCCCACGCCCAACAGGGGGGCAATTCGATTGTTAAGGGGGGCAATTCGAAAATGGAAGAAATCGGCTGGATATAACAAAACGGGGAGACTTAAGACTGAAGTTTAAATTGGAACCTGACATAAAATCTCTTTGCAGCTAGCATCAAACGCAAGGATCTCACTAAATTTAAATAATTACTAATAATTAAAATAATATAGAAAAATCTTTCATTAAAATTATTGTGTACTTGAATTGCAGTTCTCCATTATCTTCTTCTTCAGCATTCCGAGTCATTGGGGTTCTTTGCTGCAGATACAAGCCGTCTCCATTCGTCTCTCTAGTTGACCTTCTGTTGCCAGTCGCTGATTCCAAATGCTTGTAGGTCTGTATGTATATTATCTCTCCACCGTCTTCTTGGTCTACCTCGGGGTCTCATCATCATCATCAAGTGCCGTGCCAGCTGGCGTAGGCGTTCATGGCTCTCCACAGATCTCGGTCTTTGGTTTTCTGGATCAACTCTGCTGCTGATATTCCTCCATGCCACCGTCTCAATCCATCCAGCATCATTTCTCTTGGTCTGCCTCTGCCTCTCTTCCCCTCGATCTTTCCAGTTGTTACGATGTTCTCCAATGCCTCTCTTCTCATCACGTGACCGAAGAAAGATGTTTGTCTCTGTCTTATTGTTGTATATAATGTTCTAGTTTCATTAGCCTGTTTCAGGCAGTCATCGTTAGTTACTCTGGCAATCCAAGGAATTCGCAACATTCATCTCAGGAACCACATCTCTGTTGCTTCTAATTTCTTCTTACTTTGTTCATTTACATTCCAAGATTCACTGCCATACAGCAAAACTGGTTCTACATAGCATTTCAGCACTCTCTTTCTTACATTCAGTGATAGTGACTTATTGCACAAGATACTCTTCATTTTCTGAAATGCGGCTTTTGCCTGCCCTATTCTGCTCCTAATCTCTGTTGTACATCTTCCATCTGATGTTATAAATGCCCCTAGGTATCTAAAATTATCCACTTGGTTAAGGATTTTTCCTTCTATTTCTATGTCACATTTTGGTGTCACCATTTTCTTTGATATTACCATTGTTACTGTTTTCTTGATATTCAAGGAGAGTCCTTTCCTTGCACTCTCTGTTACTACAACGTCTAATAATTGCTGTAGGTCTGTTGAATTATCCGCCACCAATACTGTGTCATCTGCATAGCGTATATTATTTATATTATAACCTCCAACTAGTATTCCTGGCATCTCTTTGATCTCTCTCATTATTACTTCGCTATACAGGGAGAAAAGATCTGGTGACAAGACACACCCCTGTCGTACTCCTAGCTTTATCTGTTCGTAACTACCCTCTTTATTTCCCATTTTAATTGCTGCTACTTGGTTCCAGTAAACATTCTTTATTATTCTTAAATCTTTTCCATCAATGTTGATATCTTCCAACATTTTAATCAGTTCATCATGTTTTACTTTATCAAATGCCTTAGTATAATCTATGAAGCACAAATATATGTCTCTCTGTTTCTCTATTGACCTTTCTATTAGTGTCCGTAATGTATAAATTGCATTGTTTGTGCCCTTTCCTTCCACAAATCCATACTGTTCTTCACTAATTTCCATTTTTATTTTCTTTTTGTTTCTTCTCATTATGATTCTGAGTAGAAGCTTAGTGATATGGTTTATGAGGTTAACTGTACGAAAATCTTCACAATCAATTGCTCCTGGTCTTTTTGGTATAGCTATAAATACAGATTTCAGCATATCACTGGGTAAATATCCACTACTGTAAATATCATTCAACATTTTGGTTAATATATCTACTCCAAATTCTCCCAATACTTCTAATTCTTCTATTGTGATTTCATCTGGCCCAGCTGTTTTTCCTTTCTTCATACGTTTCATAGCGTCAGCGACTTCTTCTTTCAGAATAGGTGGACCTTCTAAGTTACTATCTTCTGTTAATTCTTCCCTTTCTCCGTCATATAATTCTCTTATATACTCATTCCACCTCTTCATTATAGCACCTTCCTCTAATAATATCTTTCCTGTTTTTGATTTCAAACACCCTGTATTTATTCTTATTTTTCTTCCTGTAAGCTCACTGATTTGTCTGTACATATTTTTTGTATCATTAATGGAATTTAATTCAATTTTTTTGCATTGCTCATTTAACCAACTTTCTTTAGCCTTCCCACATTTATCTTTTATTTCTTTATTTATCTTAGCGTATTCTCGTTTGTCATTTTTACTCTGTTTTCTTTTGTCCATCAGTTTTAAGATTTCTTCATTCATCCATTTTTTCTTAGCTATTTTGCCTCTCTCCGGTAATACTTCTTTGCTAGTTTGATGAATGGAGTCCCTTAACATTTCCCATTGTTCATTTATATTCTGTATTTTAGCTATCGCATTGTACCTATTTTTCACAGTCACTCTGTATTGTTCTTGCAGTTCTTTATCTATTTTCAGAACCTCTTTATTAAGTCTCATGTTCTTAACCATTTTTTTCCCTCTCTTTAATCTTACTTTTATTTGTCCACATAGTGGTACATGATCACTATTACAGTCAGCACCAGGCATTGTCTTTACATTAATTAAAGCATTTCTATATCTTTTATTAATTAGTATGTAGTCAATTTGGTTGCGTATTTTCTTATCAGGGCTTTTCCATGTGTACAGTCGTCTTTTATGGTGTTTAAACCATGTGTTTCCAATTATCATATCATTGATATTTGCCCATTCTATTAGCTTTTCCCCTCTTTCATTTCTTGTACCTAAACCATAATTCCCCACTACATCCTCCATTTTCCCCTTTCCTACTTTTGCATTAAAATCACCAAGTATTATTTTTATTTCTTGTGATCCAATTTGAGCCATCACCATTTCTATTTCGTCGTAAAAGTGTTGTATTTCTTCATCACTACTGCTTGTTGTTGGTGCATATATCTGTATAATATTTATGTCTATTGGTTTGCCTTTGATTTTTACCATAACTACTCTATCTGAAATACACCAGTATCCATTAATTGACTTGGCTGTTTTTTCGTCTAATATTATTCCTACACCTCTTTGCAGCAAGCATCAAACGCAAGGATCTCACTAAATTTAAATAATTACTAATAATTAAAATAATATAGAAAAACTTTCATTAAAATTGTCAAAACAGGGGTCTACGGTCATTTATTTCTTGAGGGTAAGCGAGTTTTGTTTCCCTATTATCTTCCATTCTTTCTATATGCCCCAGCCATTGCAGTCTATTAGCCTTCATGATACCAGTGATTAGCGGGGACTTAAACAGATCATAAATGTCTTTGTTGCTTATTCTTTTCCACTCTCCACTTTGTGTATCCCTAATGGGCCCAAAGATGCGTCTTAAGACTTTGTTATCAAAGGTTTGTAACAAGGCTTCGTCTCCTTTAGTTGTGCTCCAGATTTCAGAGCCATACAGCACAACTGTGTTTGCTCAATAATTTCCTAGTGATTTCTTCCTATAGTACGTTTTATTTTTTGCCCCAATATAATCTTATTATGATAATCCCTATTGTCTGTATGCTTTGATACGAACACGAGCCCAGCATTCTGTTGTAAGCCATTATGCGTATTACCAGCATGGGCCATGACCAAAAGTTGTCCTATACTACTGGGCACATATCGCTTTATCTGTCCATCCACTGATTGCCATTCCTTATCACTTGTGTGGTGCGCATTGATCCACAATTCATCCAAACACACTATGCCATAATTTTCTTTGCGCATTTCCCTTATTTCACGTAGGTAATAAGATGAATGGTAATCCATATCTCAGTAACCAACTGAGGGAAAATTATGAGATTTAGTATATAACCTTATCATTATGTCCACCCAACAAAAACAAATTGTGTTCTGGAGATTTTACAGCAGATTTCAAAGTTTGTTTGCGGTATATAATTTACGGGTCTGAGATGAAATTCATAATTTTAAATGTATTACAGCGTAGCCAGACAATCAGCGTTCAATGTTGAATATTGTTCGTTTTTTCACGGGATTGGCCTTATGCCAACTACCCACGTTGTTTAAACTAGGACTGTTCATTCAGAGGTGTCTCAAAATGTGGGTTATTTCATGAAACCTGATTAATATTTTTTTTTTTTAAATCTTACCACTTATCGCTAACATTGAAATGTGTGAATATTTTTCAATGGGATTGAATGCGAAATTATACACTTCAAAGAATCGCTGTGAAGTTGTACACATATTTTTGTCAAGGAGCTGATCGCAGGAAACTGTTTTATGCTATTACAAATTCCGAAAAAAGATCAATGCATGCATTGGGTTTGAGTAAACAGTCATTTCGTCGACAGCTTTGACAAAGATATCATAAGGCGTGCTATTATAAAAATGCTTTAAAAAGTCGCTTGATATACGACAGGGTCGACTTCATTGCACCGGGTTCTATCCCATATGGCTCGGTCTCTTTCTGCAGTGCGGAAAGCATCGCACAAAGCACGACCTCTGCAGCTCTAGCGACGACCCACAGAAGTCTCCGAAAAATTTAACTCTTGAACCGAAGGATGCAGCCCGGAATCGAACCCACGACCTTTGGAGCCCGAGTCAAAAGGCTTGACCACTTCGCCACGGAGACTCCTAAAATTATAAAAATTTTGGATTTTATATCCAGGATTATCCAGCATTATAAAAATGCTGGATGCCAAAGAAACAGTGACTGTAAGAAAACTTAGGGTTTGGTTCAGAAAGAACAATAACATAGAGCTATCCAAAACAACTTTGTGGAAAATTATACGGACATTATCTTCACTATTTGAAAGTACAAGGGCGGTAGAAATAATCTTTGCGAGCAACCGCATTTAGGAGCCATGAGAAGCAGATACCTACGTGAAATAAGGGAAATGCGCAAAGAAAATTATGGCATAGTGTGTTTGGATGAATTGTGGATCAATGCGCACCACACAAGTGATAAGGAATGGCAATCAGTGGATGGACAGATAAAGCGATATGTGCCCAGTAGTATAGGACAACTTTTGGTCATGGCCCATGCTGGTAATACGCATAATGGCTTACAACAGAATGCTGGGCTCGTGTTCGTATCAAAGCATACAGACAATAGGGATTATCATAATAAGATGAATGGTAATGTATTTAGAGATTGGCTCGAGAATACTGTGCTTCCATCCCTAGATAGACCGTCGTGTCCAATTATGGACAATGCATGATATCAATGTTGTTGCCCAAGAAGACATAATACGTACAGCATCGAGCACAAAGGGAGCAATAAATATATGACTCCGAATGGAAAACATACCATTTCCAGAAAGGTATTTCTAGCTAGAATTGTTGTCCCTTGTAAAACAGACGCCAAAAAGCAAGACATATCAAATCGACAAGTTGATAGAAGAGAATCGTCATGGGCGCTTGAGACTTCACCCGTACCATTCTCATTTTAACCCTATAGAACTTGTGTGGGCTAAAATTTAATGACAGGTGGCAGCTGACAATACTATATTCAAATTGTCTGACGCCAGGATACTAATCCAGTCCGCGCTATTAAATATTGATAAAAGTTACTGGAAAAATGTGAGGACCATGTGTTGAAAGAGGAAGAGGATTATTGGAGAAAGGATGGATTGAATTTTATGCAACCGAGAGCAGTCATCAACCTACTGGAATCGTCCGACACAGATTAAGGTTGAGCAGATCACAGACTTTAATCCACGTGCACACCAACTGCTATAAATATTCAGAAGAATTGCAAGCCCTAAACATTACAGCATCAGCATAATGTCAATGGCAACAGTTTGTATTCCACAGTGATGAATTTTCAATTCCGCAAGCCCTCAGTGGTGACAAACATCTGTATTCGAAAAAAGAAAAAAAGAAAACACACACACACACACACTAAGTGCATTGAATACCAACAGAAGAGTAATATTGCGGTGGAAACTGACACATTGTGGCATAACAAGAAACGTGAGAGCAAACACGTTGTCAAATTAGGGGACAACACACGTGCATACGAATCAATCTATAAACTTCAATGAAAAGAGGACCAACATCTTGGTCGTTAAGAAGAAAGCCCACTACAGAGACACTGACAATTATTTTCATAGTGCAAAACAGGTAATAATATTCCGTCTCTGAACGGTAAACAGCAGAGTAGACAATCTTTCACGAAGACTCAAAGCGGGTCTGTCACCCATGTGTGCATGTGAACAAACTACACAGACAGCTGAACAGATCCTTAAAAATGGAAACACGATGACTAAATTGCGGTATCATTTCTGGTCACTCCATACGCACATTAACGCACAGCTATTTGGAAGCTTTCACGAACTCAATATAACAAGCTAACACGAATACTTGTGTACACATTATTAACCAGCAGCTGACGAAACAAGAAGGAAATGAAAAATAAGGTAAGAAATATATTCCTTCTACTTTCCTGTCAATTTGCAAATTATTTACCCCATGCCTCTGTAAATTATCTGTCTTTACTAATATTACACATTGCACCCCTCTCGGGATTCTCCGTGGTGAAGTGGTCAAGCCGTCTGTCTCGGGCTCCGAAGGTTGTATGTTCGATTCGGGCCGCGTCCTTCATTTCACGAGTGGAATTTTTCTGAGACTCCCGAGGGCAGTGTTGCCATCTCCCTTTGATGAAAAAGCACCAAAATCGACCCCCAAAAAGCACTAAAAAGCACCAAAATTTTTTAGGAAGCACCAAAAAAAAAAGCACCAACTGTTTTTATTACAAATGTAACAAGGTAGCACAGTATAATTTATTATTATCACTTCATATTACAATGAAGTTTATTCCAGATCCGCCAAATCCCAATCAGAACTACTTTCGAGCCAAAAAAGCACCAAATTGCAATACTATTTTTTTGGGAAATCACTAAAACAAGTCCTGGCGGTATTGATTCAAAATGTTATAAAGTAGCACATTATAATTTATTATTATCACTGAATATTAGAATGAAGTTTATTCCAGATCTGCCAAATCCCAGTCAAACAACTCCTCTTCAGTTTCTGTAGCTATTTCCTGTTGTGTTTGCTCCTGCGATGATGAGATGAGGAGGATGATTGAAAGAAACATGTATATGCCTCCTGTGATCCAATTTTTCGCAGAATATCCTTAGGTAGTTTATAATCATGACAGCATTTGCCATATCTTTTCATTCCATATCTAATAGTCAAAACAGCTGTCAAACGCTTTATGCTAAGTCTATTCCGCAATTTTGATTTTATAACTCCCATCTGACTGAAAATACGCTCCACGTCCGCATTAGAATGAGATAAAATGAGCAGAGTTAAAGCTAAATCTGTAAGATCTTGGAAAGGATTTTCACCGGTGGCATCCCTGTATGAGGCTATTTCTGCCCACAGTCCAAGTGTGTCAGAGGTCTGTGTCCACTGCATATGATGAAGTTTTCTCCACTGGAAATCGATGCGGGTGAGAGTAGCTGCATCTTCTACAAACATTTTAGCAAGATCCAATATACAGGGCTTCATTGGCTGTAGACATCCACTTCCACTAAGACATGACATGGACTGTAACACTCAAACGTTATCGGGTGTACATAAACGCAGCTGTGTCAATAGCTCTATTAAAAACTGGATGCACCTTCCACGAATTTCTTTCTCACCGGGAGACTTGTAGTCTGCTATTAAAGGGAGTTAAATTAGTTGAATATTGCGCGGTAACGTACTAAGACTGTTTTACTCCCTCGCTTCAGTTCAAATTCGGCTCTTTAGTGTTCCCAAAATGAATTTTTACCCACCCCAAAAAAGCACCAAAAAGCACCAAAAACATTTTGTAAAGCACTAAATTTACGCGGCCGCGCTAAAAGGAAAATTTTCGCACTAACTGACTTGAAAAAGCACTAAATTTAGCGCGAAAAGTACTAAAATGGCAACACTGCCCGAGGGTCGTCGCTGGAGGTACGGAGTTCGCGCTTTGTGCGACGCTTTCCGTGCTGCGGAAAGAAACTGAGCCATATGGGATAAAAACCCGGTGCAATGCAGCCGACCCTGTCGATTTTAAGCTAGTTCTTTCATTGCACCCACTCCAATACGAATCCGGATACGCCTTGTGTGTGTAACAGAGCACCATCTCTGTTAATAGTTTGAGAGATAGTTTGGGAAACGAATAACTGATAAATGAAGGGCGCCAGCGAGACCAGGATTATGACTTACGCTGTAGCGGCCACAATCCACAATTGATCACGGAGGTCATCGCAAAACAATGGATTTCTAAAACTCAGAACTTGTTAGAAACCACGGACAATCATGAGGAATTCAACTCAGTCCATTTTTTGAGAAGCAATTTATAGAATTTACAAATCTTTCTGCTGGGCTGCTGCTCGATAAAATCGCCACACCAAAACAACTTATAATTTTCGGAGCTGTGGAACAGAGCTGACATACATATTAGAAGGAATTATTTGATGGAGCTACTATCGTGGGCTGTTGATCATCGTATCCTGAAATGACCTGACCGTTGCCCTTGGCCGTCACTATGCTCTGAGTTTGACTTGCCGTAATCGCAACCGTTGATTGACCTTGGCTGCCTGAAGTGAGGTCACTTATTGGAGCTGTCGTTATTAACTACAAGAAGTTTGTGGTCAAGATTCCTACGAGCTGATGTAAGACATGAGTCAATGAATGCCAAGCTCATTTGCTGAGAGACCATGAAGATTGTCATTTCATCGCTCTGAAAATTGTCAGCCGACACCAAGCTGACTTTACCCAAACCAAACTCAAGCTTATGAAGTTCGTTATGGAATGCGATTTACTTGCTTTGGTCTCTTTGGACGCGGGTGGGCATAGTGGGTTGCCGACTTGCTGAAAAAGAGAGCCTACTGTAACCGCTTCATTTCTCTTAAGCTGTTTCAAGTCGTCTAGAAGTGCCATTTTTTTCCGAGTGAAGTCTAGATGTGCCCTGTTATCGGGTGAAAAGAAGCCGCAAGTCTGGTGTGCCTGACCATGGGTGAAAGTGAAAGTTCTCCTCGCGCTAGAGAAGCCTGAGATGTCTGAGGATTGACGTAACTACCAGAGATTGCTTTCCGGGCGTTCAAAAATCGACAAGACAACTGGAAGATAAGGTCGTCGTTTGGGGAAATCTATGAAATTGCAGCTTCAAGTGTCCTTATATGACATGAACGGTATGTTGATTTTGGAACAGTTATAATAATTGTGTAATAATTAAATCGACCTTATTAGAATTTGGCAAAGACGATATCAGGGTAATATAAGATAAAATAATGGGGTGTGTTAGATAAAATTGATTTCTTAATTTGAACGCTTAATCTTTGTAAGAAGAACAGTGAACAGTTGCTTACGTCCCTGTTTAGTTTAAATGGGCCTATACAATTGTTGATATTTGTTGACTAAATTATTATAATTGTGAGTGTGATTATATGAATTGAATAGTAAATTTCAGCATATTTCAGCATGGCAGAAGAACAAGTTTTATTAACACAAGTGTTAACTGGGGTAGGTACGGCAATAGGCAGAGCTCAAGACGAGGTTTTCTTACAGGTACCAAGAAATATATAGAAGAAGAAGTAGGTATATTGTTTTGGCTTGAGATAAATTATAGAGAAATTAGTATGAACTACCTACATACAGAATTAAAACGTATCAGTGCATGGTTGGGAGAGTTGAAACTGGCAGTTAGTGAAGTATAGAATTTTGTGGAAACGTTACAGAGAAGAACGACTAGACAAGAGCCTTATAGATTTAAGGTAGAGTGCAATGAAATAGTAAAGAATAACAGGAGACAGACAGTGTCCAATAAAAACAGAAGACAACATAACGTGGTATATAGAGACAGTTATGTTGAGCCAGATGTGACTAAGTCCAGAAGTGGTTATAATAGACGAAGATACAGAGATAGACCTGAGAGAGACCTTTCCAGTAAACAACAGAGTTGGCCTTCTTATAGTGTGACTGCTAGAAAAAGACGGGACGATTGGTTTGAGCAAAGACGGAGACAGTATTTGAAGTCAGGGTCGATAAACAGGGTAGAAAACGTAAGTAAAAATTCAACTGCTCCTAAGGTGGTTGCGAATCTGACTGTTAGACAAGAAAAGAAGACGACGGTATTAGTAAAGAAAATAGACCAAGAGACTCAGACGCAGATGGTGGAAGTAGTAGAACGGAACACACAGACACAGGTTGATACAGTAGAAAAGAAAACCCAGAAACAACCAGCCAACAAGATAACAAAAGCAAGTCAAACTGAGTTGATAGAAATTATAAAAACTCCTCATGAAAAAGGAGACACAATTGAAATAAAGGAAGGTAGACAGACGAAAACCAACGATGTCAAAAGACAGGTGAGGAAAAGTATTAGGGAAAGAAATACAAATAGTATGATAGTTAATAGAGGTACGACGACTGGTATGTAAAGTTCCTCAGGTATAGACATTAAATTAATCCCTAAATGGTGTAGAAATGTTAGGTGTGAGAGTTCATGTTATGGAGAGGATATTTCCACCTCTACCGCATATTATAGTAAATACCGCGCTGCTGGGACAACTATAGATACTGATGATTCTTTGGAACAAGATAACAGTATATATGGTAGAAAAGTAGTAAAAGCCAGGAGACGAATACCAAGAGAGAGAGAGACAGAGATACTTCCAAAAAGAAAGATGTTTGCCTAGTAGAAAGTAGAACACGAGAACAGCAGAAGGCTGAAGCGTCGCTGGACAAAGCTAGAAGTCTCATGAAGTCGATAAGACCATGGTTATATTTAAATAAGAATTAACTAATACGTGAAGTGTAGATATTTTGTTGGTTGGAGTAATTCAAGTTTGATGAGGCTCAAATTTCGACTCAAATGTGGTGTTGCTGTGGAAAATGGTGGAGAATCCACCATATAAGTTGATGCTTGTTTCATTTTGTGGGGATATATGAAAACATATTTAAATATCAAGGGGGGATATTGTTCTGTTCTGATTGTATCTTCGATTATTCATGAATTATGCCGTTATTTAAGTTTGCCTTGTTTGAACATTGGCATGTTACTTGATCAGTTAATTTCAAATAATCAGTTATAATGATTCTGTTTCTTTTAATTGAATTGCCGTTGACCATCCTTTTAAAAAAAAAAAATTACTTTTCAGTAAAATTGTTCTTTCTTTTGACGTTTAATTGGGTGAAGTTTTAAAACAGAAACTAGTTAATAGGGTCCTTGGGAGTTCTGGATACATATTTACGTTCAGAAGATGTGGGACAATTGTAAAACATGGTCTCCACGGGGTCGCAAGTGAACATGGATTTAGTGCCATGATGTAATGGAAATTTAATAAGCAACACGAGATTGCTGGGTTGTAGAACTGGGTAAAGTGCTGCGCCAGACAGCGTGAAGACAAATAGTAAAACATGAATTGAATGCCATGTTTTAGTCCTGTAGATATCAATACAAGAGTTGGGGGATTAAACCAGTGGAAGGTTTATAAAGGGAAGTAAGTATGTTCATAATAAAGAGACATTGTCAGTTGTGGAGTGCTGTGGTCGCAGCGAACATAGATTAAATGACATGGGGTCTTGGGGGTCCGTGATATATGGACTGAGATAGAATAACGTTAATAGCAAGCAGTGATAGGTTAGAAGGTCACAGACATGAGTCCAGTGGCGGTATATTGTTGCTGTTGATAACGGCATAAATTGACAAGTAGAGGTTTTAGGAGATATGCCCATAATAAATGGACATTAGTGGATTGCTGAAGTTTTCGGCGAGATTAATAAGGAATTTTGAGTGAGGTATAGGAGAGATTTGGTTATGTTAGGTAATGTTTATAATGTTGTTTTGAGTGATAGGGCCCATAATGGACCTTTTGATTGGTGTACTGTATGTAATGTATAGACATTTAAGAGTGAAAAATATTTTTGCTGGGTGATGCTTGATGCTGTAGATATCAGCACAAATTGTGAAACTGACATAATAAGTGGTATAATCGAACTGTGGAATTGTTTTAGACTTTATTAAATAAAGTCTCAGATAACATAGGGGGGGGGGGGGGGGGGGGGGGGGGGGTAAGTATGACTGTGGTTTTTGTAAGGAAGAGTTCTAGTTCTTTGACTTTCCGGTGCGCACCGATTCTTTGTCTTTCTATCGTGTGCGAGTGTTCTCAGGTTGGTTGAAAGTGGAGAATTAGTAATGTTGGGGTAATACTGTTAGTGATGACAATAGGGAGTTTGAGGTAGTATCAGAAGAGTACGGCGTTTTGAATTTTTGAGATCGTGATGAGAAGGTTTAAGCGGATTGCTTATGAAGAGAAGAAGAAGAAGTATTTTGAAAAGGTACACATATATGTTGTGATGTGTTGTAATGCAGAAATATTATGATGTATAATAGATACCTATATATGAATTGAAATATCCTTATGAACTGTGTTTTTTTAATGAAACCTTGTAGAAACGAAGAAGAAGTATCACTTCATAACATAGCGGTTAGCTATAAGAGAGTATTATAAGAGAGTATTATAAGAGAGTATTATAAGAGAGTATTATAAGAGAGTATTATAAGAGAGTATTATAAGAGATATGGGAGAATTATAAGAGACAAGTGGAGAATTAGATTCGAAGGATGTAGAGGTAAAGTTCTTTAGTTAGTTTAAGATGACTTGAAGAAATAATATGGGGGTTAAAGTTTTAGTGAGGGAAAGAATAATTAGAATAAGTAGGTTAGGGATTAAGACTTTTGAAGAAAAGTCTTTTTAAAGAAAAGGAGGATTGTAACAGAGCACCATCTCTGTTAATAGTTTGAGAGATAGTTTGGGAAACGAATAACTGATAAATGAAGGGCGCACGCGTGAGCACTATTGAAAGGTGTTGTTAGAGACGCTCACGCGTGACGCGTGAGGTAAACAGATTTTAGTTCCAACTTGCCCAGTAGATGAACAACAGCTGTTTTCAATTTGACTCTACATATTTGTACTTCGATTAATAAACGTTTACCCTTTTGACGGAGGCTTTGACTTAGTATATTGTTTCTATTCAGACTGTTCGTGGATCTGCAACATGTGTCATCTGAATTGGCGGGGCTTTCATTACTGTAAACATAAATTTGTTAGCGAGAAATCACTAGTTTTTCAGCAAAACATCAAAGAAATGTCGCCGCTTTCGATGATTTAAGTTGTCTTTGGACCTATCAAAGACATATTCCTTGGGTGGGGGTAAATATAAGACTGCTGGAAAAATTTCATAACGATGCAACAGACAGTTTTCAAAATAATGGATCGTGAATGAAGGCATTCTTTTCGGGACATACTATAAAACCTATCATTCAAGTTTCTTTAGTGAACATTTCAATTATTGAATATTAAAAATAATGTATATGTTGGGGGGGGGGGGCAATTAGAATTTTAGAAAGGCTTGGGTGGGGCATAGCACAAAAAAGGTTGGGAAACACTGTGGTAGACCATTTTACATATATAGGATCAGTGGTAAATAGCAAATTATCCCTAGATCAGGAAATCAACATCCGGATTGGTTAAGCAGCAACAACAATGAACAGGTTAAGTAAAAGAATCTGGGAGAACAGGAAGCTTACTGCCAAAACAAAAGTCCTTGTCTATCAAGCCTGTGTCTTTAGTACTCTTCTTTATGGCAGTGAAACCTGGACAACTTACTCACACCAAGAGAAACGTTTAAACAGCTTTCATATGCGGTGTCTGCGAAGAATTCTTGGTATTAAGTGACAAGACAAAATCACAAATACTGAAGTATTGGAAAGATCAGGTTGTGTGACGCGTTATTCCATGCTCAGTCTTCGTAGACTTAGATGGATAGGACATCTTAGGAGGATGGATGATGGTAGAATACCAAAGGACATCTTTTTTTGGTGAATTACAGATGGGTAAGAGATCTCAGGGTCGGCCTCTACTACGATGCAAAGATGTGTGTAAGCGGGACATGATTGATATAGGCATTGATAATGCACAGTGGGAGCAAGTCGCCGCTGAACGTGTTGCATGGAGGGCAAACATCAGAAATAGAATAAAGACAAAGGAGAAAATTATTGCAGATAAGTCACACACCCAGCGTGTGAGACGTAAGATGGTGCATGATGGTGGAAATGACCACGTTTTCACATGCACCCACTGTGAACGAACATTTACAGCGCGAATTGGCCTTATCAGTCACATTCGCTACCGCCATAGGTAAAAGTTATTATGCCTCTTTAAAGCACAAACTATCGTCTGTCAAGACGGCAAGGTGCCAATGGATAACCCACGGGTCTATGTCTATAACCCATGGGTCTATGTCTATAACCCATGGGTCTACGTCTATAACCCATGGGTCTATGTCTATAACCCATGGCTCTATTTCTATAACCCACTGTCTATGTCTATAACCCATGGATCTATGACTATACTCCATGGGTCTATAGCTATAACCCACGGGTCTGTGTCTAAACACACTGGTGTGCTGATTTATTTGGTTGGTTCGGGATTTAAGGTTTAAAGATTGATCACAACCCATTGCTGGCAACGTTGATCGTATTCCGGCACGAACCATAAGCCTTGTCCACGTCAGATTGGAAGCACTAGACTTGAGTTTCACTCTCGTTTGAGCTCGTCAGTAGTGCATATCCCTGACTGGACCCATGATAGAACTTCGGATGGGTGACGTTGTGATATTCTAGTATGATATTTGGTCGCGTCCAGCTTGAGTTGCGTGGTCAGTGGTTGCACAACCGTCTCACATGCCAGTGATCCAGACTTCGATCCCGGGTCCAGTCAGGGATATGCACTACTGACTAGCTCAAACGAGAGAGAAACTCGAGTCTAGTACTTCCAATCTGAGTAGACAAGGCTTAAGGTTCGTCCCGGAATACGATCAGCGTTGCCAGTAGTGGGTTGTCATCTTTAAACCTTAAATCCCGAAACACGGCTGTGTGTCTATAACGCACGGGTCTATGACTATAACCCATGGGTCTATGACTGTGACCTATGGGCCTATATCTATAACACACAGGTCTGTGTCTATAACACACGGATGTGAGTCTATAACGCATGGGTGTGTGTCTATAACACACAGGTCTGTGTCTATAACACACGGGTGTGTGCCTATAACACATGGGTGTGTGCCTATAACACACGGGTGTGTGTCTATAACACATGGATGTGTGTCTATAACATACGGGTATGTGCCTATAACACACGAGTATGTGCCTATAGCACATGGGTGTGTGCCTATAACACGTGGGTGTATGCCTATAACACACGGATCTGTGCCTATAACACACGGATCTGTGCCTATAACACATGGGTGTGTGTCTATAACACACGGATCTGTGCCTATAACACACGGGTATGTGCCTATAGCACATGGGTGTGTGCCTATAACACACGGGTGTGTGTCTATAACACATGGGTGTGTGCCTATAACACACGGGTATGTGCCTATAACACATGGGTGTGTGCCTATAACACACGGGTGTGTGTGTATAACACACGGGTATGTGTCTATAACACACGGGTATGTGTCTATATCACAAGGGTGTGTGTCTATAACACACGGGTATGTGTCTATAACACACGGGTATGTGTCTATAACACACGGGTCTGTGCCTATAACACAAGGGTGTGTGTCTATAACACACGGGTATGTGTCTATAACACATGGGTGTGTGTCTATAACACACGGATATGTGTCTATAAAACACGGGTCTGTGCCTATAACGCACGGGTCTGTGCCTATAACACATGGATATGTGCCTATGACACACGGGTGTGTGTCTATAACACGCGTGTCTGTGCCTGTAACCCACAGGACCAACCAAATAAAAGAAGAACTTAAGACACATGGTGTAGAGAACTGGGGACACAGATGAAAAATGTGTGAAAGTCATGAAGGAACCTTCAGGAGACAGCAAAAGACGTCCTGCTGGTTGCCGGTATATGCACAAACAGAGAATAACGGGCAGACTAAGAAGTCTCTCTTTGGTGTTTCTTTATGTCTGAGGGTATGATGAGTAATGAAAGTTGTCCTTATTTGAATACTTTAAGAAGTCTCCGTTGCTCTGTTTCAATGTCCAGAATTTGATCATTTGACAAAAGAGCTCGTTTGTGACATGACTCGATAAAACCACATCTCACATACTTCAGTGCCTTGTCTGTGGCTTGAGGGAGGTGAACATGATTCACAACTTCCCGACATACCCAGTCGAGGGTTCGAAATCAACTGCGGTAGATTTTGAAGCAAGCGACGTTGTGTTGATTTAGATTGTATGAGCGTCGGTCGTTAAGAAAGCAATAGCAAACTACTGAACGTAAGAATTGAAAAGAAAATCACAAACTCACAAAATATGCCGTGGTTGATTACGATTGCTGTAAATGACGTGCCACTCACAAAATATGCCGTGGTTGATTATGATTGCTGTAAATGACGTGCAACTAACTGAACATACCTCTATCCGTTTTCTCAGTGGCGAAGGGGTTACTTTTGCCTTAATTCACCCCAATCAAACGTCACCAGCTATATTTAGGGTCACCAGCTATATTTAGCACTGACGGTGAGTCCCTCTGTGTTCGGGTACAGTTCGTGTCAGTGCGTTTCAATTGCCCCACAGTGTTTCTTTGGCTTTGGCAACCCCGTTTCTGTGAGTGTGTGTGTGTGTGTGTGTGTGTGTGTGTGTGTGTGTCTGTGTCTGTGTCTGTCTGTCTGTCTGTCTGTCTGTCTGTCTCATCATGAGTTTTCTGGAATTGGCAGCAGCAGCGTTGCTTTTCTGCAGCTTCATGGCGCATCTGACATTCTGCTAGACGCTGTTCTCATAATCATGTCATCATGGAGCTAACGCTGACAGATGGAGATGCCCACGACATTCACCATGTCGGCAGGATATCCCCGCTGAGACAAGGCACATGGCTGCAAGGCTCGCGTCTCCCGTATAGACAGATCATCATCATTCTTTACGTATACTGCTGGTTTCAAAAGTTGACAAGCATTTCATTTTGCCAGTTACAGTTGGGGGATGTCGCCGAGAGCAACTGTTGCACACCGATTAAATTGCGCACCGAGCTACGGCGCAACACAGGGACCCCCTGGATGTGACGTCATACCCTGGGATTCCGTTTGTTTTGGGTGAATTAAGGCAAAAGTACCGCGAAGGAGTTACGGGGGCAATTCGTAATTACGAAAACCGCGATCGAAACACAGCTGCGGGAGATTTGGCAGCAAACCGCATTGCGTCAGTTTCCATGCAATGGTATTAGTGCCGGTCGTTCGGAAAGCAATGGCAAATTACTGGACGTTATTTTACCCTGGGAACATAAACAGCAAAAGAAAAACAAAACTTACCGTTTTGCATCACGCTTATTCGTTTTCCAAAATGAATAATAATATGTGTGTAAAGACGCGTGGGTAAAAAGCAGCAAAGCTATGATACAGAACCCATTTCCACACCATAATTTCTTCGGATATTCTAATCTGGATCATGAATCCGTATGCAAAGACGCGTGGGTAAAAAGCAGCAAAGCTATGATACAGAACCCATTTCCACACCATAATTTCTTCGGATATTCCAATCTGGATCATGAATCCGTATGCGGTGCCATCTGCAGGAAAACAAGCAATATTGCATGAACAATTAATCGAGCTACACATCCACACGCAAGAGCAAATAAGTTTCACACCCCTAAAATATAATCTCTATTGATAAATTAATCCCCCATTACCTTTCTCCTCCTCTTCCTCCCCCCCCCCCCCCCCCCCCCTAAAAGTCTGCCTGGCTTTGCCTGAAGCCACATCTGTTCTCCGTGGCATTTCTCAAGTATAGAGTCTGTAATTTTGTTTCAGTCAAGTGAATTAATTCTGAGTAAAGCGACACGACAACCCAGACAAGATAAACAAATGTGATCTTCGATTGTCACTTACTGCTATAGAAACTGACATTATAGTAACAAAAATACAATAAATAAATAAACAGTTTATATCAGTTCACCAAGTGCAGGGGTCGCAGCCGATAGTACAGTACGTTATTGTACAGGGTGTTTGTAAAGTCGTACTTCACTTTGTACGTCAGAAATGTATATGTACGAGCAAGTGGACACCTCTACAAAGCATGGCTTCAGTAGTTAGATATATCTCTACCTGAACCTATGGGATATAGGTGTAATTTGTACATAATCCTCAGAAATGCATATTAACCAAGGATAGGTAAAAATATCCCCTCCCACCACCAAGGATAGGTAAAAATATCCCCTCCCACCAAGTGTCATCTCCGCATTGAGTAATGAGTCTCTAACACCATCTATTGCGTCTTCGTAGCGGATTCATACAGCTTTTTCCAACCCAGCCCTCTGTCCGCTCACATGTAACTCCGTCTTCCTCCTGTACGCTTCTTCTCCACTTGTTCCTCCAGTACATTCTTTAACAAGAAGATGCACCTACATGGACGATATACCTGCGTTTTCTGACCTTGATCTCATTCATAGGTCAGTGTTTGTCATCTGTCTTTGTAATTTTCACGAGGCGTGTGTTTAACACTGACTGTCAATGGGGAAAAGGGGGGGGGGGGGGTCAAGTTGATCTGTGTGATATTGACCACAGCATTCCCCAGCTTTGATTGGCCTATAAAAGCAGGAGAGCTAGCACCATATACGGGGTTTATTTTTTAATGGCTGCGCAGTGTTTGAAAATTTTGCCTGTCCAAGTTTTGTATTTACCTATTATGTTGCATGAACGTTACAGATGGTGATTACCAAACTTGGTCGTCACCGGTCAAAATGCCAAGTGGTGTGTTGACGTTTTGCGCGGCACCATAAACCAAGTACACCCCAAGGCATGGGATAGAGTTCCTTAGTTTTTACATATACTACAAGAGCACCTCGATAAAAGCAACAACACTCAGTATCTGGTTGTTTTTCTGGGGCAGGAAATCTACTCGCATTGCTAATCTCATCTCCACATGTGTGGATTTTTTTTAGTGTGGATTTTTTAATGACTATGGGTTTTTGAAAAACAATTGCCGTTCCTAGTTTTGCATTCACCCTCTGTGGAGATCATGTAACATACAAGGTAAATTCAAAACTTGGAGCGGAAATATTTTCAAAAAGCCAACAGTCATTAAAAATACACCCTGTATAAATATTTCGTCGTTGGTAAAGTTTCTAACTTTTCATATTTATACTGTACTGCCTTGTTTCAAATTTCTCCACTACACCCCCCACCCCATTGGAACATAGGCCTTCAGTCAACTCACGCCAAGCGGATTTTTTTTTTTAAATTGACCTGGCCCCTCAGATCGTCCCAGTTTACAACTGACCTGGGCTTTTCAGGTCGTCCCAGTATAAAATTGATCTGGCCTCTCAGGTCGTCCCAGTATAGAATTGACCTGGCCTCTCAGGTCGTCCCAGTATAAAACTGACCTGGGCTCTCAGGTCGTTCCAGCATAAAACTGACCTGGCTCCCCAGGCTGTCCCAGTTTAAAATGGATACCAGGAAATGTCCTGGGAAGTGAAGGCGGTTTGGTTGATATTGACCCCATGACCCCCAAGGGGTGTCGACGTGGACCTATCACAACACACTCAGTCCTCCTTCATTTGTGTACAAGATATCGCTCTATCACAATACGCTCAGTCCGTCTTCGGCCATGTAACAGATATGGGTCTATCACAACACGCTCAGTCCGCCTTCACTCGTGTACTAGATATCGCTCTATCACAATACGCTCAGTCCGCCTTCACTCGTGTACAAGATATCAAATCTATCACAATACGCTCAGTCCGCCTTCATTCGTGTACAAGATATGGCTCTGTCACAAAGCGCTAGGTCCGCCTTCTTTCGTGTACAAGATATCGTTCTATAACAACACGCTCAGTCCGCCTTCATTCGTGTAACAGATATCGCTCTATCACAATACGCCCAGTCGGCCTTCAGTCGTGTACAAGATATCGCTCTATCACAATACGCCTTCATTCGTGTACAAGAGTCCTTGACTCACTACCACTTACCACTCGCTCGCTCGCCTTGAACTCAACCGTAGTCTAAAAAACACTACTTCTAGTAGTTCTGGGCTGAATTTTTCGTGTGGATTAGCTTTCCCTATTACCATTCTCCCTCGCCATCAGGCGAACCCACTCCGACTTCAGGGGTACTTGTGATTTACGTCCCAAAGTCAAGGACGAGAAGTCAACATTTTAGTTCAACTATCCGTTGTAGGGTTTGAGCCCTTTACCTCGGCACCAACACACCGGATGTTTAAGAACATGAAGTCTTATCCATTCGGCCATGCTGACCTCTCTTTTCCATTTTATTGTAACCGGTTAATGGATATCTGTTGAGTACTGGTAATTGATTTAGTCGTTTTCCGTGTTTCTGACCCAGACATCAGTACTGATTGAACCCTGAGTTAACTATTCGGAATTTGTTATCAGGTTACAATTCTTCTGGTCTTATTACAAACTCATTGGTGAGATTAATTGTCATGTCCTGCTATTAGAATTGTTTAAGAAGGTTTGTTTTTGTTTTTGTTTTTTTTTTAAATATATTTCATCCATCTGAAATCACTTCCTACTTCTTCTTTCTTCTTCTTTTTCTTTGTCCCGGCGCAGTTTTCTACTATGGTCCTATGGTGTGACAGCGCCATTACATTTTCTATGCCTGAATGCACGGAGGAACAGCTGGCCAGTTTTCCCCAACTTTCACAAGCGACAAGCCAAAAAATCAAGCCTGTGTTCGACTCTGCTCATCAAAAAAGTCAAGGTTCTTGTTTTTACACACCTAAGACGCAAAGCTCCATGGCGAAGAGGTCACGGACGCGGTTCGTAATCCTGCTTATCTGCGTTCGAAACACAGCTGCGCGAGATTTGGCAGCAGACCGCGTTGCGCTGGATTTTAACTAATTGGTGTGGAGCCGGTTGTTCAGAAAGCAATGGCAAACTACTGAACGTAAACTTGCCAAGAGATCTCAACAGCAAAAGATGTGTGACAAGGCCCATGTTTATAGATCGAACGGCCCTTAGTGGCTGATGATATGGGTACACAGCGGTCGCCTTTACTTCCCAAGACGTTTCCTCTCTTAAAGATCTTATTATGTTCTTGATGTTCATAGAAAAACTTGGTCAAATCATTATGTAGGATAACTAAAGGACGATAGCATTTTCTGTCTAGCCAGAAATTATCCCAATAATCAACAGGGAACGCGTAAAGAGTTGATAATATTGACAATAGTAGTTAGTGGCATGCCGTATACGGAACGTTGCAGTCAACTTCAGCATTTATTTTCTGTTTGTAATTTACTAGCCAATAATATGCTGCCATTGCTTTCTGAACAGCCGACGCCTCATACCACCTAAATCAACACACAGCGATCTGCTTCCAAACCCTCGACTCGGCATGACAGGGAACTATGAAACTGCATTCATTATTCTCAAAAGCACAGACGCCGGTGACACTGATAACAGAAATATATTTACTAACACGTAAATACTTCCAAAGAATATTCGAGAACAAAGATTTGAAATAGACGCGGAAAGAAACCATCAGACGGTTCTAAACGGCAATTACCGAAATGGCAGGGAATTATCTGTACAGACGCTCAAAGGAACCAGCTATAGGGTGTATTTTTAATGACTGTGCAGTGTTTGAAAATATTGCCAGTCCAAGTTTTGTATTCACCCTCTGTAAAGTTCATGTAACATAATAGGTAAATACAAAACTTGGACCGGCAATATTTTCAAAAACTGCACAGTCATTAAAAATACACCCTGTATATAGACGGACTCTGTATACCCACGAGTAGATGCGGCTCGTTCCCTTGAATGGAATAACTTAGAGAAAAAAACGTTACGCTAATGCATGCCGGAGTTGGACACGCTGACCGTTTAGGTGCGTAATCTGGTTACGCACTTTGCTAGAATGAGGAACGAAGAAGAACGAACACACACACACGCACGCACACACACACTCACGCCACACACACACGTGCGCACGCACACGCACGCGCACACAAATATGTGCTATTCATGTTCATGTCCTGTTATTTAGAGGTGTATAATACAGGTTGCCGGTCTCTCTGGTCGAGGGGTTACACCACTTTCTCCGTAATCCCGTTTATCACGCAGTCTCGTAGCGGGCGAGAACTGGGAGCGGTTCGTCCCCCGCTGGTGACTTGCTGGATAACTGAGCCGGCCGCTCAGTAAGCAATGGCAAACTACTGAGCGTAATCTTGCAAGATATCAACAGACAGCTGAAAGATGCTGCTGTTGACAGCGATGTCCTGTAAAAAGGATATACGAATTTTTAAAAAAAATAAAAAATACAGGTTACTTATATTGTACCCTACTACAATCACTTCTTCCTCATTGTATAGGATAACTACAAACCCTAGCACTCACTGTTAAGCCAGAAACTAGCTTTATAATCCACAGGGAACGCGTGAAGTATTGATGACATCGATAGTATAGAAATGTGTTTACTAAACACTAACTACTTCCCAGGATTGTTCGAGAACAAATTTCTTAGATATACGCGATGAGAAACCACAGACGGTTCTAGACGGTAGTTATCAAGATGGTGGGGAATTATCTGCACGCACGCTCAAAGGAACCGGCTATAAACGTATCAATGTATTTCTGTTCGCTCGGGCGATAAATTTGTAACCAGTTACGACAAATTATCATGCATTAAAATTGAATTTTTTCACGGATGCGCCTGCAGTGTAGAAGTTCTAGAAAACAATTATATCTTTTGGGTCATGACGTAATTTTTTTGTCTAGGTTTGTGTATGGGACAGGTTAGATAAGTTGTATTCTGTTGACAACAATTAGCTTCAGAATAGCATCATCATCATCCAGTGCCTTGCCTGCTGGCGTGAGCGATCATGCCTGTCAACAAATTGCGATCTCTGACGGCATGGCTCAGTTTGTGTGTTTTTCTCTCCCTTCCGTGCCATGACATACGACTGTTAAGAATATTCTCCCACTGTCTTCCTCTGTCTCTCTTTCCGCAATTATTTCCGGTTGTCACGACATGTTCCAGTTTTTGTCTTCTCATAACGTGGCCAAAACACTATGACTGCCTCTACCTGATGTTTGTGGTAAGTTGTCTTTGCGACTCAGCTTCCTTTAAAACTTCCTGATTGCTTCTTTTGGCTGTCCAATTAATGTTAAGCATTCTTCTATAAAACCACATCTCCACGGCTTCCATTGATTTTTTCGCCTGTTTATTAATTGTCCAGGATTCGAAGCCGTATGTTAAAATTGGCTCTGTGTAACATGCAAGAACTCTCTTTCTAACTTTCAAGGACAATGACTTATTGCACAAAACGTTCTTTATTTGATAGAATACAGTACTGGGTCAGCGATGTCCTATTCTGTTCTTTATCTCAGTGATGCATCTTCCATCTGATTTTATCCTTGTGCCTACACACACACACACACACACACACATAGAGACACACAGAGAGAGAGTGTGTGTGTGTGAGAGAGAGAGAGAGAGAGAGAGAGAGAGAGAGAGAGAGAGAGAGAGAGAGAGAGAGAACGAACATTCAAAACAATGTTTTCCCGTGATGAATTTGAATAACGAAGACACAAACAATAGATTGCACGATTTATTGCCTGGCACATTTCGCTGCATCTCGTCAGGTACATACTGCAGAAATCATACAACTTACGTGAATTAATTAGATAAATCCTTCAAACTGAAATATACACATGTTCGCACAGTAATGTCGATTGTCTACCACGGTAATTTTAAACTGACTAACATGTCTTTCTGCTTGCAAAAGGACGGCTTACGAAGGTTGATTATTATAGCTTCAGCAAACTTTAACAATCGACTACTTTGTGTGTTGCTAATCATCACCACAGACAAGCTACAAGCAACGTCGTTCCAGGCCACAATGAACGAGACACATATAAACATCTCTTTATCTATGGAACACGAACACAACGAGGCGTTGCCGTTTCTAGATATCCTAATGAGACGTAGAGCAGACGGCACAATTCAAAGATCGGTGTACCGCAAAGAAACATGGACTGGCCAATACTTACATTTTCAGAGCTTCGCACCTGTCCAATACAAACGGGGCTTAGTACGGACCCTGTTTGACCGTGCTAGGAAGATATGCACCCAGGACACACTGACAGAGGAATTTGAAACTCTGAAGAATGCCTTAAACCTGAATGGGTACTCCACAGGATTTATAAAGCGCCACTGCCAGCAGCCCAAACCGAAATCAGAAGTAACTACAGTCCCTAAACTCAAGGTATTCATCCAGCTAACCTTCCGAGGAGATGACGTAATGCAACGTCTGCGGGACCGGCTCACCACAGCAGTCGAGCGAACATTCTGTGCTGCAACTCTAGTCATCATTAAAAAAGAAACACACCGATCCCTGTCCCAGCAGTAAAAGAACCTGTAGCTTCGTACGCTATATCAAATTGTATTTACCAATTTACATGTAGATGCGAGGCCATCTACATAGGCAGAACTGAGCGACAGTTACATTGCAGGGTTTCGGAACATATTCCGAATTTGGTGCACAAGATACTACACACAGAAGATGGTAGACACACCGGAACAGTCCGGCTTCATCGGTCGAGAGACATGTGCTCGAGAGCGGTCACGTGGTTGAAAGAGACAGTGCCTTCCGTGTGTTGTTCAACACACAAAGTAGTCGATTGTTAGAGAACGAACATTATTTTCAAAGGGGCACATAATTAGGCACACAAACCCGTCTAAAGTTCAGCCTATCCTACCGCTGATCTTTCACATATCCATTACATGTTATGTAGTATGCATGCACGCACACAAAGACAAAAACATGGTTTTATGAGAGCTGAGAATTTAATCCATAAGTACTAAAATGTTGTGAGACAGACAGACATAAAGACAATCAGATAAATGCTAATGATTTAAGCAATACTTACTTTTTAAAAAAAGCTTTGTGGCGAGGGGGTTATGAATGTAATTCGTAATCCCGCATATCGTGTTCTAAACATAGCTGCGGGCGATTTGGAAGCAGACCGCCTTGCGTTGATTTCCATACAATGGTATGAGTGCCGGTCATTCAGAAAGTAATGGCAAACTACTGAACGTAAACTTGCCCGGGAATCACAAACAGTAAAAATACGCTGGGGTTGGCTCCTACGTCCTTTTAAAAGATTCTCAACTAACTTTAACTAAAACGTTATGAGGCAGACAGGCAGACATACAAGAGAACATACAGAGAGGCAGATAAACAGACACGCATACAGACAGACTACAGAATGACGTTGTTTGTCCATCAAGAATGATGATGACCATTCATTTCATCCAGTGGGGTTGAAAGTATGGAGCCGTGAGTTCTAATATGGCTGGTAAGGCATATTTTGACTCGAAATGTACTTAGAAAATGTGTGCAAAGAATGCTTGACGTTCCAGGAGGAAGATCTCCTGAAGTGGTTTTTCTGTTCAGCCTTTTTTTCACAGCTATTGCAGTCCTCTTTGCTTCACAAGTGATTGTACCCTTGTATAATGATGTACGCCACGAATCTCGGTCTTTGGCAACATTCTCCGAAGTGTTGTGATGAATTTCAAAAGCTTTTAGTGAGATCTTCAGAGTTTCCTTAAAGCGTTTCCTTTGATCGCCTTGGGAGCGTTTACCACAATGGAGCTCGCCGTAAAAAAAAAAAATTCGTTTAGGGAGCCTGTTATCTGGCATACGAGTCAAGTGACTATCCCAGCGGATCTCATTCTTTATTAGTAGAGTGTGAATACTGGGCATGGATGCTCTTTCTATGACTTCAGTGTGGGATCTCGTCTTGCTGCTTAATCTTCATTATCTTCTATGGCAGGCTGTGTGGAAGTGGTTTAATTTCCTAGCGTGTCGCTGATAAACAGTCCAGGTTTCACAAGCATATAGCAGTGTGGATAATACGACTGCTTTGTAGACGTTCACCTTTGTTTGCAGGATTATTCCATTTCTGTCCCATACATTCTTGTACAGTCTGCCAAAGGCCGCGCTGGCCTTGGAGATTCTTGCCTTCACTTCGTCATCAATTATGGCAGCTTAGGACACTGTGCTGCCAAGATAGGTGAATTTGTTCACAACACCTAGTCTATGATCATTCACGTTGATATTCGGCATGGTGTGATTAAAACCCTGGAGCTGGCTGGTACATAACTACAGTCTTCTCCAAGTTTATATTGAGCCCGAAGCTGGCACAGGCACATGAGAAGGCTGAAACGTGGTGTTGCATGTCTGCCTCTGAGTTGGCATATAGAGCGCAATCATCAGCAAACAGGAGCTCTCTGTGTAGTGTCCCTGGTAGTGTTGGTTTTAGCTTTCAGCCTTCTGAGATTTAACAAATTTACATCCAAGCAGTAGTTGATGTCTATTCCAATGTCGTTGTTTTCGAAGACATTTCTCGGCATATCCGAAAACATGAGGCTGAATAGTGTTGGTGCCAGGACACAGCCTTGGTGAAAGGAAAGGGCTCAGACAGTTCACCATTTTCCTATACTCTTGCCTGCATACTATCATGAAATAACAGCACTATTTGGACAAACTTTCGTGGACAGCCATATTTCGCCATAATCTTTCACAGTCCTTCTTTGCTGACTATATCAAAAGCCTAGGTGAGATCAATGAAAATGGAGAACAGAATGACAAACATACTCTCGCACATACAGACGGACGAAATGACCTACACCCAAAATGTTACTAGCAAGTCTGTATTTGTATAAATCCGTGTGGCCTATATACGTAATAATCCCATCTGTTGATAAAAATAGCTGCGGTTATAACTAACCGACAGTCTATCTCATTATATTCCGCATGGCCTGCTTAACTCGTTTAGTGTACGGATAATATATTAATGATTGATTTCCCCCCAGTCCTTTTCTCCACACAAGATGACACAACGACAGCCGAGCATCCAATTAGAGCACTCATTTCCAGATTCAACCCTCACAGCCTCTCGGGTACATCTCTCCAGGGAACCAAATTTATTCAGCAAGCCACATCTAGAGAAAGCATTTCACTTTCATTAAAACCGGTGCTGGCTGGGGGTAAAGGTGGTGGGTTAAATGTTGTGGGTAAAGGTGGTGGGTTAAAGGTTGGAGGTAACGATGGGGGAAAGGGGGTGACAAAAAAAGGGGGAGGGGGGCAACTGATCAACTAACTCTTTCAGTAGGTAGACAGGTACTGTTACAATTGCTATAGATAAACAATTAATGTGTTATATGTTCATACACATAAGCAGGTACTGTGTTATAATTTGCTATAGTTAAACGGGGACTGTGTTATATACATAAACGGGGACTGTGTTATATACATAAACGGGGACTGTGTTATATACATAAACGGGGACTGTGTTATATACATAAACGAGCATTGTGTTATTGCTTGCGTTCGCTGGCTGTGAACTCCAGCGTGAAGTCCTGTATGTCGGATGCCCGGGAAGGTTAACCCGGTCAACAAATGCCCGCAGAAGTCGGATGTGTCGGCCTAACGGCGCAAGAACGCAGCTCTGCTGTAAACAGGCACAACGCAGTCACATCCGAAGAAAAAAAAATCCGGATGAACGCAGAAGAAGAAGAAGAAGTATGTCGGATGAAGAAGTCCTGTATGTCGGATGAAGGCATCCTGTTGTCCAACATCACCGTAATGTCATACCGGACTGAGGTTTGCATGAGTATCCGTTGTCCCATGTCTGGCTTATTGGTGTGCAGACTGGTGGGTCCTCGCCGTGCAGGCAGATACTCTCCGACTTCAGAAGAATCAGCGATCCTACTACGTTAGCCAGGACCGCGAAGGGACCTGTTGCCCGTGACGCACGATTAGGACGTGTTAGTAGGTCTTGTCCAGTATAAAACCTGGCCCTGGTGCCTTGGAAACACCTCTGCGTCCCACTGTGTTACAATTTGCTCAAGGTTAACAGTTACTTATAATAGTTAATCCATATTACATATTTAGAAAATGATATGGATGCCGGTCGTTCAGAAAGCAAAGGCAAACTAATGAACGTAAACAGACCAAGAGATCACAAACAATAAAAAATGCTGGGGTTAATTGCGACGTGCTGTAAAGAATATATAACTAACATATTACATATATGTAAATAGAATAGTAAATTGCGCTTTTGTCCACCTTAAGACATACTGGGCCTTTGTTCCTAGACCTATATTTTTCTTCTTCTTCTTCTTCCTCATTTATCTCAGTGAAGAGTGTGTGTGGGTGGGGGAATCTTTTTTGCGCTCTTTCTAATGCGCTTTGTAAGCCGGTCTTCATTTCTATAATGTTGTTCTTGATGCCATCAATCCATCTTTCACGCGGTCTTCCTTTGCTCTGTATCCATCACGTCTTCAACGTAAAGTAGAAGGTACCAGGGCATTCTTGTAAGATAGCTAAACCAATTAATCTGTTGTTCTTTAATGAAGAGTATGACTGGTTTCAGGCCCAATCTTGCTCTAATTTTTTCACTCCTAATTCTATCTCTCACAGTTACTCCTGCAGCTCTTCTATGTCATATCGTCTCTGTTGTTATGATTTTGTGTTCTTTAGTGATAGTAAGCGGCGAAGTTTGACTCTGGTAGCAAATGCGGAAAAATAGTTCTTACGAGATTTGCTTTTATAGTTACATGCATCTTTCTATTAGTCATAAGTGCTGTTAGTTGTCCCAGTACCTGATTAGCCTTTGCACAATGTATGTAGATTTTCCTCTCCACTCTCTATACTATTCTGAGGAAAATGCAAAGAATACCATGGACAGACAGAAAAAAAAATGAACAAGTCCTTCAAGAAACAAATGAAGATCGCAAACTCATTAGAGTCATTAGACGTGGACAGTCAAAATGCTTTGGGCATGTTATGAGAAGAAATGACTTGGAGAACTTGGTGACAACTGGCAAGATCGAAGGGAAGAGACCAAGGGGAAGACCGAGAAGTAAATACCTGAATGGCTTGGCCACTTGGCATGGTCGAGACAGGAACCGGGAGCTGATCAACGACTCTGGTGATCGAGTGAGATGGCAAAACATGACCGCCCACGCTTATCCGCAAGGCACATGATGGATATATATATATATATATATATATATATATATATATATATATATATATATATATATATATATATATATATATATATATATAATTTAGTCTTTTAAATTGTACTTAGAAAATGTGTTACTTGTAAATCCCAATTATTTGCATTCTCCCCAGTATGATTCCTAATGAATTTGAACATTCTTTGAACAGTCAATATCAGATTTTAAAATGAATTAAATCAAGCGGGAAAAAAATTATACTGAGTCCTTTTGACAGGCCGTAAAGTGCAGTCACGCGCATTAATAATCACGATTAAACGGGTTAATATTGACACTGTAGGCACGAGAGAACTTTCTTAGTGCATATTTGGCCAGTCAAAGACTCCCTCTGATTGCCGAATCGATACGCGATTTTCCAACACTGGCGGCTGTTGACCTGGGAGGATTAATGTCGTCTGGTGCTCCGAGCACAGCCCAGTAATCGTGCCCGACTTTTAACTCTCACCCCCTGTAACTCATTCTGCGACAAGAAACATAGCAAGCGACTGTTTACCATGACAAGAATATGGAAGTCGCGGTGAGATAGTGGCTGGACGCATGTCTTCCGTAGTCATAGGTTCGCATCTACACAGGGGCGGTTTTATTTAAATTGAGCTGAACTTTCAGATTGAGCCAGCCTAAAATTGGTAGCCTACCAGGAAATTTAGTGAGAAGTAAAAGCAGTCGGTGTGATACTTACATCGCCCACCCAGTGTTGATTTTTTTTAATGCGTCTAGCACCATATGGCCAGTGCGCCTTAAGGCGCGTGAATGAGTCCGTTACTTGCCTACTTACAACTTGCTCTGTGGCGAAGAGAGTACGGGCGGAATTCGTAATCCTGCATACCGCGTTCGAACACAGACCGCCCTGCGTTAGTTTTAATAAAATGGCATGAGTGCCGGTCGTTCAGAAAGCAATGGCACACTACTGAAGGTAAACTTGCCAAATACAAAATTACAAACAGCCAAATATGCTGGGGTTGACTGCAGCGTCCTGCATAGTATGTGTAAATAACTGCTTACCTGTGTTGTTCGTAAATTCTTGGCCTCTCCGTTACGTTATTCCACTTTCTTAGTTATTTAACTCCTTCTGCCCCTCATGTACTTCCTGTCTGTCTGATCTTTTTCTTCTATCGTTCGCTTGAAATCTGTCTATAACTGCAATGTTGTCTCTTGTATGAACTTCAGCTTTTTTTTTTTTTAGTTTACTCAGTGGTCCATATAGTTTATCTTCCAGTTGTTTCTCCGGGCCGGGTTTGCTTATATATGTCATATTTTGGGCAGTCTTGGAGGTCATATACTGTATGCGATTCCAAATAGCTGTTACATGTCGGTGGGGGACGTCGCAAAGTTGGGGCGTGTACCCAACCTTGCAATATACCCCATAACTTGTGCATTCATCACCTCTGGCACCAAAGGTCAAACTCCTGGCCTTCATGTGATGGAACTGTTTTAACTAACAAGAGAAAGATCGGCGGCGAGTCTCTGGCGCCGTAAAGGAAAAACCAGAAAGCTCTAGATATGTATGCAAGTACACACGTGTGCAGACAGGTGTGTACATATCTAAACTCGAGTAAGACCAGACTACACTAGTAAAGGAAAGGTGATGTAGACGGAGGCAATCATCTAGGAGGTGCCCCATAGAAATCAGCATGCCACGCAATTACTCCATGAAATATAGTGTCTGATGACAACCACGTACCTAAAACCTCAAAGGGGTGGGGGAAATATTACCGTGTCAGGCCTAGTCCCAGCCAGTCTGGACCATCTATGGGTGGGATAGATGCAAGCTCTTGTCAGGGCCCACATGATCTGTACACCAATGCATCGGACTTAGTTGAATGAGGCAGTCAATTTTCTTGAAGCTACACAACCAATTTCTGCAGCAATTTTATTTTAACGCTAAAGGCGCAAATGCGAATTACTTTATAGTAATACGAAGTATAGGGGCGGGGAAAGAGGAAGAGAGAGGTTAAATTAACAGATGATTAGGATAAACAGAGGTAAAAACCAAGGTAATTAAGAAAGGAACTAATTGGAACACTCAGCAAAACTGACTCATTCATTCATGCAGTAATACTAGTATGTCCTTTGCAGAACCTTGCTCCCATAACAACCTTTCGGGAAACTTCTCAGATATAAGCAAGATATCTTGCACCCATCTTGTCTTTGGCCCTCCATTATTAACTCCAAATTGTCAAGACGTCTCGAATCACCAAAATATTTCAATTCTCTTATCGACTTTAGTAGCCAACCTTCTTCAATATTCAGATCCTGTCATATGGATGCATTTGTTCTTTTCTGTATCCAAGATATTCTTAGAACCCGTCTACAACATTTATATTCAAAGGCATTTATGCGCTGTTTAGCAAGTGTCCAGGTCTCACAGGCGTAATAGGTTGCAATGGGAAACATGCGTGCTCTTAAATATCTAATTTGTGTAGGTATATCTGCCCCATGCCACTATTCGGTTGCAGTAATTTTTAAAGAGCAATAGATATTCGTCTTTTCATTGTGTTAGTGTTATTTCATTGTGTGCACCATTGTTGGTAATTAATGACCCAAGATATTCGAAAACGGTGACTACATCAAGCAAAAACGGCTTGGAATATATAGTTCAGATAACAACAGCTTGGTGATACTGAATGTTTTTTTTTAACCTATTCATGTATCGAAACATATGTCCTTGGCATTCACTGTGTTGAAATGATCCCTGTATAAGGTCATATAGCTCACAAATAAATTCATATCTTTTGTATGGTGCTCACAGAATTAGAGACTAGAGGACAAATTAGATAATATGAAAACTTCAAGTTACTCCAACAGGCATTCGAACCTGTCTTGAAACAAGTATACTTCGACGCATGACCAAATAATCAAGGGTGTCTAAATTGATCATGTACACTTGTTCCTGCAGCAAGGCTCTGTCATTATCTAGAGGTGACGGGTTCGAATCCTGGTGGGGATAGCTATCATCATCATTACATGTTCTGCCAGCTGGAGTAGGCATTCATCTCTCCATAGATCACGGGCCTTGGTGTTCTGGATAAACTCTCTTGATATCCCCCCATGCCACTGCCTCAGTCCATCCAAAGAACATTTCTCTTGGTCTGCCTCTTCCCCTTCATTTGTGCAATTGTCACAATGTTCTCCAATACCTCCCTTCTCATAACTTGACCAAAGAAAGCCATTTGTCTTTCTTATTGTTAAATATGTTCTATTTTCATTAGCTTCTTTCAGTCGTTAATTATTCTGGTAGTCCCAGGAAATCTCAACATTCGTCTCAGGAACCATATCTCCATTGCTTCCAAGGTCTTTCTAATGTTCATTTACATTCCAAGATTCACTGCCACACAGCAAAACAGGCTTTATATAGCATTTCAGCACTCTCCTCCTTACATAAGATACTTTTCATTTTCTGGAATGCTGCTTTTGCTTGCTTCATTCTGTTCTTAATGCACTATGCTAAATGCTTCTGTGTGATATATGGGAGGAAACTTGAACACTTATGGAGATATCTATATGTAATTAAAGTGTTTCTTGCCCAACAAGAAAAAAACACCTTTATTCTCATGAATACATCAAGTTCCAATGCTTATTTATTTTGGCAAATCTTTAGATGTGAAAAATCCAGCGCTAAAATAACTTTGGGAGTTAAGTTTTCCCAATGAATCACAACCAAATAATATATATTTTTAAAACTGACTTTACAACTGCATTCCCAATCAAAACTGATCATTACATAAATTACTGAAAACAAAATCTAAAGCACATAATCCATAAATTAGCTGTAAGTTTTTAAACACCCATTTGTACATATCTTCAAATAAAACCATATTACAGAAGAAGTGTTGCTACCTCCTTCTTCATGTTTAATATGGCACGTAGAGGAGAAACACTGGAAATGAATCATAATACATTAACGCTCAAAAATGGTTTACAGAAACATTTTATTACAGCAACATAAATTATAAGAACAATGGTGATTAACATGAAATCTTCAAGATATGACCCATGAACAGTATTATATATGTGTTTTTGCATACCAATAAAAACAACAAAACAAACTAAAGTGTAACAATAAAATCAGCTGGTGTTAAAGGTTAATCAGATTCTGTTGGCTCCTCAGTTTCATCAGCACCATTAGATAATTCAGCATTTGTGGAATCAGTCTTCACCTTTTTATTTGGACTTTCCCCTTCACCATTCTCATTTTCCTGGTCATCTGCTGGTCTTTTCTGTACTGTACTTTCTGCATCTGAAAGTGCAGAAGTAAACATTAATATTTAGCCTATACAAAACATACCATCAAATATTGTGCGTTTTTAATTTTATAAATTAAATTTTTTTAAAGGGGGTTAGGTGAGAGGATCAACTTCATTGCACGTTTTTGTCCTATGTGGCTCGGTCTCTTTTCAAAGAACCTACCAAAAGCATCGCACAGAGCATAAACTCCGTAGCTCAAGCGACGACCCCCAGGAGTCCTCATGAAACTGGCACTCAACCAAGATGCCCTCATGACCACCAGAGCATGAGGCAGACAACTTAACAACTCTGCCACAGAAACCCCAAACTGCGTTTACTGACTTCATATTACAAACTATTGAATTTCAGCAGAGCATCTGACAGACCTGAGAATGCAGTACCCACAGGAATATATTGACAACTCTGTGCCTGAGAAAAGCAATTCATTTGTCCTGACAGAATTTGCAGAAGGCAGAAGCACAAGCAGGGCACAATTTTGGAATGGAAGAAGATATATTCATATATTCATGCATATCCTAATACCAGTCTTTAGACTGAATAATCTGAGGAAACACCAAAAAGCACTGCTGATCTATCATACCCACACTTAGTGTTATTATATACTTATTACATACTGACCACATCAAAATATGCCTGCAAGAACAAGCAACTGTGACTACTTTACTTCTACTTGTTACACTTAATAAAAGGCTGTAGCGGTATTGGTACAGGGGTGGAGCTCTATGACGACACACATGCCGCAGTATGAGATGGTGTCGCCAGCTTTCTTTCCCGCACAATCTGTTATGTTACGTTCATTTATGTTGGATAGTAAATATGTCATGTCTGTTTACAGTACAGCTGTAACAGTGTCACTAGCAAAAAGCAAGCCAGAGTAACAAGGCCTATAGAGCAAGCAAATATGTGCAGTGAAAATGTGGATTAAATGCAATTTTAAAAACTAAAATTAAAATAATCAGCAATAGAAAGGAGAGGCCAACAATAAACGGGAAGATACTAGAGCAAGTTTGTTCTGTCTTGCACCAGGTTATGGCAGATGTGAAACAGCATGAAAACAAAATATTTTCAACATGAAAATAGTATTAACATCTAGAGTGATAAAACATTAAAAATGAGATTTCCCATTTCATGGAAACAAAAAACAATAAAATAGATTCCCGAGAGACTAGGAATGAAAAGTAAGTTGATGAATGAAATAAAAGAGACAAGTGAAATATTTTAGCCACGTTAAAACAGTATTTGTATAAAAACCATACTGAAGGTAAACGCCGAAGAAAGGAAATATACACTGACTTTGAAGGTGAGGGAAGCTCAATCAAAATTGGTTTACCAGAAATGATGGCATCTTAATGAAAGGTGGCTGAGGTATGTAATGTGATGCTTTCAGTGATGAATTGCCAATTCCAGGCACAGCCTGAATATAGATGACATGAGCAAGGCAGGCACCCAATCTAAAGATGCCTAACTTAGTTGAAGTTTTTGATAGCAATATTTGCTAGATCAGAGATGATCGAGTGATTTATAGAGCTGAAGTGTGGGGACAGTTTAGGTCTTCTAATTCAAAACAAGCAACAGGAAACAAGTTGCCAATCATTGTTAAATAAATGTTACCTACTAAAAAATTATAAGCCTGTTCTTGTCCCAACATTTTGTGTTTGTGTTCACTTAATGACAACCCATAATCTAAATTGTACCCATGAATAAATAAGTCCCTTTTACTTGCAGAATACAAATGTGATGTTCAAGAAAGAAAAATGTGTGGTCAGTCACAACAACTGGCCAGAAATCTGGCTTGTGCACTGTAGCACTTAAAAGAGTTAATGCCACCCTGGTAATCATCACATCCTACGCATGGCTGATTAACCTAATTTCCATTTATTGAATCCCTATTCCCATGTTATGATATTTGGACAACCCCAAAGTCACATACATCCTTCCTCATTTACTGAAGATTCAGCCTCCATCACTGTGCTGAGATGTGACAGAACTACTCACTCTCTGATACCAGTGTTTCTGCTTATAATATTAACACTATAACCCCGCAAGTGAGGAAAAGTTATTTGAAATTTTCAGGCATCTTAATCATGTTTTATAGTTACTTTGAAGCTAGTTTTGGTAAAATGTATGCAATAGTGTGAAAATATGACAGCTGTAATACATTTTAAGTCAGTGGTTCTCAAAAGGGGGGAGGGGGGGAAGGAGAGAGAGAGAGAGAGAATTAAGATTATTTCAAGATCGTGTTAATACAATTGATTACTTTATATTGTTTTTCCCTCCATACTTTACAGTTCTGTGCTTCTCACCCTTATGAAATTTGTTTTATAACGTAAGTAGACTTGCAAATCACATTTTATGTAGATGTCTAGACTTGTTCTAGTATGTGTTATTAAATTTAGCTTCCATTTTTACGTATACTGTATAGGGGTAGGGGGGAATTTACAGGGAGAAATGACATTCTGAACATATGGTGAGGGGTGCATTGGCCAAAAAAGGTTGAGAACCACTGTTTTAGGTGATAAGGATCAAATGACAAGACCTCAGCAAAAGGGTATTTTTCAAAGGTTTGAATGTGACAGTAACCTCAATATTTTGAATTAAATGAAGCATTAAGATATGGAACCGTGAATCACACACCAAGCTAGAGTATGAGGTGAAGCTAATCTGACAACACTGATAATAGTAGATCTCAATCAATCAATCATGTGCCATGCCGGAAAGCGTGGGCGGTCATGACTCGCCATTTCACTCGATCTAGATAGTGGTATTTCCAACAGCAGATTAGGACATTAACATTAATGATTACCAAACATTATTAAGCCTTCTAGAAGAAAATTGGCAAGAGAAACCAGTTACAAGCACCGTTACAAAATGTCACCAGTGAAAATTGCATGTTTCTGTTTTCTCTCCATCATGGGTATGTTTATCCTATGACAAGCTCCCTCAAACCTTGAGTTAGAAAAACCAAATGTACTCATGACAAACAGAAACACCTGAACTTTTTCAAAAGCTTAAATGATCTTGATTGTGTCAATAAACACATATTTCTTATATCTGCTGTTCAATGCTTTTTAAATATAAATACAAGTGCTTTCTTGAATATCATAATTCAGGGGGTTATCCTATGCAGAACTTTCCTCCCATAAGCTGTTGAAATTTCTCTCTATCATAAGCCGGATGTCCTGCTGGTATCGCCGTCACAAGTAAATTATCTATCACATCTTGAATCCATACTCCCCCGGGAAGGTTAACCCGGTCAACAAATGCCCGCAGAAGTCGGATGTGTTGGCCTAACGGCGCAAGAACGCAGCCCTGTTGTAAACAGGCACAACGCAATCACATCCGGAAAAAAAAACTGGATGAACGAAGAAGAGGAAGAAGAATCCATACTCTGTGCTTCCTCTTCTTCACTTCAACCCCTCCATAGTTATCATTTGCAGACATTCATATATTTTTTTACATGCCCAAAATATTCAATTTTTGTCAATTGTATTATTTAATAACAAATCCATGTTAGTGAGTTCTTCTTGTTCGTTCTTTTTTCATCCAATGAATATTTAACATTCTTTTTATAATTTCCTTGACTGTTAGTTTTCTAGCCATTTATACAGAAGATAGTCTGCCATTGCTTTCCTTCTTGGCATTGAACATACTGGTTGGTGACTGTAGCCTATAAAGAGACTCTTGCTTCTACAAATATGATATTCAAGAAAAACAATGCATGCTTAAAGTAACGGAAATTGTCCAACAACCTGGCTTACCAACTGCAGTATTTATAGGGTTAAATCATCAAACCTGTGTTAGATTCTGAAGTTTCTGCATCAGCATTTCCATTTGTACTGTCTTTATCCGTGACCTCAGATTGATTCTCTCCATCAACTTCAGTTTCCTCTTCTGTGATTTTTTTCACAACCTGAATAATTAAGACATCATTTAGCAAACAACAAAAGCTGGCCCTTGAAAATAAAATATTTATGTGGGCAAAAACTAGAAATGCATTATACTGAATTATTAAAGAACTTACATTTTACAGACATAAAATCAATAAAGAATATAAACATATCTGATGTTTCAGCTGTGGTAGTGTAGTCAATTGGAAAATGTACGTGGGTAAGTTAATAAGTAAGTCACAAATGACTGTAGAAAAATAACTAAAGATGATAACTTGAAACCAGTTTATTTTTATACACACATGTCCCTTTATTTCTCAACATAACTTTTACCACCGTTGATGCACTTATCCCATCGTTTTATCAGTCCTCCCACATCGGCTGCATAGAACTGCGTGCTCTGTTTTCTAAATCACATTTTCACTTCACATTCAACTTTGGTGTCATTCGCAAAATGTCTCCCGCCAAGGTGGTTTCCTGTTTATGCTGACAAATGTTTGTCCCGTAAAGTGGTGCATAGCTGGGTAGAAAACATTACAAGGGTGAGTCAATAAGTAAGTCACACAGTTCTATGGGATGGTAGGTCACAGTTCTATGAAGCCAGTTTGGGAGGACTGATAAAACGATGGGACAAGTGCATCAATGTTGGTGGAAATTATGTTGAGAAATACAGGGACAATGTATGTATAAAAATAAACAGTTTCAAGTTGTTATCATATTTAGTTATTTTTCTACAGCCATTTATGACTTACTTATTAACTTACCCTCGTATATCTAGACATGTCCCAGTTGATATACATACTTCTCTGAGGTTAACCCACCCTTACACAATAGGTACCTGTAAAAGAGGTTTCTCTAGGAAGCAAAGGTGGGACCGGGAACAGGTCATTTTATTCCATGACCTAGTGTGTGTGTGTGCATGTGCGTGCATGCGCGCGTGTGTGTATGCACATATGTATATCAATACATATATATACTGATAAATATTTGAGTTCAAGCTCCACTTTGACGCTAACAGATAGTTGAGATATTTATATTTAATTAGCTTAATCTTGATGGTTGCTATTGCTACATAAGATGTATACTGAATCTTCAAAATATAAAAAAGTATGTCAGTTTATAAGAGATCAACAGAATTTTTCTGATCATGTAATGAGAAGAGAGGCATTAGAAAACAGCGTGACAAATCATGGGTAGAGAGGCAGACCATAAGAAATGATGCTGGATGGACAGACTGTGACACAGAGGAATATTATCAGCAGAGTCAATACTGAACACCAAGGATCGAGAACTGTGGAGAGACATGAATGCCTATCCCAGGGCAAATGATGATTATGATAATGACAATTTTAAAACTTTTGATTCAGGAACTTGCAGCAACAAAATTGAAATTTTAAGTTTCCCCATCAGTATTTTTTAAAATTAAGCTCATAAACAGTCAAGCAAAAGACAAACATGTGTTTACAGGAGTTCATGAGAATTAGTTTTGCATGCACATTTATAATGACAAACTGCCTACTGAAGTCACGCTATTATTACTATGTGATTATTATGAAGTGATTTTATGCTTTTGATACAGACTAAGTAATTTATAAATCCTCTGGAAGACTATGAAAGTCTGATGCACTGGTATTCAGGTTATCTAAGCCCTTGAAACGTCTTGCATCTATCGGAGTGTTAGTTGCATATCCTTTACAGGACGCAGTAGTCAACCCCAGCAATTTTTAGCTGTTTTGTTTGTGATTCCAGGGCTAGTTTACATTCAGCAGTTTGCCATTGCTTTCTGAACAACCGGCACCCGTTCCATTTCATAAAAAAACCGATGGAAGGTGGTCTGCTGCCAAACTGCCCACAGCTGTGTTTCGAACGCGGGTATGTGGTATTGCGAACTGCATCCGTAAATTGGAGTGAGGTTGGTATAAATACTTTATCACCCAACCCTATACCAGAGTGCCATTTCCACAGGAGCTGTTGCAAAACTCTCCTACTCTCTCCAAGTTCAAAAACCCGCGGGGCGTACAAGACTGATAACGGAACTTCAAATATGTGAACTACGTCAGCATGGACAAATGGATAAGAGCGGTTACCTTAAACATCCAGTGTGTTGATGCTGAGGTAGGGGGTTAAAACCGGTCAGTTGGACTAAAATGTTGACTTCCCGACCTTGGGGATGTAAATTACAAGTACCTCTGCCTCTGAAGTCGGAGTCGGTTCGCCAGATGGTGTGGGACAATTGTAATAGAGAAAGCTAATTCGCATGCAAAATTCAGTCCAGTACCACTAGAAGTAGTGTGTATGGACTATGCTTGAGTCTAAAGTGAGTGAGCACACCAAAAAAAAAACTGAACAGGCATAACAGGATATAACCAGGTCATAATTCAGCACAGTAGACATGGCCAGGCTGGGATTAGGCCTAGATTAGTAATGTCCCTTCCCCGGGTTTTAGTTTTGACACTCCTCCGAACGACGGCCCCAAATTATTTAGTGTAAAATGCATCCCTTACAGGGCCTCATAAGGTCATTTCCGGGGCGATGTGTTGTCAATCTCTTACGTTTGAGTGTATCGTCATCTGCTAGACCGATCGATGGATACAATAAATGTTTCTGGGCCCAGGAGGGCCCTCACTGTCGTCGGAGTGTATATCCATATCTTGTAGTACCGACGACAGTGAGGGCCCTCCGGGCCCAGAAACATTTATTGCATCCATTGATCGGTCTAGCAGTCCACCACACACTGAACCGGAAGTGATCGACAACACATTCAATGCTCGTTCCGATATGTATAATTTTTTCCCCCGCGGATATACCGATACAAGAGTTTAGAACATGTTTTCGGACAGTATTTACAACTTTTGTGCCACAATTTCCACATATAACTGTGAAATATTATTGGTACGTATTTCCATTTTCTCAGTTCTATATTTTAGTTCGTAGTTCGTATTTTTTATTATATCAGCTAATGAGGCTCTGTAAGGGATGCATTTTACACTAAATAATTTGGGCCCGTCTTTCGGAGGAGTGCCGATATTTCACTGTCAACAGACCCCAACTCCCAGAGGTAGCTATTGATACAAGTAAATGTATAAATGTATTTTTACATTTTCTTCTTCCCCTTTCACACTTTCAACTGTCTTTGTCACAATAGGTTTTGTGGTTTCTGGTGTTTCAGCAACAAGGGCACCTCTGAAAGGAAATACAATAAAAAGAAGCAGATTAGCATATTTTTAGCAAAGTTAATTCTAAAAGTACCATTCAACAAATCATGTCATCATCATGTGCCATGCCTGTAGGCATGGGCGGTCATGTTTTGCCATCACACTCGATCATCAGAGTCGTGGTTCAGCTCTGTGTTCTTGTCTCTACTATGCCACATGGCCAAGCCATCCAGGTATTTACTTCTCGGTCTTCCCCTTGGTCTCTTCCCTTCGATCTTGCCAGTTGTCACCAAGTTCTCCAAGTTATTTCTTCTCATAACGTGCCCAAAAATTTTTGACTGTCTACGTCTAATGACTCTAATCAGTTTACTATCTTCATTTTTTTCTTGAAGGACTTGTTCATTGGTTTTTCTGCCTGTCCGTGGTATTCTTTGCATTTTCCTCAGAAACCACATTTCCGCAGCCATCAGATGTTTTTCAGCTTGACTGCTCATTGTCCACGCTTCACATCCATACAAAAGTACATGTTTGTGATTACAAGCATTCAAATAATAATCGTTTTCCCCCCTCATGATTTTAATAATTTATTGTAGCAGGTTCAACCGTGCCACGACCCGAAATGAAACAAGAAATGATATACTGCTCGCCCCCGGGATGACCCATTGTGTCTCCAAAAATGGCTATGTAAAGCTTACGACATTATTCATTCATTCAAATATCATGTGACAATAACAAACGCCATCTTAATTTCTGCAGGATAGGTTAGTCTAATATTCTATGCATAGCGACTGGTTGAAATTATCTTGGCTTTTAAATAAATGTAATTATTTGATACATGGTAAGAAATTTAATTTTCTAAAGCTGTATGTATTAGTAAATCTTTGAATATTTTGAAATGGATTTTCGAACTCTGCATCTATTTTTACATATATTTGGAGTTTCATCGCCAATTGTCTTCAATTTTGTGGTATCAAAAAATAATTCTACGGAGATGTTTTAACTTTGTGAATGGAAAGCCAAGATGGTGGCCGACACGAATATTGATCATGGAGACCTTTCTTCGCGGCCAACACGAATATCGATCATGGAAACTTTTAACGCTCAAAACGTGTAATTTGAACTACTAAAGTTAAAGAGAATACAAGTTTAAAGATTATTAATAATTTATTTATATACTTTTACTATTTTTTTTCTCATTTAACATGACGAAACATTTTTTAAGTCAGTTTTCATATCCGTCTATGACCCCTTGGAGACAATATCGCACAGACTGGCAGCGGAGATAATGAATGGATATACTGAAGAGCTCCAAATATACGGGAATTATGACAATATTTTAGTCCGAGACACCGACACTCAAATGTGAATATCTCCTCTTAGAATTGATATACAGACATCATTGAGGTACCATTAGATTTGGTTTTTCATGGCCTATCTATCTGTAGTGGTCTCATTAGTAATTACTCAATTTGAAAATCATGATCGAACCTGCTATAACAATTATTATTGGTTATGTCTCTCAGCTTTCTATCCAATCTATCTAATGAGATTTTCATTTTTATTTTAAGTAGAGGTATTATATTTATTATTACTAAATATTAATAATCTTGTAGCTAGCATTAATTTGTGGCTCTCTTTATAATTTACTTTTTTTTTTCTTTGCATATCCTTTACAGGACATCGCTGTCAACACCAGCATCTTTCAGCTGTATGTTGATTTCTTGGCAAGATTACGCTCAGTAGTTTGCCATTGCTTTCTGAGCGGCCGGCTCACATACCCCGTAAGTTACCTATGCGATTCGAACCACTGCTGATTCTCACCGTCATCACGTTACCCACGAGAGTATACGAGATTACGGAGAAAAGTCATAACCTCTAAGCCACGAAGCTGGCTTATAATTTACTAATACATGGAATATAAACCATTGGGTGGGGGTGGGGAATAAAACAATATTCTGGATGAATAACTGACATGATAATATTAATTATTAAAGAATTTCAAACTTGATGATGAGACAAAGAGAAATGACAAATGTGGGTTGGGAACAGCCGGCACAACTCGAACTGAAACAAATTAATTGAATATTTAAAAATAATTTTTAAGCATAATAAAGCAAGATAAAAGACACATATATTTACGCCGGATGTAATAAAAAAAAATAATATTAATATATTTAGGAGAATAAAGCCTCACTTACTCAGTTCCAGGCATAATTGCAGGTCTAAACTATTATATCGTTTCCAAAACAATGTTCAACGAAGACAGCAGACAGCAGACGATCGTGATCTGTTCGCGCTCAATTTCTGATTTCCGATTCGTCACGTGACTGTATTCGAGTTATCGGATTGGTCCATCGATGAGCTGGATGGGCTATGAAGCTATCGCCTGTCAACTCCTATCCCATCCCCTTCTCTATGGGAGGGAAAGACTATATAGCCACTTATACCTTCGTGCACTCCGGCCTATAAACATACCTACAGCGGGTTACTGCTACGAGACTCCCCCCCCCCCATCCCAAGTATATGTTAAACAAAACAGCATCTGTTAGTTAACCCAGAGCCAGAGCAACCCTTAGCAGACCGCTTCGCTAATACCTATTACGATTACTATTATAGGCTATAATTTATAAGTAAACTTGGATGTTCAAGTAGGTCGACAAGGGAGGAATGACACGATCGATCCGATAGCTATCGCATGTTTTCCCACGCTTAATCTTTCATTCGTTCGTAATTTATTGTCTGCATCTGCAATGTCTCTTGCATAAACTGCACTGTCTTTTTTATTTAACTCAGATTTACATAAAGTTTATCTTCCACGGTTGTTTCTATAGACCAAGGGAGGGTGCGTGAGTGTGTGTGTACCAAACTACGGCCCGCGGGCCGGCTCCGGCCCGCGATGTCAGTTCATCCGGCCCGCAAGCGGTACTTGAATTTGCTTGATAAAACGTATGAAACACTAGACGTTGTGTTAAAAATTTAAATTTAAATATTATGTTTAGAATACTAGGAGATATTCACATGTGCGGAGACCTCCTGGATACTGTCTGCCTTAAATTTACTATTTTCAATTTTAAATTATTATATCTAGATTTTCTTGTTTATCGTAATGTTTGCTTTTTTTTTTTTTTGGCGCCATCCCAAGTCATTCTCCGGCTCGTGGTAGCTCCGCCTATGCTCTGACGTTACCATGGTTTCCAAGGCAACAACCACAAACATGCATCTTTCCCGCCCTCAGATACATCCGGCTGTCAACATTGGTCCCAGGCTGCAGAAATATTTCCTTCTTTTTGCCAGTCATCCATTTTATTGCTTTTTAATTATATAATCTGTATAGTTGCATACCTCTTGAAAAAACAAATCGAACGGTACATAATTAAAGTCTGTAGGTCAGTTTTGAATGAAAGGTCGCAAGAATGAAAATTGGCAAAGGCTGTTGGAGCATTGCACCAGAAATAACCTATGTATTACAAATTCCCTTTTTAAAACAAAACAGCTGCATAATAAGGTCACATGGAAACATCCAAGATCCGGCCATTGGCACCAGCTGGACTTCATCATCACACAGAGACAACATCTGAACCATATATCATTGACTCGAAGTTACCACAGTGCTGACTGTGATAAGGATCATTCTTTGGTTGTTGCAAGGGTTAGACTGAGACCAAAGAGAATCTACACAGCTAAACACAAATCTAGCCCCAGGATTAATATTATTAACACTCACGATCCTGAAAAGTGCTTTCAGTTTCAACAGCAGCTTGAAGACGCTTTCATTGATACACCAGAAAATTGTACAGTAAATGAAAACTTAAGGAAACTCTTTATAAAAACTGCCCTAGGGGTTTACGGCACTTTGGATTATCAGAGGCAGGACTGGTTTGCGGCAAACAGCGAGACTCTACAGCCCTTGATTGATAAGAAGAAGAAAGCTCTCTTAAGAAACAAGGAAAGACCAACGCGTAACACTCTGAGTGAGCTAAAGCAAGCTAGGAAGGATGTGCAAAAGGCTGCCAGGCAGTGTGCAAATGATTATTGGATCAAGTTATGTGAGTCCATTCAAATCGCAAGTGATAAGGGAAACACCAGAAGCATGTATGAAGGAATAAGGAAAGCCTGTGGTCCAATGATCAAAAGAAGTGCACCATTAAAAACCTTGACTGGAGAAATCATAACTGATAAGAAACAGCAGATGGACAGATGGGTAGAGCACTATTTGGAGCTTTACTCAAGTGAGACCAAACTAGCAGATGATGCCCTCAACGCCATAGAGGCTCTACCAACTCTTGACCACCTGGACACACTTCCCACCATAACAGAAGTTATATACAGTGCTATAAATGAACTTGCATCTGGCAAGGCTCCAGGTAAGGATGGGATTCCAATAGAGGTTATCAGGAGTGGGCAAGACACACTAACTCTACAGATCCACCAGCTATTAGAGCTCCGCTGGCGAGAAGGACAAGTCCCACAGGATTTCAAAGATTCAAGCATCACAATAATGTACAAGAACAAGGGCGATCGGAGCGACTGCAACAACTGTGGGGGTATCTCACTTCTGTGTATTGTTGGAAAAGTATTTGCCAGAATTGTTCTGCGCAGACTTCAAGTCCTAGGAGATCACGTCTACCCCGAATCACAGTGTGGCTTTCGACAGAACCAGTCTACCACTGATATGATATTCTCATTGCGACAAATGCAAGAAAAATGCCGTGAACAGAATCAACCACTGTTTATTGCCTTCATCGACCTCACAAAGGCATTTGATTTGGTCAGTCGTGAGGGTCTGTTCAAGGCACTAAAGAAGATTGGCTGCCCACCAACTCTTCTGTCCATTGTGGAATCGTTCCACACAGGCATGAAGGGTATAATCAAGTTTGATGGTGCAACTTCTGAAGAGTCTGAAATCAAGAGTGGAGTTAAGCAGGGTTGTGTACTAGCTCACACCCTCTTTAGAATATACGTTTCACTTCTACTGAAATATGCCTTTCGTGATCAAGATGGTGGTATATGCATTCACTCACGCTCAGATCGCGGCCTCTACAATGCTCAGAGATTGAAGGCCACGACCAAAATTAGGAGGGTACTGATCAGAGAGTTGCTTTTTGCAGATGATGCTGCAGTTACGACCCACTCTGAGGAAGAATTACAATGTCTACTATCTGCATTCTCCAATGCTTGTTCCGAATTTGGTTTGACAATTAGCAAAATGAAGATAGTGATTATGTCACAAGGTGCACATGGGGTACCATCAATCTTTATTGACGACGCCGAACCAGAGATGGTAGACCATTTTACACATCTAGGATCAGTGGTAAATGGCAAATTATCCCTAGATTAGGAAATCAACACCCGGATTGGTAAGGCAGCAACAACAATGAGTAGGTTAAGAAAAAGTCTGGGAGAACAGGAAGCTTACTGCCAAAACAAAAGTATTTGTTTATCAAGCCTGTGTCCTTAGTACTCTTCTTTAAGACAGTGAAGCCTGGACAACTTACACCAAGAGAAACGTTTACACAGCTTTCATATGCGGTGTCTGCGAAGAATGCTTGGTATTAAGTGACAAGACAAAATTACAAATACTGAAATATTGGAAAGATCAGGTTGTGTGACGGTTTGTTCCATGCTTAGTCTTTGTAGACTTAGATGGATAGTACACGTTAGGAGGATGGATGATGGTAGAATACCAAAGGACATCTTTTTTGGTAATTACATACAGATGGGCAAGAGATCTCAGGGGCGACCTCTACTACAATACAAATATGTGTGTAAGCGGGACATGATTGATACTGGCATTGATAATGCACATTGGGAGCAAGTCGCCGCTGAACGTGTTGCATGAAGAGCAAATATCAGAAATGGAATAAAGACAAAGGAGAAATGATTGCAGATAAGTCACACACCGAGCTTGCGAGACGTAAGATGGTGCATGATGGTGGAAATGACTATGTGTTCACATGCATCCACTGTGGACGAACATTTACAGCGTGAATTGGCCTTATCAGGCACATTCGCTACCGCCATGGGTTGTAGTTATTATGCCTTTTTGAAGCACAATGTAACAAACTATCCTCTGTCAAGACGGCGAGGTGCCTGTGCATATATACACTCACACAGCGTGTAAAAGTGTTGCCGTTTTGAAAGAATACAATCTTCCGCGTCACTACGAAACAAAACATCCATCAACATATTCAAAGTTGCCTGGAAAGTTACTTTCTGAAAAATATGAGTCCCTGAAACATGGTTTAGAAACACAAAGAAGTCTCTTTACGAGAAAGTTTGCTGAAAATGAATCTGTCACTCGTACAAGTTACAAAACAGTGCTTAAGATGGCAGAACGAGGAACACTGTTTACTGATAGCAACTTCATCAAAGAGTGTATGATGGAAGCAGCAAATGACTTGTGTCCTGAGAAAGCCGATTTGTTTGGAACTATCAGCCTTTCGGCAAGTTTATTTTTGCGAAGAACAGAAGAACTTGGAGAGAACATACTGCTACAGATACGCGAGAAAACTAGGAACTTGTGGTATTCACCGGCGCTGGATGAGTCTACTGATCTCTCCAGTACGTCACAACTTCTCGTGTTCATTCGTGGTGTTAATTTGGACTTTTAAATAACGGAAGAGTTGGCATACGTTTGCAGCATACATGGAAAAACAATTGGAAAAGACATTTTCATGGGAGGGCAAACAGTTTTTCAAGACCTACAGTGGAATCAGCTTCGAGGTATTACAGTTGATTGTGGAAAAGAAGTGGCTGGAGTGAGGAAGGGTCTGATGGGGGCAGATCAGGACTAAGTTGGAAGATTTGCAAATTCCGGGCGCTCTGTTCATACACTGCATCATACTTCAGCAAGCACTATGTGGGAAATACTTAGATATTTCTTGTGTACCGAAACCAGTCGTTTCTGCTTGTGAACTTAATTCGGGGATATGCACTCAATCACAGTCAGCTCCAGGCTTTTCGTGAAGAAATTGATTCTGAATTCCGTGACTTGCCTTATCACACATCAGCGAGGTGGCTCAGCTACGGTAAAACCCTGTTTCGTTTTTACAAGCTCCGAAACGAAATAGAAGTTTTCCTCACTGAAAAAGATAGAGCTGATCCACAGCTGTCAGATCCAACCTGGCTGTCAAAGTTGTCATGTTTGGTCGACATCACATTCCACATGAACGAACTGAATTTGAAATTTCAGGGAAAAGATAACCTCATCTATGATCTCTACAGAATCATCAAATGATTTCGGAGCAAGCTGTCACTGTTTGAAGCACAGTTGGAAGGAGAACACTTTTCTTATTTTCACTATTTCAAAGAGTTTTGCGCTACAATCGCCGAAGGTGTTAACCTCGATTTTCCAGGGGAACAAAATTATTCCTGACTTGAAAAAGCATGTTTTTGAGAGATTTTCAGATCTTGACAGAATTGAGAGTGACATTCTTCTGTTCCAGAATCCGTTTGACTGTAACCTTGATGATGTGCTAGTTGAACTACAGTTGGAGCTAATTGATTTGCAAGCTAATGACTTGTTGAAAGAGAATCACAGAGAAGGAACATTTGTTGAATTTTACCGCAGTTTGCCTGATTTGATTTTCCGAAACTGAAGAAATTTGCCGCTGGTATAGTATCAGTGTTTGGAACAACTTATGTCTGTGAGCAAACATGTTCAAAAGTGAAGTATGTGAGGTCAACACATCGAAGGAGATTGACCGATGAACATTTGAAAGCAATTTTCTTGATTGGATGCAGCATTCCAAACCAAACATTGATGATATCTTGAAAGCCAAATATTAGTTTCATAAATCTCACTAACCTTTTTTGCTGCTTAGTTTGGAGATTCGGATATGTGCACACTAACGTCGCCTTCTTTGATCACTTTATTTAGTAAATAAATATGGTGTGCGTGCGTGCGTGCGTGCGTGCGTGCGTGTGTGTGTGTGTGTGTGTGTTTTGTTTTGTTTTGTCATTGCTTTCTGAACGACCGGCACCCATACAATTGCGTTAAAAAAAAACAGCTCAACGCAGTCTGCTGCCAAATCGCGCGTAGCTGTGTTTCGAACGCGGGTATATATTACGAGTGGCGCAAGTATTGTACAGAATGAGTATGCGGCCCGCGCTCGTCATTTTATCATTTATCCGGCCAGCTGTGAAACATATTTGGTGACCCCTGTTCTAGACCAAAAGATTTGACTAAATATGTATATTCGGGTCTGTCTTGGAGTATGTGCACCGCTGTCTCCGTGCCAACCGCACGTGCACTTGGCTGATTCGCCAATCTTGAATTGTATATACATGGTGGCGCAGAATAATTTGTTCTGGTCTGCCATAAAATGGTAATAATCGTGTGCAGGTGTTGGTGGTTTTCTGATTGATTTGATAATTTGATCATTCTAGTCTTTTAGTGGTACGTGACAGGTAAATCAAGTTGCTCTTCTGTGCTCCTTCCTTAGGTAGTTGATCAGCTCTCATGTGCCCAGGAACTTCACAGTGAGATGGTGTCCCCTGCATAGTGACTCTACACTGGCTGTCTAGTACAAATAGTTGTGTCTGTAACTGTCGTGTTCAAAGCCCAATTGCACTCTTAATCCTGACTTGTGATTTTAAAATATTCTGTACCAAATCGTTATCTTAAAAGTACAGGAAAGCTTGAGAAATGCTACCAGTCTCATGGGGAAGATAAAGGAAAGATACCAACGGCATCTCCAGTGGTAAAGGAAGTTTAAAAAAAAAAAAAAACAACAACAACTGCCATTTACTGCCAATATTTTTTTTTTTTTTGTGATCGCTTGCTTTGAACTCAAGTGTAGGCCATACACACTATTTATAGTAGTGATGGACTGAATTTTGCGCGTGGATTAGCTTTCCATATTAACAGTGTCCCTCGCCATCAGGCGAACCCACTCCAACGTCGGAGGTACTTGTAATTTACGTCCCCAAGTCAAGGACGACAGGTCAACATTTTAGTCCAGCTGTCCGGTGTAGGAGTTGAACCGCTTACCTCGGCATCAGCACAAAGGATGGTTCAAAACACGCGTTCTTACCCATTCAGCCATGCGAACCTGCACTGTCAATATAGTACCTTGCGGTGTATGGCAGGGGGATCTTGAGCTTGAGGAATTATGGCCGCCTGGCAATTGCACACGCCGCGAACTGTGCAGCTTAGTAAAGGAAATACATAACCATTTCCGACGTCTTGAGGCTTATTGCACGCATGGAGTGAGCCCCCACATATGTATAGACAAAATCGCACACTGAGTGATGTGATGGTATTACCCTGCGCCTTTACTACCCACAGCATTTCCTGGTACCCATTTTAGGCTCGTTGACCATTGACAAAAAAAAAACATTGACCCTGACAAAAAATAAATTCCAAGCATAACATGAATTTAAACACATAACCACTGGACCTCAAGGCAACCGTGCTAGCCACTTCTCTGCGGCAACTGTCACCAAAACATGGTTCCAATTCCGATTTGTAGAAGTAAAAACAACTTTCCACCATGTTCAACCAGCCTCTGTGGCGTTGGTTATAGGTGTGGTGGTTCATAGTGCAGGTTAAGTTAAACCATGGTAGAGAGTGGGGAAATACGTCATGGTAGGGACTAAGCATCCGCGAGGATATGTGGTGCCCTCTGAGTGCTGTTTGTTTTAAACTGGGGTGCCATGAAGTCGGGGAGCCATGGATTATGAAGCATATCCTGGCGCTACCAACAATGACGGATAGGCATAGGGTCCTTCAGGCCAAATGGTACCTGAGAGTTGCCGCAGACAGGAATCACCCGCTGCATGCAGCATTGGATATGGTTAAGGGTCATAGACTAAGACGAGGCAGGTCCTGGATGGCACAGGCAGAACTTTCTATAAGTCAGGTGTGTGATCTAGAGACCATCAATCGTGAAAGAGAGTGGGTTGAAGTTCCGGAAGACATGACGGACTGGCACAATGTAATAATAACACTGGGTCGTGAGTGCAGAGAATGGGCAGCGGGCCGCAATGAGTTTGAAGTGCAACAGCTGATCCAGAGCAACACACATCAAGGTGACATAGTCATCTACACCGATGGATCAGTGGTGAGAAATAGACGTAGTGGCTGGGGCTTTATTGCAAAGGCTAACGGGCGAGTCTTGAAAAAGGAGAGTCTGGCATATGAGACTACGACCTCCAGCATGAGAATGGAGGTGGAGGCAGTAACAGCGGCATTCCGGTGGCTAGAGGAGACTACTGCAACACACGTTGTATTCATTACGGATTCAAAGAGTATGCTTAGCAAGGTGGAGAAAGGAATGTTTCGTGTGGAATGGCTCTCGTCGCTTCAGAGGTCACAGATCGTGAGAATTGTATGGATATTTTGCCCTGGCCATGCGGGTGTACGGGGGAATGAACAGGCTGATAGGCTAGCAGGGAGGGCACCTCTTGGTGGTATTTTGCCTATGGACAAGGGGGAGGTGGTCGTGCGCTTGTGGACCAGGTGGAGAAGACGGAGGAACAGATTGAGAACCCATATGTGGAAAGAATGAGATTGCGGGGGATCGGCAGGGGTTCTGGAAGAATCTTAAAACTGAGAGGGAAGACCAGGAGAACTTTTAATCAGATAGCGGTGGGAACGATTAGTAGTATGACTCTTTGCTGGCTGTTGAACGAGGGGACAGAGCACTTATGGGAATGTCCTAAGTGCAGTGATGTCGGTTCTTAACTCAACTCAACAGTACTATAGTAAGTTCCCTTTCTCGCTTTATTTTCTTCCCAAATAATTCAGAAAATTATCGAGTACCAATCCGGTAATGGTAGAAGTGGTAATATAAATACCTCCTTTGCGCAAACCCAGCAGAAGGTTTCTGATCACCGTTTGTAAATGTTCCCCCTTCCAAAATTGTCTCTGCTTCTTCGTCTTTTTTACACTTTCGGGGAAAGGTGCACAAGGGTCAAGACTCTTGTCTTTCTTTTCTTGTGCATCCGAACATTAGACGGCGTCAAGACTTGCTCACTACAAACTGCACTAATTCTCTGCGGTGTGTGCCTACCTTGCAGCTGCCCTACCCTCTGTGTATCATTATTTGCTTCCTTCAAAATTTACAATGTCAAATAACGATACAATGCGTACAAGCAATCCAGTAATATAATATTTGATTTACAGCAATTGGAAAAAAAAAAAAAAATAAGATGCCACTTTAAAATATTGTCAAAAAATGGGGTACTTATCTGATTTCTGGATGAATTCTTTTCTTTCACCCTGCCCCAACGGATGATTTAGTGCCCACATTTAGTATAGATCTGGGTCGTTGGCCTCAACTTTAGTCTCTACTTATACATTTCTGGTATGTAGAGAAGCAACAATTAATATCGTAATCAAACGGCAAAACAAATATGAAAATTTTTTGTCTGTCAAGTCCAATTTTCAGAGGTGAGGACTGGAATTCGTATTCTAAGTTTATAACTTTTGTCGGTCGTCTTGTCTTCTGTCGTGTTAGTTATGTATCGTAGTCTTCACCGGCCTTGGAACATCAATTGGAACGTCACTCTGAAAACATGATGCACATCATCTTCATATCAATTTACAATATGATAATATCTGCTCACTTTCTGTCAAAACTCACTGTCTTTCTTTCGTTTGTATCGTCAGTTATAAATACTGTTATGTTACTTTACATGCCCACAGGCGATTCTGTTCTATACACAGTTGTTACACACACCCGCTCACAGGCGATGAATTCACTCAACTTTTGACCGTAGTTTCACACTCGCGTAGGCAATAGATTCTTTCAATCGTACGATTGACCACTTTCTGACACCAGTTTTACTTACTACCACACGCAGGCGATGGATTCAATCGTAAACTTCTGACACCAGTTTAGCTGCCTGTCAACGTCTCACTTCGCGCACAGGCACTCCGCTCCTTCATACACGCACTCAAAGAAACATCAATTGCGCGTATGACATTTCTATTATTTAATTCAGGCGAACCCGATATAATCACAAGATATATACAGGCGGTAATTTCACATGAATATACAAATGTCGCCCCTTCATACTCTGATAGCATACAATCAGTCTCGCAATCCTATACTCGCTATTCTCAAACTAGCATTCTCGCAACACTAAGCATTTGCTCTCAAGAATCACAAGTGTCCTCCTCTGAAACTGTCCTACGTCCCGTCTGACGTTTTCAAGCTCAACGGCTGGGCTTGTCATGCCCGACCCCGTGCCGTTGTGTGAACCCCGTGCTGTCTCAACAGTCTCGTTGTACTGCAGTCTGTCCGTGCTAGAAGAGGTCAGTCGGTGTACTGACATCTAGTCCATTCAGGGCAGTGTCCCGTGAACTGTCGTTCCCTTCTATCACTCGGTCTGGTTCTACCGTTACCCTGTCTAAGACACGATAGTGTCCCTTCCTAAGTCCTGTTTCCATTTCATCTACTGTCCTGTAGATGTCCTGTCTTATGACTATCCTGTGTCCTGACTTAGGTCCTATCTCTAGCCTATCACTATACTGTAGATGTCCTATCTATCTCCTATATGTCGTTATCTCAGTTGTCTTAACTCTATTCTGTCCCTTGTCCTCTCTATGTCCTCTATTCACACCCTCAACACTCTGACACAGTACCTTTTTGATTTGGTCGGGAATCTAAGTATTTTTCTGTAGCATTTAAGTTCAAAATCCCCAATTTCCTTTTTAAGTGATTGTGAAATGGTTAATGCCACACATCTATATATTGCAAACAGAAGATACATGTTCACAAAAAATTGTACTTTATTTGTTTTGGTTTTAAATGCTAGAGCTCTTAGTATTGTTTAACCCCTGAATTGCTATACCCAGTTGACATCCGACTTTTTATGAACAGCCCCCTTTGTTCATTACGGAGCCAAGATTTTCACGATTTGTGACATTTTCTATTTCTTCAATGTTGATTATCTTTGGTTGATATGTAATTTTGTTCACTGAACATTTTTTTTAAAGTTCAGAAAATATACATTAGGTCTTGGAGTATGAGCTGAGCTTACCATCTCACTTCATCCCTTCTTCTTCGTAATTTCCAGAAGAGGTTGGGTTTAAGTCACAGCATAGCTGGTTTGAGAACAGTCTGATTACTACTGGGGATTGAACTCTGGGGACCCCCTCTGCTGTGTGTCCACCGTGACGAGGTAGAGGGGCTTGAGCGTCTCAATGACCCCAAGAGCTATGCCGACGGTAGCACAGCTACTGGTAGGGCCACCCATGTCGGACAGGTCAAGGGAGAGGGACCAGACGAAGACACACACAAACCTGCTGCCTTGTAGGTAGACTGGGGACAGTCAAAGGCTAGGGAAAGCACCCCGAATAAATGCTTGTCGAAATCGGATGTACTGAGCCACAGGCTTGACAAAGCAGTGCAACGTAAAACCTGCTGCCTTGTAGGTAGACTGGGGACAGTCAAAGGCTAGGGAAAGCATCCCGAATAAATGCTTGTCGAAATCGGATGTACTGAGCCACAGGCTTGACAAAGCAGTGCAACGTAACTTAATTCATGATGTCACAAATCCAAATTAATCGTTATGGTGCTAATCCCGCGAAGTCCCATCAGGCGGCGATAGTGCCGGGCCCCCTGCCTCGAGGGGGTCCACCCATGACTACTGGTGGTCACCTTCCCCTGTGCTGTGGAGTCAAGGCACAGAGGAGTAGGTTAAGAGCTATTGACCAAATACCCCGGACACTCAACATACTACAGTGGAATGCCGAAGGAGTTTACAAGAAGAAAGAGTCCCTAACACAGCGTCTTCATAAAGATAAAATAGATGTGGCATGCATTCAAGAGACACAACTCAACGCCAATCGCAAATTCTCAGTCAGAGGATATCAGGCCACACGTTTCGACCGCGAAGGACACAAAGGAGGAGTTCTAATACTTACACGAAATACAATACCTTGCAGCGAAGTATCTGTGATCTCTGACAACCAAACGGAAATTATAGGTGTTGATATAATGATAAAGGACGTGAAAATAAGAATCTACAATCTGTATAGCCCAGCAGATAAGGACCTTACACTCTCAAACATGAAAATAACTGACACAAACTGCATTATTGTCGGAGACTTTAATAGCCGTTCAGATAGATGGGGATACCCAGATACTGACAAAAGAGGAGATGAATTGGAGGACTGGGAAATAGACTCAAATCTCCATCTACTCAACAAAGCGGATGACACACCGAGCTTCTACTCCAGAAGATGGCTTACCACTTCTACTCCAGACTTAGCTTTCTGCACAGGAGACATCCTCCACAAAATCAATCGCCATGTGCTGGACCAATTAGCAGGTAGTGACCACAGACCAATCAAGCTTGTAATGAATATGGAGTATGTTCCACAGGAGCAAAAGCCCTTGCCCCGCTGGAATTACAAACGAGCAGATTGGGACAGATTTGCCATACTAACAGACAAATATTGTGAAAACATAAATACACGATATGGCAACATAAAGCAAATGGTGGAAAGTCTAAACAGAGCGATAATACAGGCAGCCACTGAGTCCATTCCAAGAGGAGCGAGGAAAAATTACAAACCATACTGGACTGAAGAACTACAAAGTTTGGAGGACAAAGTTGAAGATGCCAGGAAGACAGCAGAGAGAGAACAAACAATTGAAGCGAACATCTCTCTCAAAGCCATCTCAGCAAAATATAAAAGAACAGTAAATCAAACAACAAGAGATTGTTGGAGGGAAAAAACAGAAAACCTGAATTTTGACAGGGATGGAAACAAACTATGGAAACTAGTGAAAGCCATGAACAATGAAGGACCTAGAAACAAACAAATAACAATTAAACAAGGAAATGCCTTGCTTACAGGAAAAAAGGCTGCAAATGCACTAATGGAACACTATGCAAATGCAAACCACATTGATATTACAACCGAACAGAAGAAAGCAATCAAAGACAAACAGATACATCATAGAAATACAGAGACAGCAGCAGAATATATGATGGCAAATCTAACAATGGAAGAAATGGAACAGGCAATGAATACCCTAAAAAAGAAGAAATCACCAGGAAAGGATGGAATCACAAATGAAATGCTAATAGGACTAGGCACCAAGGCAAAGAAGAAACTACTAGCAGTCCTAAATAACAGCTGGAAGAGAGGAATAGTCCCACAGGCATGGAAGGAAGCTATACTAATACCAGTCCCAAAGAAAGGAAAAGACCTGGAAGAACCAAATGGCTATCGACCTATCAGTCTACTTAGCTGTGTAGGAAAATTAATGGAACGCATTATCAATGGCAGGCTAACATGGCATCTGGAAGAAAACAAACTCTTAACACCACACCAAGCAGGATTCAGAAAGTACAGATCCACTGAAGATCAAATAACCTATATAGCTCAGGAAATAGAGGATGCCTTCCAAGAGAAAAAGCACACACTAGCAGTCTGGATAGATTTAGAAAAAGCATTTGATAAAGTATGGAAGGAAGGACTGAAAGTAAAACTGCAAAACATGCATGTTTGTGGAAAAATGTATAAATGGATCAGCCACTACCTTGAGAACAGAACTGCCAGGACAAAAGTACAAGGACAAACAAGCAAAATGATGCTGTTGGAGCAAGGTGTCCCCCAAGGAGGAGTTCTTTCACCAACATTATTCCTAGCATATATAAATGACATCACGGAAAATTTTCCAGCCAGAGTACACACATCCTCCTTTGCAGATGACCTAGCCATTTGGACATCTGAAGAATATATTAGTACAGCTAACAGCAGAATACAGCAAGCCTTATTAGCGCTAGAGGACTGGTCAAAATCATGGCTAGTGAAGATAAGTGAGGAGAAAACAACATGCACAGTGTTCTCCCTCTCAAATAAAACTCAGCAACCTAAGCTGGTATTGAATGGAAAAATATTGCGCCATGAAGAAAATCCAAACTATCTAGGAGTCACCTTTGATCGTCGCCTGACATGGAAGACACAGGTTGAGAAAAATCGAACAAGAGCAAGGCAGAGAATGGCAATCATGAAAAAGCTTGCTGGTACAACGTGGGGAGCAGATGAGAAAGTTCTCAAGAAGTTATATACTGGACGGGTGAGGCCAGTACTGGAATATGGCATTGCAGCTTGGGCAACAGCAGCTAAGTCAAACTTTAACAAAATAAGTAGAGTCCAAAACCAAGGAATGCGAATCATAACTGGAAGCCTGAAGACAACGCCTATTAATGAACTAGAAAAGATCACTTGTTTACAACCAATGCAGGATAGAAGAGATAGCAGAGCCCAGCAACAAGCAGAAAAATTTAGAAGATTGACAGACCACCCTATGTATAAAAGGTTTAGTGGTTTTGGAAAGGGAAGACTGAAGCGTAGCAACTTTGTAGAAACTGCAAAACGAAAGATTAGGGCAGATCCTATACTTAACATATCAACAGTCAAACCCATTTACAATGCACACAAGTTCCCAGCTTGGAGACAGCAGCAACTGCCTGAGATGATAGAAAACATTCCTGGTATTGAGAAAAAGAACACTCAGCATGAAACCGAAAGAAGAGAAATAACCCTAAACTACATAAAAGAACATTACCCAAGCAGCAATTGGACCCATGCATATACAGATGGATCAGCCAAAAATTCAATAGAGAATGGAGGAGGAGGAATTCTCCTAAATTTAAAAAATGGAGTGAAAAAAACACATTCAATGGCAACTGGAAAGTTTTCAAGTAACTTCAAAGCGGAGGTAGAGGCTCTGAAAACTGCAGCAGAAATGCTCTTGATGGAGGAAAATAAAGAGAAGCAAATAGCTATCTTCACAGATGCAAAGTCAGCTGTCTCAATACTGAAGAGCAATAATAGCACAGAAATAGCTGACCTAAGAGCAGCACTCCATGGTCTATGCCAGAAATCCAAAAAAGTTGTAATACAGTGGATCCCATCACATTGCAGTATACCTGGAAATGAAGAGGCTGACAGACTGGCAAAAGAGGGCGGACGACTACCACAGCCTGACATAGACATAACCTATAACGAGGCAAAGAGGTTGATAAAAAGCACCTATAGAACCAAATGGGAATCAGAGCATCCAGGTCACCAGAAGGATGATGCATATTACAAACTCGACCGAAGAGAACAAGTAGCAATCTTCAGACTCCGCACAGGACATAACAGGCTGAAATACCACTTGTTCAATAAACTAAAGATAGGAGATACCGATGAATGCAATTGTGGAACTGGTAAAATGACAGCTAAACATTTGCTGCAGGAGTGCCCAATATATGCAGAACAGAGAAAGATATTTTGGCCCACACCTGCTTCATTTGAGGACAAGCTCTATGGAGATATCAACAAGCTCAAGTTGACTGCATCTTACTTTAACTACATTCAGGTTGACATTTAAAGGTGCATGAAGAAGTATTTAGACTGCCGCACTTCATACCACAGGTATGACGGTTACAAAAGCGCCCCAGAGGCATGAAATGGAATATTGCTTGGATAGCAAATCCATTACGTGGAAAGTCCGAACCAAAAGCTCACTGTGTGGGCTTCATAAAAGGTGGAAAAAGTGTCCTAGTGGCACGAAATGGAATATTGCTTGGATAGCAAATCCATTATGTGGAAAGTCCGAATCGAAAGCACACTGTGTGGGCTTCATAAAAGGTGGAAAAATTGTCTAGTGGCACGAAATGGAATATTGCTTGGATAGCAAATCCATTATGTGGAAAGTCTTAATCGAAAGCTTACTGTGTGGATGTCATCTGCAGACTGCATTCTTCTGGTTTCCGGAAGAACAGCCTATGGTGAATGGAAGGCCCAATATACGGAAGTGAGGCTAAGCAGCCATGTGCAGGACGTGACGATTCCTTGGGTGAGCCCAGTACCAGAGCGCTGTGTGTCGGCTCTGCAAGTATGGAAGCCTCCTTGGATGGCGGGGAATGCCCATGGTCTGCCCCTGCCTTCCCTTGAGGGCTGACCAGGATGTCTTTGGCTGTTCTATATGGGCCAGCTGGGATGGGGGATAACACCACAACAGTGAGAGCCAAACGTCCTAAGAAACCCCCGGGAAGGTTAACCCGGTCAACAAATGCCCGCAGAAGTCGGATGTGTCGGCCTAACGGCGCAAGAACGCAGCTCTGCTGTAAACAGGCACAACGCAATCACGTCCGAAAAAAAACTCCGGATGAACGAAGAAGAAGAAGAAGAAGAACTCTGGGGACTTTGTGTTGACAAGCAAGAGATCTGACTACTATGCCAGCTGGGCTCTGTCATTCTAATAGTTATCAAAAACCAAATTCTGGAAGCAGGTTATGCCATGAGGAAAAATGAAAAGGTGAAGACAAACTTATGACAAATACTGCGGCTGAAATATAAAGTCAAACGCTTCCATATTACCGCATTATGAAGTGGTTAACTACTTCATGAGGGAGTCTCTGTGGCAACACTTTTCAAGCCATCTGCCTCGTGCTCCAGTTTGATTCTGGGCTATGCTCTGGTTTGATTCTGGGCTACGTCTTTCGGTGCACGGGTGTATTTTTCTCACTCCTGGGGGTCATCACTGGAGCTACGGAGTTCGTGCTTTGTGCAACGTATTCAGCAGGCCGCCCTGTGGAAAAAGACCAAGCCATGTGGGATAAAACCCCGGTCCAATGAAGTCGATTGTCTCGACTTTTAAGACTTTTTAACTACTTCATGAAATTTTCGGCCCACAGGAGTTTCTGGTATTCATTTCTACTTCTTCATCTGCGTTCATCTGGAGTGTTGTTTTCAGATGTAATTGTGCTGTGCCTGTTTACAACAGAGATGCTTTACTTGCGCCTTTAGGCCGACACATCCAACTTCTGCAAGCATTTGTTCACTGGGTTAACCTTCCCGAGTTTATTCATTTTATGCGACAGGGTTGACCCCACATAGAACAAGTTAATAAATTTATCTATCTGGGTATAACTAACCAAAGACACCTAACATAGGCAGAAATTGGAATACAATCGTGATGGCAAAGAAAGCATTTAGAGAAAATGCAAAAAATGCTAACTGCAAAAATGCTACAACTTGATGTACGGAAAAACATCCTTCGTATATATATTTGGCAGTTACATTATATGGTTCCAAAATATGGGCAATGAAAAACATGTAAAGACATTTGAGTTGTGGTGTTATAGAAAAATGTCAGGAACCAGCTGGACTGAACAAATGACAAATAAACTTCAGGAAAATATAACAGAACAAAGAAGACTTCCCAAAGTCATCAAAAAGTGAAAAGACTCTCATGGTTTGGTCACAACCAAAGACATGAAGAAACAGCAAATGGAGTACTGGAAGATTCTGTGCTGGGAAAATTAGGAAGTGGTAGACAAAGAACACCATTTGTAAAATAAGCATGCACAAATCTATCAATGCCGACATACAAGGAATTAAAGATAGAAACACAAGACAGGCAGCTATAGAATGGCATGATCAGATAGCTCATGACCAGGCCAAGGACTGATATACTTGATGATGGGTCAACCCTGAGAACTGTAATTAATGGGTTAAAAACCCACCCTCAGCTGTGATTCAACCCTTGCTTCATTCATTCATTCAGTAGCATTTCCTTTGCAGAACCTCGCTCCTATAACAACTTTCTGGAAAACTTCTCTCGATCACAAGCAAGATACTCACATCTGGAGATCATCTGCCACATCCTGCACCCATCTTCTCTTTGGCCTTCCTCTTCCTATCTTCCCAGGCATATACCCCTCCATTATTGTCAACCCTTGCTATTATTATTTTTAAAAAAAACCTGTGTTCTATTCATGGGTCCCAAAATAGAGAAATGATAAATATATTTAAAAAAACAAAAAAGCTACACAAAATCAACATACACAAACACATCCAAGTTGAACCCACCAATTTTATTCAAATGGGAAAGGTTGGTGTCTACATTAACATGTAACAGATGTGCTATAAGTATATGAAAAATGAGCGATATACTGTAACAGATATTACAGACAGCGTTGGTGCATTTGTATACAACACACCACAGAGAGTATCTAATGCAGCATGGTACGTTCACAGCCAATACCAATAAAACAATGCCATTTGGGTATTTATAAACATAGTATTGAGAAGCTCAAATTAACAATAACAATATGTTAAGTACTGGTAGTACTCTCATACAACATATTTATAATTAACATTCATATCAGTGATTTCCATGTTCTTGGTTGAGATTTTTGTGACAAAGCTGTATGATAATTTGAAAATTACTGTATGATGCTGTCAAGGTCCTACTTGAGTAGACAAGGGACATAATATAGATAGAGAATAAACACAGAAACATGGGATGAATAAGGGAGAGAAGAGAAGGGACTCGAACATTCCAGAAAGACGAGTAGTTGTCAAACTACGCAGTATGCCCAGCCACAACCCGGCAGAAGCGTGAAGGGTGAAACCCCACGAGGCGCATGAAGGGGCGAGCAACCCGTGTCCACCTCACGAGAGTGGAGAGGACAGACGGCAACTGGACATTGACGGAAGAGGGTGTAGCTTCTAGAGGGCGACACATGGATTGACATTACTTAGATCCTTAAGATATTAGCGATAGACATAGTTAAGATGTGTATAGATACTTGAATGCTTTGTATGATGAATTTGTATATAATATTATAAATACTGTGCGAGAAGATTATTCGCCAAATGACAGACATTGTAATAAAATAGTAACGACGATAATCGAACTTAGTTCTGTCATATCTGTGCTCGCACCGTTCTACCTGTTTGAACCCGAGTTTGCTATCCCTATTTCTGACACGCTGACAGATGCAGGTGAAAGAATAAAGTTAATAGGGTTGAAGTTTCATGAGAAGAGTTTCATGAAGTTTCACAGAGGCCAGGCTATCAGCTGTCATGTTTTACTCTCTTTAGATAAACAACTTCCGGTGTCAAGATGTTGAAAGTCCAATTTTCAATCTGCTGAAAATTGATACAATCTGCAGTTTATGCTGAAAAACTAAGTTCCTTTTTAACAAATTTGCAGAATTATAATTCCATGGAATGTCAGAATGCAGATACTTCCTTTTCTGTTTTTAAAACCAGTCAGCTAAGGACAATTATGAAGCTTTAATTGAAGGATCAAGGACACGATACTGACATAAACTGTCTGTGAGATTTTCATAATTTTCTAGACATTTCCTTTTAACTTCACGATGAGACATATTTTATATAGCAGGATCACTTCATTTCTTTATAATTTCATCAGAATTATATGAAATTGGACAGTAATTTGTGAACAACAAATACGAGAATGTCTTGGGCTTAGTAGATGTCTTGTGAATTTCTCAAAATAGAAAAATGGCTTCCATAGTAATGGCAGAGCTAACTCTGCTCCTGCTTCTATGATTATTTCTATTCATACCATTGAGGACATTTTTGATTAGATAACATGGAACATTTTGCGTTTTCATTTTTTTTTCATATGAAATTCATCATGTGTTTCAAAAAGATAATTTTATTATTCAAGAATGCATGAGCCAGATTTGCCTCGGTGTAACAGTTTTGTACTACAATGGGCAGATCAAGAAAGAGTACATAAAAATAATCAGCTGCCTTGCAGGTAGACTGGGGACAGCAGAAGGCTAGCGAAAGCAGACCAAAAAAAAAAAAAAAAACACTTGTCCAAGTTGGATGTACCGAGCCACAGTTTTGATGAAACAGTGGAACACAACATGCTTAATGATGCTATTTTGGTGTAAACTCTCCAAGGACAAACTATGCAGACGTCAAGCTTAAGTTGACTGCTGCTTTCTTTCCCTTTATTGAAATTGACATGTGAAGGTGAATAAAGAAGAAATTCTCTTTACACAATAAGAAAAATGATAGTACACACTCCCCTGATCCTTGGGTAGTCAACTGCTTGTAATCACTCCCAGCAAAGTCAACTTTAAAGATGAATTCTCAATATGCAGAAATAGGAGAGCTGTCAATTTTCAATTCTGCAACATCCTACAAAAACGGAAAACACTACAAACTCACTAAACAAAAAATGAAGTGATTACAAACTGCAAATAATTAGTGAGACAAGAACAGAAAACATCACAAGTAAACCCAAGTCTTTATCATTTACCATCATATGGAAAACTATAGCAATGTGAAATGACAAATATATGGGAGAAGGCAAGTACTGATATGACAAAATGATGTAGAACCAATAAAATATTGTACATCTTTGGGGACTGATTCTTATCATTCTGTAGATTCAAAACAATTCTTGTCACTCTGTAGATTCAAAACAATGTTTTTCTGTAGTGAATTTAAATAAAGAAAACACAAACAGGTTGCACAATTTAATGCCCGTCATATTTTGCTGCCATCTCGGTGGGTGTATACAATTTGATGAACCAGTTGCGATTCATATGGCCAAGCCATCTTTGTGTAAACAAAAAGACATGATAGTCAGTTTAAAATTATCATGGTAGACAACTGAAATTACTACTGGAATATTGTGTTGTTATTTCAGTTTTAAGGATCCATCATTTTGCTTATTTTATATTGTTTAACTTCTGCAGCATAAACTTGATGAGATGCAGCAAAATATTCCAGACAACAAATTGTGCAACCTATACTTTGTGTCTTCTTTATTCAAATTCTGTAAATTCTTGTGTTTACCGCTGATGTAAAAAATGTAACCACTGTCACAACATTCCCAACTGTACAAAGCAAATGAGGAACACGTACAATATGAAGCCATATCTTTCATGGTTATTGTCTCTATGGGTTCACACAAGGCCATAAATGTCTGCTCTGCTTATGAACAGTGAGCTATAAATATTTTCCTACCTGGATCTGCTAACAGTTTGCTACATCCTTCAGGTTTCTTAATAGTTTGTTACTTCAACTAGGCTTGTTAATTAAGATCTGCAGTTACCTCAGTCAGGTCTTGTAACAGTATAGAACGTCGCAGTCAACACCAGCATTTCTGCCGTTGTGATCTCTTGGCAAGTTTATGTTCAGTAGTTTGCCATTGCTTTCTGAATGACTGGCACCACACGGTCTGCTGCCAAATCGCACGCACCTGTGCTTCAAACGCGGGTATACGGGATTACAAATTGCGTCCGTAATCCCTTCGCCACGGAGACCAGCAACAGTTTGTTACCTCAGTTAAATGTTAAGTTAGTTATGATAGCCAGATCTATTAACATTTGGCAATAAGTCAGGTGTATTTACTGTTATCTCATCAGAATGTTAATTTGTATCATAGCCAAATCTGTTAACAGTTGGCAATAAGTCAGGTTTATTTATTGTTATCTCATCAGAATGTTAATTTGTATCATAGCCAAATCTGTTAACAGTTGGCAATAAGTCAGGTGTATTTATTGTTATCTCAGTCAAGATGTTAGTAGTATGAACTCCACAGTTGAGCTAGCATGACAGGAGGTTTACGATCATCAGAGTAAGTTTCACCTTGCTGAATGTTTTGACCCCATTTACCGTCTTTACACTCTGAAGGGGAGGTCCTACGTGGGTTCTGATCTCCCATGTGTTTTGACCATAGTCAGATCTGTTAACAGTTGGTAATTAGTCAGGTTTTTTTAAACTGTCAGGATGTTAATTGTTACCACAGTTAGATCTGTTAACTGCTACCAGGGTATCTCCATGTGGTTATGCCACCTGTCTTGCGCTCTAAAGGTTGTGGGTTTGATTTCAGCCAACCTCATTCGGTTCACATGTTAATTCTTTGAACAGTTAACATCTATCATGTCAGCAGACAGCTGGCTACCTATATCAATGCATGAGAGAATCATGGATGAGGAAATAAACACAGATCTCATGTAAACCGTGTCTCTCCAAAAACAGTGGCATGTAATCAAATATACACTGTTTGGATATCAGGTTACACACAATTAAAAACAATCAAGCCTTGCAGGCATCACCACAATTCAATGCAAACATAAAACATATAACGGAAACACGTGAACACTGTTTTCTAGAATGAACCAGTTTGTACAGGGATACATAAAAATGAAAGAAATATTTTCTTACAATGTAACTGTCCTTCATGAAGCTTGTTCTCAAAAGAAAAGATGATTTTACAAATCACAGAATACATCCAAAACTGAAAACACATTACTATATAATGTATATACAAAATGAGACATTAGATGGCATAATAATTCATCACGATAGGCACATACAGATTAAAAAATAAACCCATAGAAACATATAAATAAATAAGCAAGTTTTGATGTTTACCTCTGTTATGAGTGTTGCTTTGAAAATAACTTAATCCATGTATAATGTCTACCATATAACTGTATGTCTTAGCATAAAGATAAAGATGCTGCTGTAATAGATCACAGCATTAGGAGGATTTACATCTTTATTCACTAACTTTCCTTCCCTGTAAAACCACTGGTGCCTATATTACATGACTGGGCTGACCCCTGGAATTGTTTGTGGTAACTGTCTCAACTGAAGACTAGTTAGTTAGTTAGTCCAGGTTCCAACTTCACGGCAATGGGTCGTCCCCATTATGCTCCATTCCTGTGCCAGTGAATATCACACAAAATGCTCCCCACTGTCCAATGTGAAAAGTGGAATAGACAGGAGTCTCGGCAATCCAACAGCCCACACAGGTACACTGTGCATAATGCAGCCGTCAGAATGCCAACACAAAAGTCATCCATGAAAACCACAGTTCATCGTTGATGGAATCGGCAGTCACAAGAAACACCTCATTGACCCGGGTTTTCTCACATGGCTCGGTCTTTCTCCGCAGGGAGACCCGCCGAAAGTGTCGCATAAAGCACGAACTCCGCAGCTTCAGGGCAGACTCCCAGGAGTCTCCTGAAAAATGGACTCGTGAACCGAACTGAAGACTGTTTTATTCCAGTAAAATAGCCCCTCATCCATGACTGCATTTTGCACTCATAGAGTGGCTTGCGTGTCCTAATGACCCCCTGAGCTATGCTGATGGTTGTGTTGTCAATGGCAGGGTCTTCGAAGACAGACTGTCCAACGGGAAGGGTTGAGACTAAGTGAGAGAAAAAACAACTGGCTGCCTCGCAGGGAGATTGGGAGAAGAGACTAGGAATAGCAACCGACACAGGAAGGTCTCATGGTCTGGTATTAAATTAGACTAATTATTTCTGTGTGTCTCAAACTATTAAGATCAGAGGTACTGGGTTACTGATTGACAAAACAGTGCAATGTAACTCTCTTTATGATGACGATATAATTAAAGAAATATAAAGATAATAATATCTAATACTGGTGATAGTGTGAGATTACAGCATGGCACATGATGTTGATAATTTTTTTTCAATGAAGTAATCTCGATTACACGTCATGCCATGAAGACATTCTGTGCTTATAGTGTGAAACATATTTCTGAAGGCTACATAACACTTGAGGAGTAATATAGCCAGTATCAATTTATCAGCTGCCTTTATCTTGCGTAATCTCTGCTACCAAATTAAATACCACCATCATCATCCAGTTCCTTGCTAGCTGGCCTGGATGATCATGTTTCTCCACAAACTGTGATCTCCGATGGCATGGATAAATTCCCATGTTGACCCCCTTCCGTGCCATGACACAAGACTGTCAAACAACTTCTCACGCTGCCTTCCTCTATCTCTCTTTCCACAAATCTTTCCAGTTGTCACAACATGTTCCAGATTTTGTCTTCTCATAAAAAAATAATGACTGCTTCTTTCTGATAACTTGTCATTGCGACTTAGCTTTCCTCAAAACGTCCAGTTAGCTCATTTTGACTGTCCAATTAATTTTCAGCATTCTTCAATAAAACCACATCTTCAAAGCTTCCAGGGATTTTTTTCGCCTGTTTACTAACTGTCCAGGATTCGCAGCCACGTGTTTCCCAGAAGCCAGTGAAATTCTACTGGTCACTTTTAACAGTCAACTCACTCATGGGTTTCTCAGACCAATTACTGCAACAACAAACAATAAACTGATCAGAATGGAACATTGGGTTGTCAAGAGTAGGCAACTTGGCACACTGGACAGTAGACAATTTGGCATGTTGGACCATTGAGAGTAGATATCTGGCAACATTTCGATGGCAAATAACTGTCAATAGTAGTCAACCAAGAAGATTCAGGTATAACAACAACATGGTAACTTTATTATTTCATATTCTCAGTTTCGTCTTATCTAATTTCTTCCTATTTCCCTTTTGAAAGGAGTACATAACACATTAAAATGCGCCATTAAAACTTAAAGATCCGTGTCTCAGATTTTGGTGTGCATTTGTGTTGAGGTTTACTTCTTTAAAAGGGATTCTAAGGTACCAGGCCCTATCTATCTGTCAACTGTGTTTTCTTAACCATTTTGCCAATAACAAAGAGTGTATGCTCAACTCTGCACACTGATATATATATATATATATATATATATATATATATATATATATATATATATATATATATAAAACAATAAGAAAGAGACAAACAGCTGTCTTTGGTCATGTGATGAGAAGAGAGGCATTGGAGAACATCATGACAACTGGAAAGATTGAGGGGAAGAGAGGCAGAGGCAGACCAAGAGAAATGATGCTGGATGGATTGAGACGGTGGCATGGAGGAATATCATCAGCAGAATTGATCCAAAACACCAAAGACCGAGATCTGTGTAGAGCCATGAACGCCTACACCAGCTGGCAGGGCACTTGATGATGATAATACATACATACATGGGCATCTCGATTCAATTACTAATTACTTTTCATAATTGCTGTGTCTGACAGAGTCAGATATCTGCAGATGATCTTGGAGCAGTTGAAAATTTAGGAAGCCCTATTGCGGTGCACTGTACACAAATCAAAGTTATCTCCACCTGGTCAACAGTCTGCACTCCTCGACTCTCATCAATCAGACATGTCAGGGATCATATTACTCTAATCACCCACTTCTGAACTCAGTCTAGGACTGACAAAACTACACTATAGCCCTTTTTGACGATGAACAAACCAACTGAACTGCCGGTGTTCAACAGAACTGTTAGCTGAGCAGGCTGCTTGCCTTTTCTGATGGTGTACATGATCATATGATCATGTAGCAAGTCCTTAGTAGAACATGACTGATGAAAGGACTCTGTATCCCTCACCAGTTCCCTTGTATTATACACTTTCATGCACTGTGTGTCGTCAATGCCATGTGTCTACCACTGGGCTGGCTGGCATCTGTCTCATCTTCTAGGAACCATGCCTTCCATTACTGTTGTTTCTTTGGATCCTCAGCAGTACTACAAAGTTCATGCGTGGCTGCTGGGCTTCTGGTTGACTGCCACTTCCGTCGGTGATGAACTGTATTTTCGTGGACTGTGTAGGTGAACATCTAGGAAACATCCAGATAGGAAAATGACTGCCGATTCCATCAGAGATGAATTGGGTGTTTCGTGGGGGACTGGTGTGTTGACATTCTGGCGGCGGCATTATGCACAGTGTATCTGTGCGGGCTGTTGTATGTCGAGACTCCTGTCTTTTCCACTTTTCACATTGGGCAGTGGAGAGCGTTTAGTGTGATATTCACTGGCACAGGAACGGAGCATAATGGGGATGACCCGTTGCTGTGAAGTTGGAACTGCGACTAACTAACTAACTAACTAACTGTGTTAAGATTCTCCTTGTGTGATCTATGGGAGGAGACTGATCACTTATCGGGATATCTATGTGCAATGAAAGTGATCCTTTACAAACCAGACTGTTCTTTCTAAACCGTTGATACTTGATTTGACTAAAGTACTGCAGTCTCCAAGACTAGATACTGTTTATGACCCTCTTTTCTTCAATGTTCGGATCTTATAGAATGCATTTTTTTCTCTTCTTTTTGACCTATATGTAATGGTGTTCATGCTAGGTTTAAAAAAAAAAAAAAAACTATAACATCTAATTAACAACAAAATATTATCTTTCCCTTACCAGTGCTGACTAACTCTTCTAAAATAATCCAATGTCCATCTCATCCATTCAGCAAGATAAGATCTGAGTTGGTTCTAAATGTGGTGCTGAGGCATACCTTCCTTTCTTGTGTGCTCCATTATGGTCAATCTCTTTCCTACGTTGCTTACACTAGGGCTGAGAATATGTCTCCAAACAGGACACCAATTTCCTAACCAGTGAAACACCCACACATCACTTATTGAATGGCTGTTTTTTGTTTTTAATACACGTGAGACAAAATAGTGCAGTGGTTAGTGCACTTGTTTATCAAGACAGAAGTCCCTGTTCAATCTTCATTAGTAGCTCTTTTTGTTCCGTCTGGTCCCATAAAATGAGTACTTGATAATTTTCAGGCCTTTTTGGGAAGGAAAGCCAATGAGGAAGGGAACTGTTGCACACACCTTTTAATACAGTGACCCAAAGGCCTAGCACTTCCCAATCCTCTAGTAGTATCTGTCATGTGATTGCAAGCCCCACCCAGAAACCTGTCATCCTGAAACATTTGAGCATGACATGCACAGGTGGGCGGCATCAATGTACTGCTCAGGATATAAAATGACAATGGCATAAGCATGGTCTCGCAAGGCTTCGATGTCAGTTCTCATTGCTCGCTTTGGGAGGGAAAAACTGGCCAACCATTCCCCCATGGCATGGCCGAATGGATAAGAACGTGTGTTCTTAAACATTCACTGTGATGATGCGAGGTAAGTGGTTCAACCCCTATCCGGACAACTGGACTAAAATGTTGACCTGTTGTCCTTGACTTGGGGACGTAAATTACAAGTACCTCTGAAGTTGGAGTGGGTTCCCTGATCATGAGTGACACTGTTAATAGGAAAAGCTAATCCACACACAAAATTCAGTCCATCACTACTATAAATAGTGTGTCTGGACTACGCTTGAGTTCAAAGCGAGTGAATGCAAACAACAACACCCAGATTACTGTCATCCTCAAACATGTGAGCATGACATGCACTAGCTGGCGCATTGATGTACTGGCCAGGATGTTTGAGCATGACATGCACTAGCTGGCACATTGATGTACTGGCCAGGATGTTTGAGCATGACATGCACTAGCTGGCGCATTGATGTACTGGCCAGGATGTTTGAGCATGACATGCACTAGCTGGCGCACTGATGTACTGGCCAGGATGTTTGAGCATGACATGCACTAGCTGGCGCATTGATGTACTGGCCAGGATGTTTGAGCATGACATGCACTAGCTGGCGCATTGATGTACTGGCCAGGATGTTTGAGCGTGACATGCACTAGCTGGCGCATTGATGTACTGGCCAGGATGTTTGAGCATGACATGCACTAGCTGGCGCATTGATGTACTGGCCAGGATGTTAAGATGGCAATGGCATAAGCACGGTCTGGCATGGCTTCGATGCCAGTTCTCATTGCTCGCTATGGGAGGGAAATACTGGCCACCCATTCCCCGTGCACTCAAGTCTACACAAGTGTGATGGTCGTAACACTTCACATACCCACAGGGATTGGTTTTTATGACAGGCACTCATCTCTTTTATCTACCATGTGTGTGTGGACAGGCACTCATATCTCCTATGCATGATGACTCCAGGATACAGACTAAGATTCTTAAAGAACCATTTTCGGGCAGGTGACCCAGTCAACAAATGCCTGAAGAAGTCAGTTGTGCTGGCAGAATGGTGCAAATATTGCAACCCTGCTGTAAACAGGCTCAATGCAATTACATCTAAAACAATATTCTGGACGAACGCAGAAGAAAAAGAAGAAGAAAGAACCATCTTCATGCACATCAGCCCACCAACAGTTTACTAATATCAAGTTTGTGTAAAATCAACTTAAAAACTTGATGTTATTATTCAAACATATATATATATATATATACCCATTGTCAATCAGAGCTGCCTAATTGTAAAATATGTAATACAAAATGGACAACAGCATTACAAATCTATGACCGCACTCTCAATATGCGTTAATGGCACTAAATGAGCTAGTATTTGTTAATAAAAAATATAATGTCCTCAACATATGGTTTTGTTACATACCAAGTGACATCTTATGAGTTAGTATTCAATGTTATTATTTCATATAGCCACCTTCTGTTCACATTTGTGGGTGGGATTTATAAATGATATGATTGCATGTGTTTATGTACGTCAATGAATTGGAAGTTAACTACCGGGTGTTTGTAAAGTCTCACTACATTTTGTACGTAGAATAAATGTGAAAACTGAAGTACATGATGTCATAAAAAAATGTGCCCCACGGTCCATCGTGAAGCAATATGCAGCGATTGTCTGTCGTCTTTGCACTCCAAACGGAAATGGTTTTATCAACGGAAAACAGAATTTTTCAAATTTGTTCTACAAACACAGTGTAGTGAGACTTTATAAACACTCGGTATATGTGGTCATGTTTATGTTAGTGAGATGTAGTGATCATTTTTATGATCATGAGTGTATTGTTCATGTTAGTAAGATGTAGTGTTCACATTTATATTAGTGAGATCAGGTTTCATGTTTATGTCAGCTAGGTGTAGTGTTCATGTTTATGTCAGCTAGGTGTATTGTTCATGTTTATATTAGTGAAATCAGGTGTTCATGTTTATGCTGGTGAGGTGTCATTTCATGTTCATGTGAGAAATGTGTAAACCATACAACTGCTGTGTGTACAAGTTGTTGGAGGGGTAATTTATAAAACTGATAGCAAGACACCGATCAGTGTAAGCAAAATCGGTTAACCTCACAACTGGTCCAAAATAAGGCCCAGTACCCAGTGATCACGTAGCAATATGACATCATCAGGTTAAACTGTCCCGTAAGGAAATAGAAAATAAAACCCTTCACTAAACTAAAACCTTTCACTTCAGATATCATACCCCACAGTGAGGTAGGCCTTGTGTGAGTGGTATTTTATTTGGTAAGAAGACACTGTTTATCTTTCCATGTTTCGTGCTACTGCCATATAGACACAAAAGTCTGTTTCACATATTACTGTGTTATCTTTCAGCATGTGGTAAACACCCATGTTTCCCCACACCCAATATTCAATAAATCATAACATTAAAGGCTACATGACCCGCAAACAAGAGTGAGGAACTTAAATAATGAAGTCAACATGCCGCACTGACCCTGCACCAGAAAATCATTGATCTGGAACCATCTAAATCACAGCTACTTGTCTATCTTTCCTCAAACTGTTCTTCTGAGACTCCCTTCCTTCCTCTGATCCTCTCCTGCGGCTTGGTCAGCATCCAGGCTAAATCCTTGTATTGCTGTGGCCAAACATAGGCTGGTCCACTCATCATCCAAGCAGGCACATGGCTGTGTGTCATCTTTGGAAACAGAAGAGGCACAAAGCGTTGTGGTGAGGTGACACAGCTGTTGTTCTCACCATCATAGCTGTGTTGATTGTTTAGATACTCAGTGTTCATCAACTCGTAAATCTCCCGTGTGTGAAGCTTGCGGTGGTTGATTTGAGGTAAGTTGGAGCTTGCGGGTGAAATGTCCTCTAAGTACCTCGGAGAGATACACACCAGAACGAAATCAGCCTGCAAAAATGAATCGGGGGAAAATCCCAAATAAATGAGACAGAAAATAAGCAAATGAATTAGAACCGAACAACACCAAACATTTTTTTAATATCAATCCTTTGTTTCAGTACCATCTCTGTGGCGAAAGGGTTACGAATGCAATTCGTAATCCCTCATACCGCGGTCGAAACACAGCTGTGGGCCATCTGGAAGCAGACCGTCTTGCATTGGTTTCCACACAATGGTATTAGTGCCAGTCATTCAGAAAGCAATGGCAAACTACTGAATGTAAACTTACCCAGGAATCACAAACAGCCAAACATGCTGGAGCTGACTGCAACATCCTGTAAGAAGGCTACTTCATGCAAGCAACTGCACTTACCAGCTACCGCAATGTCAAATGGATGATAGCCAGTGAGGCCACCCAAGCTGGTTGTACAGAACCTCAAACAAGACTTCTGCTCTACGCCTGCATCATACATCACAAATATAATCCCTCGCAGGATCTGAACTAAAATAACAGAGGATCTTAGAGCTGGTGGTCCACCAGAGATGTAGCATGCAGAACATGTTGATATATATGATTGGGCATTCATTAATTAACTCACAAATCATAGATCAAATGATTGTGGACAGTACTTGTCTATGCACCAGCAATTAAGGCACTAAAGACACATTCTGCTAGAAAAGAAATCGCAATAAGCAGAATATCTCTCTACAGCACCTGAAATGAGCCCACATCTGCAAATGCTGATAACAAGTCAATGAAAAGAAGAAGAAACAGACTACCTTGGAAAACAAAGACAGAATCAGTTGCTTTTTCAATGATCTCTTTTACAGCTTGTTAGCTCTCTACAGCTTATCACTGTCAACCCCCAACAATTTTACAGCTTGTCAACTCTCAGGAGCATAGCAATGTTAACCCACCAGAGCTTTATTACCATCAACCCCAAACAATTTTACAGCTTGTCAACTCTCAGCAGCTTAGCAATGTCAACCCACAAGAGCTTCACTACCGTCAACCCCAAACAATTTTACAGCTTGTCAACTCTCAGGAGCTTACAATGTCAACCCACAAGAGCTTAACTACCATCAACCCCAAAAAATTTTACAGCTTGTCAACTCTCAGGAACTTAGCAATGTCAACCCACAAGAGCTTTACTACCATCAACCACAAACAATGTTAGAGTTTATTAACTCTCCAACAGTTTATAACTGCCAACCCACAACAGCTTTACTACTGTCAACACCCAGACAGCTTTACTATTTCAAACCCATAATAGTTCTACAGCTTGTTAACTTACATCCAGCTTATAATATCACACCCATCAGCTTTAATACTGTCAACCCCTAATAGTTTTACAACTTGTTAACTTTCTACAGCTCATCACTGTCAACCATAAATAGCTCTAGTACTAGTTAGTTAGTAAACAGATCATCCTCATAGCACATCAAACCATTCAGTCCATAAGTACTCAGATCCCCATCCTCGGTAAATCCCGCAGCGTGTAGCAGCTAACAACACCAGTTCTGTGTTGGTTTATTAATCTTCTTTGGCTTCCTGCGTAGTGTTCTTGTTTGGCCACACCTCTTTTAACTTGCTGTTCTCACAGTCTGATCATGGATGTAGATTCAGTCATCACTTGGTTCTCACAAACGACTTACTCGACTATTGTCAACCCCTAATGGTTTTACAGCTTTTCAACTTCCAACAGCTCACAACTATCCACTCCTATCAGCTTGACTACTGTCATCCTCAACAGTTATGACACAATTAGCCCCACTTCAACTGACTACAAAATGTATGGACTACAAACCTCAAGTACTTTCTTCCGACACCACTCCAGCTGTTCTAAGGACTTGGCTGAGGTCTTCTTCTCACAAACATCAACGCAGCAGGCGAAGCCATTGGACTGTAGAAACTTACACAGGGACAGCACCTGCTTGCCGTGACTTTCGTTATCGTAGCTGTATGTGACAAACACTTTAATATGGCGGAATGCTGTGAAAACCAAAAAATAGGGTAAACTATAATCAACAGCGCCACCAGTAAAGAACACAAAAACAACATCAAATATGGCACTGAAACTCTATGTTACACTTTTATATATTTTAATGATGCAACAGAAAAATGAATAGGAAGCTATAACTAAAATTACTATCAACGATAAATACAAATAAGAAAATTCATTTCTTCTTCTTCATTCCTCTTTTGAGGGAAGTGTACCACACCTAAGTATACACCTCAAAAGTCAGTGTGACAGAATTTGGCATAAATTTGTGTAAGATTTGCTTCCTCCAGACAGATTCCATCCAAAGTAACAGGTCTATCTACCCGAGAGAAAATTAATTTAACCACCGTCAAAAGAATTGATAAAACATAGCAACGAAATTATTGTTTGTAAAGAGCACAAAAACACTGTCACATGTTAAAGAAACTGTAACTGTATATTACAAACACTTTAAGATGCTGCAAAAACAGAAGTAACAGCAAACTATAACCAAAATGATAATCAACATAAAGCTGAGAAAACAGAAATAACAGGAAACTATAATCAAAATGATAATCAAAATAAAGCTGAGAAAACAGAAATAACAAACATCCACAGATGCATGTTCAAATCACCATCACGGCTGATTTTTAAAACAATTTACTTTGGATCAGGCTGACCTTGCTTAAACTGGAGCAAATACCCTGAGAAGGTGCCCAGCGTGATACTGACTGCATGACATGTCGAATTGGTCTATAAAAACATAGACTAGCTTTATGTGTGAGAAGATACTGTATGAAATGTCGAATTGGTCTATAAAAACATAGACTAGCTTTATATGTGAGAAGATACTGTATGAAATGTCGAATTGGTATATAAAAATATAGACTAGCTTTATATGTGAGAAGATACTGCATGACATGTCGAATTGGTCTATAAAAACATAGACTAGCTTTATGTGTGAGAAGATACTGTATAAAATGTCGAATTAGTCTATAAAATATAGACTAGCTTTATATGTGAGAAGATACTGACCACATGACATGTCGAATTGGTCTATAGACTAGCTTTATATGTGAGAAGATACTGACCATATGACATGTCGAATTGGTCTATACAAATTTAGGGCCAGCAACCTATAACCAATACACCTCAAGAAGACTAGCTTTATATGTTAGGAGAAAATGACCACATGACATGTCGAATTGGTCTATAAAAACATTGACTAGCTTTATGTGTGAGAAGATACTGTATGAAATGTCAAACTGGTCTATAAAAATATAGACTAGCTTAATATGTGAGAAGATACTGCATGACATGTCGAATTGGTCTATAAAAACATAGATTAGCTTTATGTGTGAGAAGATACTGTATAAAATGTTGAATTAGTCTATAAAAATATAGACTAGCTTTATATGTGAGAAGATACTGACCGCATGACATGTCGAATTGGTCTATAAAAACATAGACTAGCTTTATATGTGAGAAGATTCTGACCACATGACATGTCGAATTGGTCTATACAAATTTAGGGCCAGCAACCTATAACCAATACACCTCAAGAAGACCAGCTTTATATGCGAGAAGATACTGACCATAGCAGAAAATCTGTAGCTAGAAGTCATAATTCATGGCTTAGCTGAATGTCAGCTTCGTGGCGAAGGGGTTACGTTGGCAATTCATAATCTCGCATACCACATTCGAAACACAGCTGTGGGCGATTTGGAAGCAGACCGCCTTGCGTTGGTTTTTTATTAAATGGTATGGGTGCCGGTGGTTCAGAAAGCAATGGCAAACTACTGAATGTAAACTTGCCCAGGCATCACGAACAGCCAAATATGCTGGGGTTGACTGCTACGCCTTCTAAAGGATATGCAACTAACTTTTTTTTAGCTGAATAAGCAGAGATTAAATTTATCCTAATGACGGCAGTGATAATGAAGTTGAAAGGGTAGTCCTGTAACAAAAGGTCAATATGTTACAAGATTGTGGTAAGGCTGTACTACAAACCAATCCTTGGATATGGGAGAAAGATTGAGCAAAATGGAACTTATTAAGCTGAATATTTATCTTCCATATGTTGAACAATGAGCTATCAAGACAGGTTTTATTGGAGTTAAGCCTACAGATTTTTTGTCGATTTTTAAAGCCACAGACAAAGCTGTAGATCATATCACTGATGAAGTGAACAGGTATGGAGAAAATCATTATCATAATTGTGTGCCATACTGACAAGCATGGGTTATCAATGTTCAAATCTCACATGATCACGTCTCGGATCGGTACTGTGATTTTGTCCCTATGCAATGTAGCGAAGTTAGGTATTTACCTCTGTCTCCCTCTTGCAGTGCCCAACAACAGTATAGGCTCTGTATTGCACTTAAACGCTGTCTTTCTCACTTCCTCTTTCAAAAGACAGCTTATGCTTACTTACAATGGAGTGAGTGAATGTGTGGTTATGCCGGGCCAATGTGCTAGAGGTCAATAAAATTTGAACCACTGTAACCACACATCAGATTCATTCACTCCATTGTAATCATACACGCTGATTGTTTGTAAGACGTTTCCAGCCCACAACAAGGATACAGATAAGTCACTTTCATATTTATATTTTCATGTAGTGTTTTTCATGTAGTTATGTCAGTTTGTGTTTGTTTATTCTGTGTTGACAAAGGCTTTAGCTGCAACGTCCATTTTGTTAAATGTAAACCTGTTCTAGTAAAGCTCACTAACTACTACTCATTTTTTGGTGATTCATTCATTGACTGTTTAAGCTTTACTGCAGTTCTCCTCATTCTAGTGTTAATTTCTGAGATCTCAAGAAAATTTTCTATGTGTTTACTAATTGTCTAGGATTAGAGCCATATGCTAAAACTGATTCTATGTGACATGCAAGCATTTTTTGTTATATCTTTTTTTTTAACCTCCAAATGCTGGCCTTTATTGCACAAGATGATCTTCATTTTGTAAAAATGCAGTTTTTGCTTATTCTGTTCTTTATATCTGTGAAATATTTTCCATCTGATGTTATTTATATGCCCAGATGCTTTAATTTCTGTACTTGCCCCAAATTAATACCAGTGACTTTAAGTGATCACTTAGGCATCATCCGTTTCTTTGATATTACATTATTTCTGTCTTCCTTTTATTCAAGCTGAGGCCCATATTTTCACTTTCTGCAACCCTTGTATCTGTCATTTTGTGTAGTTTCTACTGACTTCTTGTTATGAAGATGGTGTCTACAGCTAATGTAATTTATTTATGCCATGCTGACCAACTGTGATCTCAGGAATAAGTTCTATAGATCTGATTTACTGCTCACTGTGCCATGAAAACAAATCAGGGAGCAGTACACATCTTTGTCTGAGACCCTTCTTTATACACCAAAATGTTCCTACATGGTTGTTGAGTCTTATAACTGCTGTTTGCTGCCCGTACATGTGCTTTATTATTCACAGATCTTTGCCATCAATGTTTAACTGTTCTAGTATACTATTTCCTCATGTTTCCACCTGTCAAAAGCTTTTGTGTGGTTATAAAGCATAAGTTCAGATTAATTTTTACTTCTACAGATCTTTCTAATAGTGTCCTGATAATGTTTGCAGCATTATACTCCAACTAGAGGTTTTTAATTAATTATAAAAACATTATTCAGCATTATTGAAATCTACAGGCATGGAATCCTTTGAAGAAATAAAAATGTAATTATTTCAAACTTTTCATATTTTGCAACATATGTTGTTAGTTCAGTTCAAATCAATCAATCATTCAATCAATGTAACAATCACCTTTATTTTATTTATTGGCATCTACGTCCGTAACATTTAATTGTACTCACTTTGAACAGATTTGTATGCCAGTTAGAACAATTAATAGTTTCAAGAAGTACCAGCAAATGTCTATAAAGTTTTTCTCAGTCGGTTAGCATTATTATACTGTTGTGCCAAAACTAACGTGACACTAATACTGCACAGCAGTAATCATAACTTAAAGGGAAATATTAAAATATAAACACATACATGACATACAAGACACACCAACATTTTATGCTGAAAAGAACGGTTTTTGTTTTTTAACTACCCCTCTGCAAAACTATTTCTCTCTTCATCGGTAAGGCATATAGCGAATCCCTCCGAGAATTTACCTTTCCTGTACTCCACAGGCTTCATGTTCTCAGGCATTGATGTTGATTTCTTGGAAATGGTCAGATTTTTAATGTCTTCCATACCTCGCTCATGCTTGACCTTCACTCTCATGGGAAAGGTAGAAGGATGATTTCTAGCTAAAGATGATCCATTGCTGCTGTGAGATGAATAATCCAATGAACTGTTCCCATCTTTGCTGTGTTTATCTATGTTGATCTGAAATTAAACACATGTCGTAGGTCAATATTGTGATACAGTGTTCTTTACATACTTTGATGATCAAATTAACTTTTTAAAGATGTGTGGTTTTGGTGCCAGATTATTTCTAGTTTTAATTTATTGTTTAAGGTTTCATTACTTTCAGGTTTTAAAAACTATAATCATATTAAAGAAGTAAGACCAAATGGAGGATATAGAGAACCCAGAGACTGTGGAAAGAATGCAGGCAATGAAATACCTGGGGATACGTTTTTATCGAAGCCTTGCTTATACTGAGGACATAGACCAGGTGATAACAAAGGCCAAGAGGGATTTGACTGCGATGCGGGTTATGGCGGCAGCAAACTGTGAGCAGCGCCGTCTATGTCTTCTAAACGAGGGGTTGGTCATGTCTGTTTTTGAGTATGCGATGACGATTCTGACTCTCAGCCGTAAACAGATAGAAAGGCTGGAAAGGATACAGAATGAAGCTATGCATGTTATTCTTGGATGTACAAGAGATACAGCATGCAGGGCGATGCGCTACCTTCTTGATTTTCCAACCATTGAAGACAGAATACAAATTTGCAGAGCACGTGCCTACCTCAGAGTTAACACAAACACACAACATGCACTGCATAGTGAAATTATGAAGGTGAAGGGCAGCAGGTTAAAAAGATGAAGGTCGTGATAAAGATGGGGTGGATCCGAAAAGAGTGGATGCTGTCTCTGGAGCGGTCTCTGCTGGCAAAGATTAGTTTCATCTTTGTATCAGGGCATGCAAGAGTACAAGGAAATGAGTGGGCTGACAAACTCGCCGGTAAGGCTACTGTGGAGGGCGGATGCGCCATGGACCAGGCTGACATTCTGAATGCTCCACGAGAAGTAAGACTTTTGCGAGAACCAAGTGATGACTGTGAATCTACAAACAATGGTCAGACTGCAAGAACAGCAAATTAAAAGAGGTGTTGCCAAACAAGAACACTACGCAGGAAGCCAAAGAAGATTGATAAACCAACACAGAACTGGAGTCGTTAGCAGCTACACGCTGCAGGATTTGCTGAGGAGGGGATCCGAGCACTTATGGACTGAATGGTTCGATGTGCAAATGAGGATGATCTGTCGACTAACTAACTAACAGAGAATCCTTCAGCATAAGATCTGGAGTACAAGGTTGTGTCCTGTCCCCTCTCTTGTTTATAACCTATATAGATAGCATATGTAAAGAAACCAGTCAAAGAGAGACCGTAACTACACCACATGAAGAACAGAACACAGAAGAAGAACAACAGCAATCACACCATTAAAGAACTCATATTTGTGGACGATCAAGCATTAATAGCAAAATGATAATCAAAATTACAAGACCAAATAAACAGTCTGAACGAAGTGTGTATGGAACATAACATGAAAATAAGCATAATTAAAGTACAGGAATTGACTATAACCAAAGAAGAAAAAACACAGATTCATCTAGAAGAACACCCCCTGAATCAAGTAAAGAGCTTCAAGTACTTAGGGAGTATAATATCATCAAATGCAATCAGGCAAACCAACATACTGGACAAACGGCACCAATACTAAAGAAAAAACATGTATAAATAACTACTAAGAAAGCACTCTACAACACAATCTTCCTACCAACTCTATGCTGCCAATGCCAAACCTGGATAATGACAGAAAAAGAGAAAAAATAAATCACAACAACAGAAATGAGATTCCTGAGAAGAATACTCAATGTATCAAGAAGAGAGAAAATCAGAAATGAAGAAATCAGGACTAAAGTGGGGGTTGTAGCAGCGCTAGAATTCATCAGAAAACAGCAAGTTAAATAGTTTGGCCATGCAAGTAGGTTACCAACTAACAGTATACCACAACAAGCAATGATGTACAGACCAGAGGGAAACAGAGGAACAGGCCAGCCATGTAAACGATGGACAGAGGGAATAACAGACTTCATGGGAATATCGATACATGAAGCCCATAAGCGGGCACTCTCACTATGTTTATGCTTCACCTCAACATCGCAAGGTACAAGAGGAACCTGATGAGATGAGATGAATGATATTAAAAGTGGATATAAAGAGGATGCTAAACAATTATAATCAGGAACAAATGAAACAAGTTGTTCAATAGAATTTATCCTCTTGAATGTCTGGAAATAATATTCACCAACACTTGTCTCTTACCCTTCAGGGATCAGTTAAACCCCTATTATAAAACATATAAATGAGAGAAGAGAAAGAAAACATAGATAAAATCAAAAGTGATAAAATAGCAGCAATACACTTTTAAATATTTTCTTAAACAACCTACTTGACCCTAAATGGCATATTACGGCCAAGACAGAAACTAAAATGGCATTTGCCAAGATAACGCTCCAGGTTCAACCCTCAGAAGAGGGAGAAACATTCTGATTCCAACCAGTACAGCTCTGGAGTTGATCCAGCCTCATAAATATGAGAACCAGACAATTGTCAGAACTCTCTGGCAAAGATAGGCAATACGTATGGGGATCTGGCCACTCCACCTCTTATACCATGGCAAAGAATAAGTCAGGACCTAACACTTCACACCCCTAGGGAAGTATCTGCTACAGGACTTCCAAAACATTTTTTAATGTTTATTTTACAACATGATGACAATGAGAGGTATTGTTTACTCTATAGCTCAAATATCAACAAATCAATTGACACAGATAAGTGTTTTTTATTTAACAGAAAAGGTTATAAATGTGTAAATGCTTTGTTAGTTTCTGTCCTCTACATGCTTTAACAGCGTGTACAGTATAAACAACCGTCTGCCACGTCAATATAATGTAAACACATGTTCTGCCTGCACACTTTGATAATCTATACTGTCTGTGCACTTTGACAATCTGTGTTTCTCTGCACTTTGATGATCAATAGGGTCTATGCACTTTAATGATCAATAGTGTCTATGCACTTTGATGATCAATAGTGTCTATGCACTTTGGCAAGAAACAATGTATACTACCTGTGCACTTTGTCAATGTATACTATCTGTGCACTCTGATAATCAATAATGTCGATGCACTTTGACAATTGGTCTATGCACCTTGATAATCAATACTGTCTATGCACTATGACAAAAGTCTATGTACTTTGAGACAATCTATTCCAGCTATACACTCTAGCTCTACCTGCTTGATTTAACAATGGCCCTGTTCATACATTGACAATCTGTCTTACTATGTGCCTTGGCAATCTGTACTGTCAATGCACTATGACAATCAGTAGTGTCAAAGTGCTCTGACAACCTTTACTACAGACACACTTGATATATCAAAAAGTTCAGTTAAAGACCACTCTCATGCCATATCAGGGCTCCTGTGCTGGGTCCACATTTGTTAGATCAAGCAGCACTCACTGGGTGATATGGTCAGTAACCTGCCAACCACCCTGGAACTTCCAACATTTTTTGGAAGTAATTTTATGAGTCTGGACTGACCCTGGAGCCACATGGTCATGTAAAATACCTTGCCATGAGGAGGGTTTGAACTCAGGACTACTGGGTCAGCAGGTAAGTGCACTAAATATCACGTTACCATGATTCCAAAACCACTTATATACCTCCATGTTACTTGTATGCCCAAGCAGCAAATTGTATCAAAGTAACTCATAGTAAGACAGATGTTTGTGTCTCTGTACTGTACTTTTCAACTTTTCAAGTAAGTATCACAAACTCACAATGGTACACAAATGGAAAAGTAATAAATAAGGTACTGTGTACAATGAACATGAAGCTGTGGTGAGAGTATTGGCTTATTAACACTTCAGTAGGTCAGCATGACCGAATGGATAAGAACACTCGTTCTTAAACTTCTGGTGCGCTGATGCCGAGGCTGCGGGTTCAACACCTACACCAGTCATCAGTAGACTAAAATGTTGACTTCTTGTCCTTGACTTAGTGATGTAAATTACTTGTACCTTAGAAGTCGCAGTGGGTTCGCCTGATGGTGAGGGACACTGGTCATAGGGAAAAGCTCATCCACGTGCAAAAATCAGTCCCGTGCACTAGAAGTAGTAGTATGTGTGTGGACTACGCTTGAGTTCAAAGCGAGCGGACAGGGAAAGAAAAACACTTTGGTCTGAGTTCCACCTCCTGTAGTGGCCAAATACTGACTAGAACACATCTAGAGTTGCACCTCCTGTAGTGGCCAAATACTGACTAGAACACATCTAGAGTTGCACCTCCTGTAGTGGCCAAATACTGACTAGAACACATCTAGAGTTGCACCTCCTGTAGTGGCCAAATACTGACTAGAACACATCTAGAGTTGCACCTCCTGTAGTGGCCAAATACTGACTAGAACACATCTAGAGTTGCACCTCCTGTAGTGGCCAAATACTGACTAGAACACATCTAGAGTTGCACCTCCTGTATTGGCCAAATACTGACTAGAACACATCTAGACTTGCACCTCCTGTAGTGGCCAAATACTGACTAGAACACATCTAGAGTTGCACCTCCTGTAGTGGCCAAATACTGACTAGAACACATCTAGGGTTGCACCTCCTGTAGTGGCCAAATACTGACTAGAACACATCTGGAGTCGCACCTCCTGTAGTGGCCAAATACTGACTAGAACACATCTAGAGTTGCACCTCCTGTAGTGGCCAAATACTGACTAGAACACATCTAGAGTTGCACCTCCTGTAGTGGCCAAATACTGACTAGAACACATCTAGAGTTGCACCTCCTGTAGTGGCCAAATACTGACTAGAACACATCTAGAGTTGCACCTCCTGTAGTGGCCAAATACTGACTAGAACACATCTAGGAGTTGCACCTCCTGTAGTGGCCAAATACTGACTAGAACACATCTAGGAGTTCGCACCTCCTGTAGTGGCCAAATACTGACTAGAACACATCTAGAGTTGCACCTCCTGTAGTGGCCAAATACTGACTAGAACACATCTAGAGTTGCACCTCCTGTAGTGGCCAAATACTGACTAGAACACATCTAGAGTTGCACCTCCTGTAGTGGCCAAATACTGACTAGAACACATCTAGAGTTGCACCTCCTGTAGTGGCCAAATACTGACTAGAACACATCTAGAGTTGCACCTCCTGTAGTGGCCAAATACTGACTAGAACACATCTAGAGTTGCACCTCCTGTAGTGGCCAAATACTGACTAGAACACATCTAGAGTTGCACCTCCTGTAGTGGCCAAATACTGACTAGAACACATCTAGAGTTGCACCTCCTGTAGTGGCCAAATACTGACTAGAACACATCTAGAGTTGCACCTCCTGTAGTGGCCAAATACTGACTAGAACACATCTAGGGTTGCACCTCCTGTTGTGGCCAAATACTGACTAGAACACATCTAGAGTTGCACCTCCTGTAGTGGCCAAATACTGACTAGAATACATCTAGAGTTGACTCAGTCTCAACCCACAAGGTAACAACAAATATGAGCCTAACACTATATCCCCGATGAGGAGCGGCTGGCGGAGTGGCTAGAAAGCAGAATTCTCTTTCAGGAGACCCAGGTTCGAATCCTCATAAGGTATGGAGTTTTTTTCTGTCGGGGGCAAAATGAAAACTCTAACCTGCTTATCACATTCCTAGTAGCTAGACAGACAGAACAGATTCCGTGAGACAAGACAGTGGCAGCACATGACAGGACAAGTACGCTCAAGGACAGACAGTAGACATGAGTTAAGTGAAAGACAGCAATCATCGACGGACTGATTAACCCCGGGTTAAGGACAACCTAAGGTCAAGACGGAGTACCTGCAACGAAGAACTGGAGGAAACACGAAAACACGGGGCGGCTGGACACGTGACGCAAATCGCTGAGGACAGGAGGACAGACTGGACTGAGCGTTGGATGTAGACGGATGTATCTGAGACTGTAGAGAGATTGTACAGCTGAATTGAACGATTGATAGTTTGCACTGTGAGACGAATAACTGAAACAGTTTGTATGAGCCAGCTTGGAGTGAAACCATAGTGATGTTATGTATGAACGGCTGAGTTTGTCGCATGTGACGACTGTTGTAGATATGTTGATATGTTAAAACTCAACGATGTATAGAAACAGATTAATGTATTAAATCTGTTCGGTGATCTTTAAGAAACCACCATATGTACTGCTCTTCGACTGATGTTGATTTGTGCGTGACGTCAGGTCTCAGTGCATAGAATTTAATAGATACGAGCCAAAGGCAGCCTTAATCCTTAATTCCTTAGGCTCAAGACCCCCACCCATACACGGCAAGGTACTAAATTGGCAGTAAACGACAGTTTGTTTTTTTACTATATCCCCGATATATCTGAATGGTATACTCTTCTTCTTCTGCCTTTCATCCTCCAATAGAGCATAGGCCATCATCAAATCAAGCCAAGCCCTTTGTAGACATGCTCATAATTACAAGGGGGCTTCAAATGAAAACCTTAAATGTTTGTTTGGGGTGAATATATTCTGAAAAAACTAAAGAACAAATGTATCATTTTTTGATGTAGTCACCACTGCGTTCAATGCAAGTCCTCCAGCACCAATAAAGTGCTTGGATTCCTTCAGAAAAAAATTCTCTTGGTCATGTGTGTAACCACTCATGCACCACTTGCTGTATCTTCTCACAGAATTCATGCCATTTTGAAACTTCCTTCTCATCTCATATACATGCATCACCATAATGGACATTCATTCGCCGATGAATTTCTATAGGTTTCACCCATTAACCAATAAAAAAGCGGATAACTGAACACTGCTCCTCTTTGGTGCATGTAAAAAATGCGGCGGCCATCTTTAAGCTGTCCTCATGATTTCACCGTGTTCATCTGCACCGTGATGTCACGTGCTTAACACACATGACATCCTTAACAACAATACTGACAGGTTACAAGACAATGGCATGATTACTGTTGTCAACTTCTCACCTAAAGCTAATCACCAGAAATAATTAGAGGGCTGCAACTCCAGCCCAAGAAAGATAATTGAGTCGCTCTGGACAAGAAACGTCCAGAGCTTTCTAGAACAAGAGTCACCGAGTCCAGGGTTCCGTGGACATTGAGATGACCCGCCTAAAGCGGGGTCCACGAGGAACTCGGGCAGAGTTACCGCCCGTCGAATAGCGACACGCGGTAGACCAACAGAGGGCGATTGGACTCGCGACAGGCAACAAGGGTCTGCCTGAGAGGGACTCTGTAGATCTTCATATTATAGACTAGATAGTGTGCTAGGATGTGACATGATTATAAATGTATAATGGTTTAATGTCAATGAACAATGTGATATGATGTTAACTGTATAGCCACAATAAATAGGCTATATTACAGCAAAGTAGTTTGATTGCTTGTGTTATTAATACCTGTGTGAACCCAACCAGTCACCTAGATAGTAAGACGACAACAGGTATTTTTGGGGGCTAGTACCGGTTTTGAGCATTATATGATTATTAAACAACGGGAAAATGCCATGTAAAATCATTTAGTCATATCATATTGATTTTTTCTTGAAAATGTCAGGTAAATTTGTTAACCTTAAAATGTTCAACATATTTAGTAGCTATCTAGTAATCAAAGAAATATTATCAAAATAGGCAGAGTCCCTCAGCAGCCAAAAGCAGAGTCCAGACCACAGTATACCGCTTTTTGGTATCCAATAGTTACTGTTTGATATAACTATGACATTTTTGTTTTGTTTTTTTTGACCGTGACTAATGTTTCGTACTCTACGAGCAGATTGTGCCGCAGAGCGTACCGTGTGAGTGCAGAAACCCGTGTGAGTGTTCCATCCAAAAGTGTATGATAGAGAAGACCGCGTACTACGCATTGCAACGGTTCCAGCAGTAACGAAAGTGCAGAGCAACATCATTCCGAAGGATCAGAGCTAAGTTTCGTTTCATATTCATTGCAGATTCTAAGCTATTACTTACCATCTTCCATCATGTATCATTTTGTTGAATATTGATTGATGTGTATATTCATAATTGTGCCACCAATATAAACCTACATTGTGCGTAACACATTAATATTCAAGGGAATTAACCATTTTTTTTGAGCCCACACCAAATTTATCTAAGGGATTTAACTTTACAAACATCATAAATAAATAAAATCCAAAATGTCAACCTTAGATCAATGCATTGAGCAGGGAATAAAATTAGGCTATAAAGAAGACAAACTATCAGAATGGGCACAGAAAACACACGCAGAAAATATTGCCCGTGAAGAAAGAGCGATAGAAAGAGAGGAAAGAAAACTACGAGAAGAAGCTGAGGAAAGAAAACTACGAGAAGAAAGAGAGGAAAGAAAACTACGAGAAGAAAGAGAAGCAGCGGAGAAGAAATTGCAAATGGAGCTCGACGCAGCAGCCAAGCAAGCCGAAAAACAATCCGAAGAAAAGAAAATGGAGCTCGACGCAGCAGCCAAGCTAGCCCAGTTAAACGCTGATACACAGTTGAAATTGAAACAGATGGAAATAGAGTCCAACACAGAGATATCAATAAACAAATTAAGAAATAAAGAAGAGGAACAGAAATATAGTAAATATAAAGGCCTCATAAAAGCTTTCTGTTCAGGTGACTCCATCTCCGCCTATTTAGAAAATTTCGAATGTCTCATGGCCTACCACAAAATTAGTAAGACAGACTGGGCATATATTCTCATGAGAAATCTGGCTCTAGAGCCACTGAAAGTAATAGAAACAGTACCACAGGAGATGCGCAAGGACTACGATTATCTTAAACAACGCATACTCCAACATTTCTCTTTAGACACAGCAGGGTACCAACAACAGTTTGCAAAATTAGCACCCAAACCTAACCAAACATTCATAGACTACGTTAGTTCAGTACAAGATATATGCACTAAGTGGATAAATTCAGCGAAAACCAACAATAGCCACGATAAACTTAAAGAACTAATCATCATAGATAAAATAGTGAGCACCATCCCCACACCTTTCGCAAAATTTTTAAAACAGATGGATTGCAAAACCATCCAAGAAATTGAATCCAAAGGCAATGCATTCTACACAGCAAACAGGGATATATTTCAACTCAACATTACCAACAATGACACAGCAGCTGCAGTAATAAATACTAAGTACTCCAAACAAACACAAGGCAAATTTAAACCGCGCTCCAACAGTGGGAAAGTAGCAAAATGCCAGTATTGCAGTCTGACGCACGACATTTACGAGATGTGCGACAAGTCTCCGAACTATCCCCACCACCTAAAAATGATGGTGGATAAACAGAAAGCAAAACGTAACGCTTACCAAAAAGCTGTAAAATGTTACTTTTGCAGAAGCTGGGGACATTATTCACGCTACTGTGAAGGTCGTAAGTTACTGAAGCAAGCTAATGCGGCATTAGTAGCAACGTCTTCTGATGATGAGACTGAATCACTGATTGAATATAATAATCAGCAAGACAGTGAAAGTGAGCTTGGAAATGCGGTGAATATAATTAACACCATTGTAGATGATACATGCAATGCTTGTACAAAGTTTCAATTAGATCCATCATTACCATGCGGCCACAGTGTACCAATTGCAAATGAGACAGCCAACGCTGCGTTGTCAGCCACAGGGAAGTTAACATTTTTGACAGGTTTCATAAACAAGAAAAAGTGCTCGTTAATTCGCGACTCCGGAGCAACTCTGTGTGGGGTAAAGAAAACATTAGTCAACACCACAGACTACACAGACAAACACGTTAACTGTCGCACATTTTCAGGTACAATAGAAAGATATCCCCTTGCGATGGTCGAAATTCAAACACCATATATATCAGGACAACTTTTGTGCGCTGTCCTTGAAGACCCAATCGCAGATATCATACTTGGGAATTTACCCAACATCCACCCATGTTCTGAAAAGGAAATTAAAGACTGGGAAGAAAAACACGGTATCCACCACACAAATACCGATGCTAGAGAGAAACACCATGTTAATTTGTCTCAAACTGCCAAAATACCAAAGGAGACAAACACTGAGGTTATTCAAAAAGAATGCACCGAGGTGTACAACGCAGGGGCGGTCGAATCTTTTAACGAGACGACCGAATTAAAACCTCGAATTGAGGTCACTCCCATGCTACAAAGTACCAAACCTGTAAATGTGTTACAAAACACACACGACACAATCGCCATTACACGACAGACAACCCACAAAACCAACACGGACCAACTACAACAACCATTAGAAACATTCGCACCCAACTCAACTAACATCAATGTTGGAAAAGAACAGAAATGTTCAAAAACATTTGTATCAAAACTATGTCACAGATTGAAAGTGCTTGTATTATTATTGTATATTTTATGTAACAATTGTATTGAAACCTCTTGGCACGGATCTCTTGAAAGTATCAGAACAATTTCTGGATTTGAGTACAAAATTTCAGTACATGGAAAAGTGGACACATTCAATTTAAATGGGTTGAAATTAGACTATGCTAAACAAGAGGCGGAAACGAGTAGACAAATGAAACGAACTGATGACAAAAACAAAAGAACAATCACCCAACTGAATGACAGTCCGTCCTATGCCAGACATGACAATGAGACAAATGAACAGACGCAACAAACTGTTGACAAAGACAAAACGACAATGTCCCGACAGAATGACACTTTGACAAACGAAGCATCGTTAACGACGCACTCTCACGACAACAAAAACGACGAAGAGCTATGGACAGTACCGACATTCTGTGATATCGACAACGACAACAAATTTGACGACATAAACAACGAAGACATATGGACATTACCGACGTTCTGTGTTAGCTACAACGACGACAAAACTAACGACATATTGACTGTTGACCTTGACGACGACGACAATGACATTGAAGACAATTTACAAACAGTAGCACCTGTGATAAATCAGACGGACATAGACGATACTGAAGTCCCTATACCAATCATGACTAACGACGGGAGCATTGACGACATTCATATCAGTGACACATTAACACAGCGACAACGGCAATACAATTTGCCTATCCTGGATAACTACAAACCCATCCTTTCTAACAAACCTTGTATTATCCTGGTATTAAACCACTTATTGCATTGTATGATATCTAACTTCACTTCTCATCTACTTACCCTGAAACAAGTCTTCAACCAAATATCTCTCTTTGGACTTACTATCAAACCTTCCAAGGTTGAAATAGGTTATACAGAAATAGACTTTCTTGGTCATAAAATTTCTCACGGTAAATTACTCACTGATGAGAAAATAGTCTCCAAAATTCTTAATCTAGAAGTACCTACCACAAAGAAGCAGATTAGGAGTTTATTAGGCCTTATTAATTATTATGCCAAATTTATCCCACATTGGGCAGAACTCACCACAGTTTTTTCCGACATGTTAACAAAAGATCATCCATCGAAAATTTGTAAAAGTAACAGCTTAGATGACGCAATGAGTAAATTGAAACATATTTTTGCAAATCCTCCAGTCTTACGATTACCCGACATAACATTACCATTTATTTTAACCACAGATGCTAGCGGCGTCGCTATAGGAGGGTGCTTGATGCAGGAATTCGATGGGGTCAGACACCCTATCCTCTACGTGAGTAGGAAACTGAAGAAAGCTGAGATACGCTATGCCACAGTGGAACGGGAGTGTTTGAGTCTGTTATTCTGCATTTTGAAACTGTCCAAGTACCTCTTGGGCAGGCACTTTGTGGTCCTGAGCGACAGTTCACCATTGTTAGTCCTAAACCAAGGATCGCCCAAGAACCACCGGTTGCAAAGATGGCGGCTCCTTCTGCAGGACTTCGATTTCGAAATACGCCACATCAAAGGCACCGACAATACGATGGCTGACATTTTATCACGGCAGGCACATGCGCCAGCAGAATGACTCTTATCATTCGACCAGTAGCCATGTTATATACTGTGATAAGCCTGTGACAAGTTTTACACCGTTTCATATGTGTACCTCTACACCTGCTAAAGTACTTTGTGCTTAGTTAATTACTACACCTATTTAACACGGTACTTTAATCACTACACCACCAAGTGCCTAAGCTCTAGTACTATACCAGCTAGAAACAGTAATTGGTGATTTCAACCAATAAGATCAACCAGTGAACGAACGATAAACACTGTAAGATTTCATACAAGACACGGAAATGAACTCATACTTGCTGTTACTGCAAAACATTCCAAACATCCGAAATACGACAACATCACTATAGAACGACAACACGTAACAGACAGCCATACGAACTTTAACATTTATGGCAAAACACAGGAACAACGGGACGGCAACGCAAACATCATCGTTGGAGTTAATTTAATTAGTTAATTAGTTTAATATGTATTATATTTCCATTTCTTATGTATATATATAATGTTAACCTGTAACTTGTACATAGTCTACTTTAATAATACAGGCGGGGCCATTCATAGGCCAAGAAAACCCGTCCTATACAATTGTCTCTAGTTAAATTGTAACCTAAGTTTCGTTCATCGCACAAAAAGTACGTATTTTCTTAAAGGGCAAATATCGCCTAGCCCACTTTTTCCAAGGGCAATAATAATTACCTTAACTTAAAAGAAATATATTTTTACAAAATACTATTGTGTATGAAAGACGAATGAATCAGTGTATGGAAGTATTAAATAAGAGAACGATACACTTGGCGGACAAATTGTACGCAACACGTATTATTTTAATTTGTCTGCGTCTTTGATGTAAAACTATGTGACTTGTCTAATTTGAGAGTGCATGTATAGAACTTAGTTTAGGAGTCAGCTTAGCGTAGGAATTATTTAATATACTTAGGTTAGCATTAGGAAATAATCTAAGCACCACTACTTGGAATGGCCGATCATGTAGTGCAGAACTCATGATTGAGGTTATCCCAACTCGTGACGCTTGGAAATACACCACCCATTTAGCACACACACACCTCATAACTCAACACTTTCAATTTAAAATACAATCACTTTATTAGGAGTATCAACTGATTATTCAGACACACTAACAAGCCAACAGGGACACATGTAGTTTGAGGGAGATAAAAGAACATCGTAACTACACATTTAGCATTAGATGACATACGAGAGTAAAAGTGTATTGAAATACACACACGAATCAAGATTTGAAGGTGTACTTAACTAGCCAGGACTTCGGTCCTGTTAACTCTCTGTAACCAGAGATTAATTGTCTGGGCACCAATAGGGTGCGTGAGAAGGGCAAGTTGCTAATGCAACTATTAAAATGCCACGTAACTTCGGTCTGATAAGCATGGTTAGATACACGGGAGACAGGGTGATCTCTCTTAGCAAATCAGAGAAGTGGTGTATCGAAGAATACATGAGTTGATAATGCCATTATGTGGGTTACCAGGTTACTGTCCACCAAACTATAAACCCCAACTTTAGGTGAGTCGATGACAGAATTAGAACAAATCTAATTACCCTATAACAAACCATTTCAGGAAGGGGGGAGGGAATCCTGTCAACTTCTCACCTAAAGCTAATCACCAGAAATAATTAGAGGGCTGCAACTCCAGCCCAAGAAAGATAATTGAGTCGCTCTGGACAAGAAACGTCCAGAGCTTTCTAGAACAAGAGTCACCGAGTCCAGGGTTCCGTGGACATTGAGATGACCCGCCTAAAGCGGGGTCCACGAGGAACTCGGGCAGAGTTACCGCCCGTCGAATAGCGACACGCGGTAGACCAACAGAGGGCGATTGGACTCGCGACAGGCAACAAGGGTCTGCCTGAGAGGGACTCTGTAGATCTTCATATTATAGACTAGATAGTGTGCTAGGATGTGACATGATTATAAATGTATAATGGTTTAATGTCAATGAACAATGTGATATGATGTTAACTGTATAGCCACAATAAATAGGCTATATTACAGCAAAGTAGTTTGATTGCTTGTGTTATTAATACCTGTGTGAACCCAACCAGTCACCTAGATAGTAAGACGACAACAACTGTAATATTTATCACGCTTTTAGGGTTTTCTTTTAAAGCCCCCTTGTAGTTGTATTTTGCAGCTAAAGTTGTCTATGGTACGAGGCATCCAACCACAAGACCAACTCTATTTAGTTTCCTCTTGGGACATGCATGGTAGGTTGCTTTCTCTTGTCTTTCATCTTCCAATGAAGCAAAGGTCCTCGACTATGTCACGTTTAATAACCTTTGTAGACTTGTCCATGATTGGTTGGATTTTACAAGCTAAAGTTTTCTACGGGATGAAATAGCCAGTACCAGGCCAACCCTTTTTAGTCAACTCTTCTGGCATACGTGGTAGGTTACAGTGTTACTATTCTGTGCTTCCTTTAGGGAACCTATCAATACATGGCAGCTTCCATCCATCCATCATGTGCCATGCCGATAAGCATGGACGGTCATGTTTTACCATCTTACTACTCGATCACTAGAGTCGTGGATCAGCTCAGTGTTTCTGTCTCGACCATGCCATGTGGCCAAGCCATCCAGGTATTTACTTCTTGATCTTCTCCTTGGTCTCTTCCCCTGGATCTTGCCAGTTGTCACCAAGTTCACCAAGTCATTTCTTCTCATAACATGCCCAAAAACTTGTGACTGTGTGTTTAAAATTGTATCTAAAATGTCTCTAATAAGTTTATAACCTTCATTCATTTCTTGAAGGGCTTGTTCATTGGTTTTTCTGTCTGTCCATGGTATTCTTTGCATTTTCCTCAGAAACCACATTTCCACAGCCATCAGATGTCTTTCAGCTTGTCTGCTCATTCTCCATGCTTCACATCCAGACAAAAGTACAGGTTCTATGTAGCACTTCAACACTCTTTTTCTCGTTTCAACTGACATCTTTTTATTGGTCAGTATGTTTTTCATCTTGCAAAAGGCTACCTTCGCATACCTTAACAGCATATAAAGTGAGGAGCATTTTGTGTGATACTCACCGGCACAGGAATGGAGCTTTATGGGGACGTCCCTTTACCATGAAGTTGGAACTGCGACTGACTAACTAACTAACTAACTAACTAACTAAAGATGATTTTATTTTTCTATTTTAAATACTGGACTATACTGGACTATAATCATACCTTTTGCTTGGCAACAACTGTGGTGTACTCATTTGTAGGCTTGAACTTGTCAGGTACCGCTGCCAGCTTGGCCAACTGGGCTAAGGTAGTCTTGGCTTCGCTGTAAGTTTCGTGGCTTGAGACACCGGGTGAGCACATCTTAACCGGCTCATTTCTGACCTTAACCTCACAATCGTTCTCATAGAACCGATCTCTGTAATTCACCATCGCTGGAGCATCAGAAGGATGGACAAACTTGGGGCACTTATTGTGACTATTTTGAGATCTAAATCCACCAGCCATCTGACCTAAAACTCCTTGTGAAGCGATACCATGTTGATCAATTGACTCCACACTGCCCAGGGTTTCCCTGCTGCTGTTGATGTTTGTGAAGCGTTGATCTCCACTTGAAGCTTGTGTGATGTTACATTCATCAGAGCACTGCCGAGCTACTTTCTGCCTATTGTTAAAACTGTCACTATTACTGCTGTCACTGCTGAAGAGGTTGCTGTTGTCGACAGTGCTGATGTTGTTTGGCAGTGGCAAACTATGTCCTGTTGGAGGGAGAGGAAAACAACCGCACATAAGACAATCCTGTCATTTCAGGTTAAACACATCATAAATACATACATAGAACTGATATAAAAATGTAAAGGTGGTCTCACAAGCCGTCTTCGACACAGGATACCAAAAGAAGACCCAGAAGACATGAAAACAGACAAGGATCAAGACAAAGCTGGAGGAAGGATGACGACTGGTAATCATCCCTGAAGGAAACAACACCATATGACGGGGCGGGTACACAATTACTCCAGGCCTTAACAAGCGTGCAACTGTATAGACATGTAAAACCACAAGGATGAAATTAACACAATTGCAGCCATTCAAACTTTCTCAAGGAAGCAGATATATGCATCTATATTTATGAAAGACAAAGAACATGATGCAACATAAGAGCCCCAACTACAATGAATTCGATACAGTTGATAGTTGAACGGGGCCATTCGTCACAAGAGCAAGCAAGCAAGCAACCCACAGCAGACCTACCACTGGGGCTTCTGTCAGGGTGTGAAGTTTACTTCATCACCTTTCCTTCCCACACAATTCCCAAACAATTCTGAAAGTTGTGCAAATTCTAATCGGCAAATGATGGAATGAGTGGGATCAAAATATAGATATGCTATCATGTAACAGCTATGTCAGAGATGTTACCTCCGATACTGGTTACCATAGAGGTCACAAGACATATAACAAGATGATACATCTTTAATGCAAGTCTGATATCTTTTTTTTCCCTTTGCATATCCTTTACAGGACATCGCTGTCAACACCTGCATTTTACCGCTGTCGTTGACTTTCCGGTCTTCCTGGCCTAGGAGTTAAACAACTTTCTCTGTAATCTCGTTTATCCACGTAGGGTAACACAACGCACGAGAATTGGAAGCGGTTCTCGCCGTATTGATAACTTACAGGATAAGTGAGCCGGCCGCTCAGAAAGCAATGGCAAACTACTGAGTGTAACCTTGCCAAGAAATCAACGACAGTCTGCTATCACATAAGCAAAATTTGACAATCACTTTACATACAAGATGCAGATGGCAAGGACAAGAGCTTGTTACCCCACCCCATGATACTGTGACCTCTAGGAAATGGGAAACCTAACACACCAGAGTCAATAAATTAAAAAGGCCCTTTCACACACCTTACTACGTCTTGGGTAAACTGTTCAGACCCATATTTCTATAAACCAACTGACACTCATAGGTGATGTGGTCTGTTTCGCATTAGCTGCATTTACTCCCCAAGATATTTCCTGATACCCATTTCAGGCTGTTGACAACCTGGAAGCTCAGGCACATATTTAACAAATCCAAATCACCCTGATGCTGATCAAACCCAGGCTGGAAGGAGAGAGTCTAGCCACAATGCTACCATAGCTCCCACACACCAGAGTTGTATTACTTTAACTTTTGCAGTATAAACAGTTAGTTGTATTTCTTTGTGTGTCAGGTCTTAGTCAGATATGACTGAGCTACCGTATAACAGTAGACGGTACTACCTGCTTTCTGCTAGCGCCGAACGTTGGGCGGCGCTTACCAAACCCGACACCCCACATTGTGCCAACGGTTCGGGCGGAACAGCGCAATTGGGAGGGTACAAGCCTTACCCTGGTGCGAGGAAATGCAAGCTAAAGACAAAATGTCATGGCAGACCAGGCCCTAAGCCTTGGTTGGTGGCTGGTCTAGGATCAAAGCTCCGGCAGGCGGACAGTTAGAGCATTGCTTTGCTGATCCGGCAGCTTCTGCAGCTTGTCTTGTTCCAGATGTAGGGGTTTTTACCTTTCCTCTGGAGTGAACTAGGCAGGCCGAGAGAGGGATCATGCTGCATGGGCAACACATGATCTCTATATTTTAGCCCAGGCTTTGTGCTATGGATAGGCAATAACTCCATCCCTGGTCTTAACTGATCTCTGTTCACATGTACCCACTGTGAACGGACATTTACAGTGCAAATTGGCCTTATCAGTCACATTCGCTACCGCCATAGGTAAAAGTTATTATGCCTTTTTAAAGCACAAACTATCGTCTGTCAAGACGGCAAGGTGCCAATGAATGTATTCCTTTACAGGACGTCACAGTCAACCCTAGAATTATTTGGCTGTTTGTGATTTCTAGGCAAGTTTACATTCAGTAGTTTGCCACTGCTTTCTGAACGACCGACACTCATGCCACTGTATGAAAACCAGTGTCAGGTGGTCTGCTTCCAAATCGCCTGCAGCTGAGTTTTGAACGCTGTGCCTTCATAACCCCTTCGCCACAGCGCTGGCTTGCAGTATAAATTGTATGAAAATTACATGAGCCTCAGCAAAATTCTACACAGGAACTATTCAGTAAACCCTTGAAGCAAAAATATATATCACATAAAACAAACAAACAATGCAAACAAGCATATACAAAACACAGGTTTTTCAGTTTACCTGGTGATCTAAATGACATATCAGACATAGCTGTTGGTGCCATAATGCTGCTGTTCAGATTACTGTCATGCTGTTGTACGGAAGGAATATGTCTGTACTGTGACATGTGAGTGTCAGATTCTATCATCATGCTGTCTTCTAGATCTGGGGGATGATTGTTCAACACAATTTAAGCATTTATTAACAATGGGAAATGTTATACAGTTTGTTCAAGTAAGGGCTGGTCCAAATCACAATACACCAACATTACATATAATATATTATGCTGGATGTGTTCATGATGGCGGGATTTTGCCAACCCTCCTTAGTTGTCTCTTATGACACGCATGGTTATAGTGTTACTATGCTTTGCTTCCCTTAAGGGTCATGGAAACACATGGGTAACAAGCCCCATATTTTTATAGATCAAAAGCATTCGATGCGTGATGTGATCAATATTCATTTTACTTCCTGAGACATTTTGGGCTCAGTCAGCCTGGTAGCCCAGGATGTTAGAAAACATCTGCCTTTATGCAAATTAAAACTCATGACCACCAGGCCAGCATGCTAGTTATCACAGCTCCAACGGAGTACATCCATATACATCATGAAAAGACGTTCAGATCTCTTACTGTTAAGGAATCGTGCAGTCAAGGAAATAAGACAGCTTCTCCTTCCAAGCAATCCAACAGTGAAAAATACTCTCTAAGGTAGCCCAGAATGGTTTCTCTAACCTGTAATACACCAAGCTGCAGGGACAGCACAGATTAATTTCTTTCTCTTCAACAACCAACAATTGACATGTGTCTATTTTAGCACAGATCAAGAACAGCATGGCGTGATTAAGGTCTCCACCAGTTTCTCACAATTTGCTTTGTGGAACTACTCCTGTGGGCCAGATTTCCATTCTCTATACAGCAAACCGTGGGCAGTCTTGAAAAGTTTGCTCTGGAGTTTGCACTGGAGCTCCACAGTTGTAATTGTCAGTCTTTGAGACCCATTTGTAGCCCCCCCCCCCCCCCCCCCCCAAAAAAAAAAAATAGGTACTTGGAAATATCTTGAGAAGTAAAAGTAGCCAACATGATAATGATCACATCGCCCATCTACTGCTGATTGGTCAATAAAAATATGGGGCTAGCAATATTTACCCATAAGCCTCAAAGCATGTAAAAAGGTCCTTTACTTTACCTTTTAACCTTATTTATAGTAACTAAGATTCATAGGTAACTAAGATTCATAGGTAACTAAGATTCATAGGTAACTAAGACCTGTGAACAAGGGACCTGCAGATAAATTGCCAGAGTTCAGTGAGTTACCATGATCAAATCAGGTTGTCGACAGCTAACTAGAAACTGAAAAAGAGCTCATGGATAAACTGTCTGGGTTAAAAGTGTTTTGTTATCAAAACTAAAACAGATGAAGACAGTGACAGTATACTCTTGAGTCTTTTCTCATGGCACAGAAAGGTGTCAGCACACAAACTGATACATGGTTTTGGAGAACGCAAGTTATGGAGGAGCATGATTGCCCATGCCAGTCAGCAAGATACTTGATGAGCTAGCAACTGTAAATAACACATAAAGCTACACAGACTGCTTTCAGTGAGTATTATGCTAATAGGTAACTAGCCACCATATACCTATTTAGGTAGAAATGTAAACAAAGAGGGTGGAACAAATAAAGATAGAATAAGAATACAAAAGGTTAGATGAGTTTAATGGAACTAGGAAACTTATGGAAGTCAAAATAAATTAAACTTAAAGCCAAGCTTAGAATATTCAATTCTAACGTTAAATCGGTGCTAGTGTATGCATTCGAAACATAAAGAACAATGAAAATGAAGACAAACGACAAACATTCACTAATTGATGCCGGCATAAAACAGAAGGAAGAAAATGGTAGGACAGAATCATCAATGTGGTGTTCATGGACAGAACTAGACCAGTGGTTCTCAACCTTGTTTGACCCATGCACCCCTTCACCATATGTTCAGAATGTCATTCCCCCACTTTCATATTTTCTCCCTATAAATCTGAACTAGACGAATACCAGTGAACCAAGCAGTGAAGAAAAGACGCTGGTGCTGAACAGGACATACACAGAGAAAACCTGAGGATAGTATAACTAGGAAGACCTTCATCTGGAATCCACAGGGTGAGATAAATAGAGGATGACACAAAAACACATGGAGACGAGAAGTAGAAACATAAATGAATAATATGGGGAAGATGTGGGTGGTGCTGCATGGGATAGCTAAGGACAGGAGGGCTTGCAGTGAGTTGGCTGAATGGTTAAGCCCCAACTGAGGATAAATAGAGAAAGAAGAAGTAGGTAACTAACCATTGTGAATGAGACTGTAGGATGAAGATTCATGGTGCCCTGAGTGTCCTGGGGAGAAATGCTGATTAGGCACTTGAGTTGCTGATGTACAACGTATGGTGATGGGACTGCTTCTTTGGTGACCTTCTGAACTGGAACCCAGTGGTTGAGCTATATTGCCATGGCTGCCAGGCTGCAGCTTCATGACATAGCCAGGTGTTCCAGAACTTGTGTGTCGTGGAGATGAGAAGCCTGGCTCACTGTAAATCAACACAAATGTATCCTGTTACTTATTTTATTTTTTTTTAGTCTTAAAATAATCAACATACAACAATCATCAACATCATGTGCCATGCCGATAAGCGTGGGCAGTCATGTTTTGCCATCTCATGATCACCAGTCGTGGATCAACTTTATGTTCTTGTCTTGACCAAACTACGTGGTCAAGCCATCCAGGTATTTACTTCTCTGCCTTCCCCTTGTTCTTTTTCCCTGGTTTTTTTTTCACTACATTTCCACAGCCATTAGATGTTTTTCATCTTGTCTGGTCGTTTTTCATGCTTCACATCCATACAACTGCACAGGTTCTAAGTAGCACTTCAACACTATTTTTCTCCTTGCAAATGGCATCTTTTGATTGGTCAGTATGTTTTCCATCTTACAAAAGTTTACCTTCGTTATGGCGATTCTTGTTCTAATCTCTTCAAGGCATCTTCCATCAGAGGTTACGACCGTTCCGGGATAATTGTACCGATTCACTTGTTTAAGAATGTTCCCATTTAACATACAATAAACGTCATGAAAATAAACTGAGGTCACTGTTGAGGATAGTGTTTTGTTAACACTTTTCTTCAGAGGCAGCCGATGATGTCAGGGTCCCTGGGTGGTGAACAGGACATGTCTGGGGAAGTGGGCAACCGATGATGTCGGAGCCCCTGGGTAGTGGACAGGACATGTCTGGGGAAGTGGGCAACCAATGATGTCGGAGTCCCTGGGTAGTGGACAGGACATGTCTGGGGAAGTGGGCAGTCCATAATGTCGAAGTCCCTGGGTAGTGGACAGGACATGTCTGGGTAAGTGGGCAACCAACGCTGTCAGAGTCCCTGGGTAGTGGACAGGACATGTCTGGGGAAGTGGGCAGTCCATGATGTCGAAGTCCCTGGGTAGTGGACAGGACATGTCTGGGGAAGTGGGCAGTCCATGATGTCGAAGTCCCTGGGTAGTGGACAGGACATGTCTGGGGAAGTGGGCAGTCCATAATGTCGAAGTCCCTGGGTAGTGGACAGGACATGTCTGGGGAAGTGGGCAACCAACGCTGTCAGAGTCCCTGGGTAGTGGACAGGACATGTCTGGGGAAGTGGGCAGTCCATGATGTCGAAGTCCCTGGGTAGTGGACAGGACATGTCTGGGGAAGTGGGCAACCAATGATGTCGAAGTCCCTGGGTAGTGGACAGGACATGTCTGGGGAAGTGGGCAGTCCATAATGTCGAAGTCCCTGGGTAGTGGACAGGACATGTCTGGGGAAGTGGGCAACCGATGATGTCGAAGTCCCTGGGTAGTGGACAGGACATTTCTGGGGAAGTGGGCAGTCCATGATGTCGAAGTCCCTGGGTAGTGGACAGGACATGTCTGGGGAAGTGGGCAGTCCATGATGTCGAAGTCCCTGGGTAGTGGACAGGACATGTCTGGGGAAGTGGGCAGACCATGATGTCGAAGTCCCTGGGTAGTGGACAGGACATGTCTGGGGAAGTGGGCAACCGATGATGTCGAAGTCCCTGGGTAGTGGACAGGACATGTCTGGGGAAGTGGGCAACCGATGATGTCGAAGTCCCTGGGTAGTGGACAGGACATGTCTGGGGAAGTGGGCAGTCCATGATGTCGAAGTCCCTGGGTAGTGGACAGGACATGTCTGGGGAAGTGGGCAGTCCATGATGTCGGAGTCCCTGGGTAGTGGACAGGACATGTCTGGGGAAGTGGGCAGTCCATGATGTCGAAGTCCCTGGGTAGTGGACAGACATGTCTGGGGAAGTGGGCAGTCCATGATGTCGAAGTCCCAGGGTAGTGGACAGACATGTCTGGGGAAGTGGGCAGTCCATGATGTCGAAGTCCCTGGGTAGTGGACAGACATGTCTGGGGAAGTGGGCAGTCCATGATGTCGGAGTCCCTGGGTAGTGGACAGGACATGTCTGGGGAAGTGGGCAGTCCATGATGTCGGAGTCCCTGGGTAGTGGACAGGACATGTCTGGGGAAGTGGGCAGTCCATGATGTCGAAGTCCCTGGGTAGTGGACAGACATGTCTGGGGAAGTGGGCAACCGATGATGTCGGAGTCCCTGGGTAGTGAACAGGACATGTCTGGGGAAGTGGGCAGTCCATGATGTCGAAGTCCCTGGGTAGTGGACAGACATGTCTGGGGAAGTGGGCAACCGATGATGTCGAAGTCCCTGGGTAGTGGACAGGACATGTCTGGGGAAGTGGGCAGTCCATGATGTCGAAGTCCCTGGGTAGTGGACAGGACATGTCTGGGGAAGTGGGCAACCGATGATGTCGAAGTCCCTGGGTAGTGGACAGGACATGTCTGGGGAAGTGGGCAACCGATGATGTCGGAGTCCCTGGGTAGTGAACAGGACATGTCTGGGGAAGTGGGCAGTCCATGATGTCGAAGTCCCTGGGTAGTGGACAGGACATGTCTGGGGAAGTGGGCAGTCCATGATGTCGGAGTCCCTGGGTAGTGGACAGGACATGTCTGGGGAAGTGGGCAGTCCATGATGTCGGAGTCCCTGGGTAGTGGACAGGACATGTCTGGGGAAGTGGGCAACCGATGATGTCGGAGTCCCTGGGTAGTGAACAGGACATGTCTGGGGAAGTGGGCAACCGATGATGTCGAAGTCCCTGGGTAGTGGACAGGACATTTCTGGGGAAGTGGGCAGTCCATGATGTCGAAGTCCCTGGGTAGTGGACAGGACATGTCTGGGGAAGTGGGCAACCGATGATGTCGGAGTCCCTGGGTAGTGGACAGAAGTGGGCAACTGATGATGTCGGAGTCCCTGGGTAGTGGACAGGACATGTCTGGGGAAGTGGGCAACCGATGATGTCGGAGTCCTTGGGTAGTGAACAGGACATGTCTGGGGAAGTGGGCAACCGATGATGTCGAAGTCCCTGGGTAGTGGACAGGACATTTCTGGGGAAGTGGGCAGTCCATGATGTCGAAGTCCCTGGGTAGTGGACAGGACATGTCTGGGGAAGTGGGCAGTCCATGATGTTGAAGTCCCTGGGTAGTGGACAGGACATGTCTGGGGAAGTGGGCAGTCCATGATGTCGAAGTCCCTGGGTAGTGGACAGGACATGTCTGGGGAAGTGGGCAGTCCATGATGTCGAAGTCCCTGGGTAGTGGACAGGACATGTCTGGGGAAGTGGGCAGTCCATGATGTCGAAGTCCCTGGGTAGTGGACAGACATGTCTGGGGAAGTGGGCAACCGATGATGTCGAAGTCCCTGGGTAGTGGACAGGACATGTCTGGGGAAGTGGGCAGTCCATGATGTTGAAGTCCCTGGGTAGTGGACAGGACATGTCTGGGGAAGTGGGCAGTCCATGATGTCGAAGTCCCTGGGTAGTGGACAGGACATGTCTGGGGAAGTGGGCAGTCCATGATGTCGAAGTCCCTGGGTAGTGGACAGGACATGTCTGGGGAAGTGGGCAGTCCATGATGTCGAAGTCCCTGGGTAGTGGACAGGACATGTCTGGGGAAGTGGGCAGTCCATGATGTCGAAGTCCCTGGGTAGTGGACAGGACATGTCTGGGGAAGTGGGCAGTCCATGATGTCGAAGTCCCTGGGTAGTGGACAGGACATGTCTGGGGAAGTGAAGGAGGGTGGCACATTGACCACATTGGCCCTTCGAGTGCCAACTGTTCACGGTTTACTGTGGTAGGTTTATCACTCTTTATCATTCTTGTCTGTCTTATAGAAGGTACTATTTATCTTGACTGTCATTAATATTATGCAGGGGTGGTTTTCTTTTTGTCAAAAACCTGCCTCTAAAAAGGGGTATGATGTTGCTGACTTTACCGAGTGATGGTGGTGGTGGTGATGATCAGCCCATAATATCAGTAGAAAATGACTGACAAAACTGATCAGATGGCACATAACACACAACAGCACCTGATGACAATTTATTCACACATCATCACACAAGTCTATGGTAGTCCATAAACTTCCTTGGAAGTCCGCAGGTAATGGGCTCAATGGCACTCACAATGGGCTTTTGTAAGCCTCCATCTGGCAAGAAAAGAACAGAGACACACACACGCATACAGACAGAGAGAAACAGATGTCAAGACTGGTGGCCAGACAGAAACAAAAAGACACACACTGACATAGAGAGAAAGAGACAGGGAGAAATAGAGTAAGACAGAGACTTAGAGGGACAGAGAGAGGCAGAAAGACAGAAAGACAGACATTCACACACGAACAAACCCATGTACAAACACAGAGACAGACAGAGCCAGAGAGGGAGATAGACAGAAGAGACACAGAATGAGACAGACATAGAGTGACAGAGAAAGAGAGGGAGACAGAGACACAAAGAGGAAGAAAGGTACAGAGAGGGCGAGAGAGACAGAGAAAGAGACACAGACACAGAGACACAGACACAGAGAGACAACAACTTTGCTAACAAAAACAAATTAATGAATCAGACAAGCTGAGAAAACAAACAAACGCTGCATACAAAGAATACTGACCAAGTTTTCGGTACTGTGTCTACTGGACTGAACGCCTGGCATGCTGAGTGATGAGGGTGAGGTGGCAGATGAACATGATACGGAGAAGAGCAGGGCGCTAAATGGGGGCTGTGGTAAGCCCCAGCACCGCAGCTGGGGAAATTATGGCTACAAGGGTAGTATGGATGGCTTCCATACGCTGCTGTCGGGTGATGTGAACAAGGACAGGAATACGGCGAACCAGGCCACTGATAATGTGGCCTTGAGGCCAGCATCTCGGACGTCTCGGTCACGTGAAGTGTCTGCGACTCATTGGACTTATTGTAGGCTTGCTGTATCTCTGCAATTGATTCAAATGCAAGTGTTGATATTTCGACATTTTCAATATATTGCTATAAGCTCATAATACTATAGTCTACATAGACAAATATCAATTCAATATTAAAATATCAATTCAATATTTGTTTTTCTCTATGCCTTCATAACTTACATAGAATAATAGCACATCTTTAAACCTCAGTCTGTAGTTCTTTGGATCTTCTTCTGGTTTATTAACACAATAGTCCAGCTTCCATCCCTGGCTTGCCTGCCAGTCTGTGGTTAAGGGTTTGAATCTCTACTGATGCAGACTTTGTGGATTAACCTGGTCTTCCAGGTTGGCCCAGCCTAAAACAGGCACCAGGAAATGTCTTGGGAAAGTGAAAGCAGCAGGCGTGATAGTGGCCACATCATCCCTGGAGTGAGAGTGGTCTATAAACATATGGTTCTAGCACCATGTCCGATGCACCTTAAGACACTTAAAAGGGTCCTTGACTTTACTAGTCTTTTCTCTGACTGGCTTGTTTCTAAAGTGCCCTTCCAGTGAGCTTTAGCAGTCCTATCTCTCCATAACACTATCTCCGGAGGTCAGCATGGCCGCATGGATAAGAACACATGTTCTTAAAACATCCGGCATGCTGATGCCGAGGTAAGGGGTTCAACCCCTACACCAGACAGTTGGACTAAAATGTTGACCTCTCATCCTTGACTTGGGGACGTAAATTACAAATACCTCTGTAGTCGGAGTGATGGCGAGAGTCACTTAATAGGGAAAGCTAATCCACACGCAAAACTCAGTCCAGCATTACTAGAAGTTGTGTGTTTGGACTACACTTGAGTTCAAAGTGAGTGAGCACCCAAAAAAAACAACAAAAAAAAACACTATATCCCAACTACTTCTACCTCTGATCTTCACAACCACGAAAGATAGGCCCTCAACCATCTCGCATCCATTCTTCCAACCCTTTGCTACCTCCCATGGTCCCTTCTACACTTTTAACATTTTATTCATCCATGTCTCTACATCTCTTCATTTTGTGTTTCTAGTGGCACAGCACTCCTTTCATCTTCTTCTTCTTGCGACTTTCATTTCCTGAAGGAGCATAGGCCCGCAATCATCTCACACCTAGCCTTTTCTAGACTTGTTAATGGCTTGGATTCTGCAGCTATGCTGACTCTGGGATGAGGCAGCCAGTCTCCCACCAACCCTCTTTCATCACCACTTACAACATGCCGGGTAGGTTACAGGGTTATCATTCTTTGCTTCCCTTATGGGCCCTAGCTAATAGCTGAAAGCATAGAACAATACTGGCATGAAAATCCTGAGGAGAAAATGAGTACAAGATGGGAATATGTAAAAACTAGCATTCATTCATTAGTAGAATGTCCTTTGCAGAACCTTGCTCCCATAACAACCTTCTGGAACACCTCTCGATCATAAGCGAGATGTCCTGCATCTAAAACACCCATCTGGAGATCATCCATCATATCCTGTCTCCATCTTCTCTTCAGCCTTCCTCTTCCTCTCTTTTCAGGCATATACCCCTCCATTATTGTTCTCTCCAAACTTTCATGACGTTTCAAGTGACCAAAATATTTCAATTTTCTTTGTAAAAGCTAGCATTTTTTTTTAAAAATTTGCATATCCTTTACAGGACATAGCTGTCAACAGCAGCATCTTTCAGCTGTCTGTTGATTTCTTGGCAAGATTACGCTCAGTAGTTTGCTATTGCTTTCTGAGCGGCCTGCTCAGTTATCCCGCAAGTCACCAGCGGGGGTAGAACCGCCTCCAGCTCTCGCCCACTACAAGACTGTGTGATAAACGGGATTACGGAGAAAGTGGTGTAACCCCTCGGCCAGAGAGACCGACAAAAGCTAGCATACAGTCTGCAAATACCAACCTACCAGTGATGGAAAATTAAAAAACAAAAAAAGAATTACGGATAACCAATCATGAGCAAAATGATTCAAAGAAAGAAAGCAAAGAATACTCCAGAATATGCATTAATAGATAAAAGTATGTTATATGTTCAGAGATGCAGAAGATGCGTTGATTCAAATAAAATGTAAGGACATAAAGGTTCTAGAAGTAAAAAAGGATTGCATGAAAATATAAAAATATTTACAAAGAAAAATAATATATCAAGGAAATGATTGTATCAGAGGAAATAATTACTCATTGCCGACAGAGATAAAAAGAGAGGTATTACAGGGATGCGTACTGTCCCAAGCCTCTTCAACTAAATACACACAAAGCATTTTTAAACAAATCAAACTGCGTAAACTTAACATCTATGGAAGAACCATAACACAATATTAGGTATGCTGATGATACCGTGTTACTAGCAGAAAGCAAGTAAAAGTTACAAAACCTTGTGGAACAAGTAAACAAGCATAGTGTAGAATGTGGCTTAGATATTAATATCCAAGAAACACAAAATTTGATAATTAGCAATGGATGGGAGAGACTATCAATGAATATCACAATAAATGGGAAGATACTAGAACAAGTAACAAGTTCCCCTATCTTGGATATGTAATAACAAATGATTGCAGAAGTGAAACAGAAATTTTAAAAAAAAATAGAAATGCCTAAAATGTTTTCAACAAAGTGAAATCAGTATTAACATCTAGAGAGATTAACAACACATTAAGAATGAGAACTGTCAAATGTTATGTATATTCAACACTGCTAAATGATGCAGAAGCCTGGACAATGAACAAGCAATCAGAAAGTCAAACAGAGGCCCTGAAGATGTGGATATATAGAAGAATATGTCGTATTTCATAAAAATAAAAGCAATCAAATACAGAGGTTTTAGAGAAAGGTTTTTCAAAGGGTTAAGAATTGAGCAGAAGAGGTGGGATGATATGAAGAGTCAGGTACTGCTGAGTGAATTGCTGATCTTGAGAATAACAAACTATTCTCTAGAGAAGCAAAAATTACAACTTGCAATGAGTGCCTGAAGTCAAGCACTTATTTTGTTTTTGACTCGGGCTCCAAAGGTTATGGGTTTGATTCCGGGCAGCACCCTTTGGTTCACGAGTTAATTTTTTTGAGACTCCTGGGGGTCATTGCTGGAGTTAAGGAGTTCATGCTTTGTGCAACGCTTTTCCGCGCTGCTGAAAAAGACTGAGCCATATGGGAGAAATACCCAGGTGCAAGGAAGTCGACCCTGTCAACTTTTAAGTGACTTATTTTGTATCCTAAGTCAAGCATTTATTGTCTACCCAGGTCTACCCAAGTCAAGTTTTTCAAATACTAACAGCAGTAACATGCCACATGCTTATCTGTAACTATCATATCTATAAATAGCCATACGAAACAACACCGACATCTTGCTGTTTCACTTTGATCTTAAAAACGGTCAATCCAGCAATTTTAGGACTGTTGGTGTTTGCTGACCTATTCTTCTTGGCTGATTCCAGAGTTCCAGCCATGACCCCTAGGTCTCAGGGAAAATTTCACCCATTGTCTGAATAACGCAGATTAGAATAAAATTCTACGACCTTCAGACTGAAAGGCAAATGGCTTGACCACTTTGATAAATAAGGACTTGCTCGAGCCGTCGTCATGCAAGTAATACAGGCTAGGATTGTCATTATAGCAAAAAATCCCTCTATTATTATGGCCCATGATATGTTAGGTGAGCACAACCTGTCCACCACATGCTCCTCAATTGGCCTTTTAATGTACATAGATAAAGGCTTCAAGTAAGCGCTAAACAATTTACCTGGCAAGGCATTTCCGATAACATCCAGACAGTCATGTCTCTGCATCTTCTCCAAGGATCTGTAAACATCGTTGAGGGATGCACCCGGTTTGGTGTCATAATGTTTGAACAGCACTGTGGTATTGTTGTCCTTTTCAGATTCAATGAACTGAAACATCATATTTCTATAGGTCACACCAAATTATTCCAAATACCAAGCAAAAACAGCAAATCAAAAACAAATGATGAACTGGGTTTGTGATCTATAGTTTTTTGTTTAAAATAAAGGATCTTTTTACATGCATTTAGCATATACCCATATTTGTACAGACTAATCATCACTCGGTGGGTGATGTGATCAGTATTACGTCAGCCGACTTTACATCACATTTCATGGTAGCCAGTGTAAGGAATCCCATAGTGCCTCATCAATTTCCAAAGAGATTCTCTGTCTACGCTGTCAAAGGCCATTTCATGGGTTTAAAATACAGTATAAAAAGTAACGGACCTTTTAATTTGCCTTAAAGCACATTAGGTATATGCTGTCATACCTATATTTTAATAGACCAGCTGGCATTTGGTGGGTGATATGGTCAGTATCATGTGGGCCACCTTGACTTTCCAAGACATTTTCTGCACCTATATTAGACTGGGTCGACCTGGGGGCGGGGAGGGGGGGGTGTCAGGGTCAATTAAAGATATGCACCCACAAATCCAATATAAAGTAACAAATTAATTTCAATACTTTGCTCTATTATTATGCATAATGTGGCTTTCTAGTCAGTACAGGATCTGTTTGGTCAGAAGCCTGCTTGTTCATCCCTAAGCTTGACTGTAAATAGCATCTCTTAATCTTTCCAGAATTTATCCTACTTAATAGTATTTCAGGAGAAAAGAGACAAATGACTTGTTAACAATAATTGTACTAATTTCTCTAAAGCACTTTACAACATAATTTCCTATATTATATATAATGTAAGTAAACTCTATGCTTACAATACTTCTGTAATGTATCCCAAAACTTCTCCTGCTTTGTATCCCAGAACAGTTTCTTTTATCTATAATATAAGTAAACTCTATTTCAACTAAACAAATGCTTACACTAGCTTCTCCTGCTGTGTATCCCAAAACAGTTTCTTTTATCTATAAGTAAACTATTTCAAAACTTAAAAAAATGCTTACACTAAAATAATTTCTGGCTATCTATAATGTACATAAATTGAAATTTCAACTAAACAAATGCTAACACTAGTTTCTCTTGTTGTGTATCCTAAAACAATTTCTGCATATCTATAATGCACATAAATTGAAATTTCAACTAAACAAATGCTAACACTAGTTTCTCTTGTTGTGTATCCTAAAACAATTTCTGGCTATCTATAATTTAAGTAAACTATTTAAACTAAACAAATACTTACACTAATTTCTCCTGTGGTATATCCAAGTTCACTGGCTAGCATTCTCCAGTCATTTCCTGACATTGTAACATCGGGGTTCAGTTTTGTAATCAACTCTCGGCGAACCGAATATGGGACAAAAGCCCAGGGTATAATCACCTCTCCATCATCATCATCGCTACTTCTCTGATTCTCTTTTGAAGTGCCCATGGTAAGAGCAGGGAAAATTAGCTATGATACAATCAATATGTTGGAGGTAAAGCCACCAATCAGACAAGAGATAAATTTGACTGTCTGACTTGACAGCAAATCACCGATGATGGAGTGGGAAAATGTTCATAACACAAGTGAAAGTGGGGAAATCATACAAGCACCTGCCCTACACTCAGCACTTAAGCATTCATTCTATACAGGCCAGCAAAGATACAGCAGGTAAGAGACCACCTGATGACAAAGGTATTAAGTTATTTTGGGATTAAACTAGGTCAGGTATTCTCAAGACCCAAAAGACCGTGCATTGGTGGTTAATCAATCAATGTCAAGCGGGCTTGTAATCCCCTGGTGACTTGGGGATTTTGATGTCCCCTACAACAAAACCGGGACTGGCAGACTACAGCTAGACTAAGATCCCATCCACATGTGTTCTTCATTAATATGACCAGCAGTAGTATTTCAAAGCATGAAAACACATTTTCAGCTGGACTATCAGACAGAGATTGTTTTTAACGCCAGTTATGGGCCCTGAATCAGCAGGTTAAATGATCTTCCAGGCTGTCCTGTTTGACATACATCACTCAAACTGTCTGCTGGATCTGTTGATGGGAAGGAAACAAAATGTGAACAACAGAAATGTATAGACTGATGATAAGGTTTTCAAACTGGTAGACATCCTGCAAGATAATTTTAAACACCAGATTATGTCTCATTCAACAAAGGTTTTAAAATTAGTTACATATCATTTACAGGACGTCGCAGTCAACTCCAGAGATTTGTGGGCCGTTTGTGATTTCTTGACAAGTTTATGTTCAGTAGTTTGCCATAGCTTTCTAAATGACCTACACTTGTACCATTTTATAAAAACCAACACAAGGCTGTGTTTCAAACGCAGTATGCAGGATTACAAACTGCGTCTGAAACCCTTTCGCCACAGAGCCGGCTCAACAAAGGTAAACATATAAAATACTGATGGTATAAAAATGTACAAGCTCGTGTGTTACCAGGATCCATAAGAGTAACACAGGGGTGGTGGTGGAGAGAGAGAGAGAGAGAGAGAGAGAGAGAGAGAGAGAGAGAGAGAGAGAGAGAGAGAGAGAGAGAGAGAGAGAGGGGGGGAGGGAGAGAGAGGGAGAGAGAGAGGGAGAGAGGGAGAGAGAGAGGGAGAGAGGGGGGAGGGAGAGGGAGAGAGAGGGGGGGAGAGGGAGAGAGAGAGAGGGAGAGGAGGGAGAGAGAGGGGGGAGAGGGAGAGATAGAGAGAGAGAGAGAGAGAGAGAGAGAGGAGGGGGGGGGGGAGGGGGAGAGAGAGAAATGGGAAGAAGAGGGAGTGTAGATAAAAGGATGAAGAAATTTGAATAATCTGAATTATAATAAGCCACCATGACCATACTCAACTGCTTCACTTTAGAAACAAAGTGATAAGAAGAACAACTTACAACTGGACTTGTCAACGCTGGTAAAGGAGCATTTTATATGCCTAGGGCGCATTGGGCATGTAGCGCCAGACAAATAATTTTGTTAAAGGAAGTGTCTATTCGTAGGGCCCTGCAAATAAACTCTCCCATCGGAAGTGTCTTTTCGCAGGGCCCTGTGAATAAACAAAGCATCTATTCGCAGGGCCCTGGTCACGTGATTTAACGTAAGTTTGCGGCTATATTATACATTTTCGTTGATTGGAAAACGTGTCATCAGTGGCATAGTTGATAGTGTCCCCGCCTGATGGGCGGGAGCTCGAGGTTCGTTTCCTTGCCAGACATTTTTTTTTTTAATTGTCCAGCAATTAATTGGATGAAAGTCAATCCTTCATCTCTTTGGGTATTTAGAATTGTGTTGTTTAAAGTGAGTGTAATTTAGTTAGTACCAGTTTCTCCAGTATTGGTCCTCGTTGCTTTGCACTACGGCAATTCCAATACCCAACCCACACATTTTTGAGTCCCAAATGATCCATTTTCCTTCTACCCCTTCTGGCTCCAGCCCTCTTCTTCCTTTTCCTTCCCCCCTCTCCCCTACATCTTCTCCTCCGCTTCATTCTCTCCCCGCTGGCTGTTGTCAAAAAAAAGTATCGAGCACAAAGCACGTACTCCGTTGCTTCGGCGATAATTCTTTGTAATATTCATAGTTGGTTAGGTAGGTGGGTAGTTAGTCACGAAAGTGGTTAAGTAGTCAGGTAGGCAGGCATACAGACAGGCGGACATCTCTCTCTCTCTCTTCTTCTCTATCTCCCTCCCCCCCTCTCTCTTTCTTGTCTTTATCACTTTTTTATGTCTTTCAACACATCTTTCTCATATCTCTGTCTCGCACACTATCTTCATTATCTATCTCTCTCTTCTCTCTTTTCAACCCGCTTCACATATACCAGGTTTTCCTGCACTTTATATGCGTAGCATTTCCTTGTTTATTTGTTAATTCATGAGGCCAGTCAGTCAAAAGCAGTCAGTCAAAAATCGAATAAACAAAGCGTCTATTCGCAGGGCCCTGCGAATAAACTCTCCCTTTGTTAAAACCAATCAACACTCAAGGGATGGTTTGTTCAACATCACACTGGCTGTCTTTACTCCATAAGTTCCACATGCAAAATTCAGTCCAGTACTACTACTACTCATTCATTCAATAATACATCATCCAAATCCATTTCAATGGTTCAATGCCTGACTGAAGTGACTGCCTCAACTCTGTCTGACGGACGAGCTATTCCGAATATTCAACTTACATTTTTGGTTTGGATAAACAAACCTCGGTACGATGTAAAATTTATATTGCATTCTCTGATTTTTAAAACATTTTTTAAATTGAAAATGATTGTTTAATGTTCCTATATAAATTCATTGTTTTCTATCCAGAACAATAAATTAAAACTAAACGTATCGTATCCTATGCCTATGCCTTATTGAATTTATTTTTATTTACTTACCAACTGTGATCATCACTATCGTCGCTGAATGTTACAGTATTCACAAAAGCAATTCCGAAAAATTTTCACAACAGAACCTTGCGTTTTTATCCTCCTTACTCCCATGGCCTTGCACAGAAACTGACAAATGCAGCAAAGAATAGATTTTCACAGACATAGACCTCCATTACCTTCCAGTTCACGGATGTAACTCAAGGACTATGGGTGATGGTTTGTTTAAATTACGCAACTAACGAAACTATCATAGCGCTCTTCCAACTCCTATAACATGGAAAAACATGTTCTACATGTATTTGTTATTAATATTAGTTAACGTTAGTTGCAGGACGTCGCAATTGACCCCGACAATTTTGTGGCTGTGTGTTATTTTATAGGCAATATAACGTTCACTAATAAAAGTAATATGCCATTGATTTCTAAACAGCCGATGCTCATACAACTGATATAAATCAATCAACGTAATATGTTTTTTTTTTCGAACCCGTTATGCGGTGCTGTGAAAGAAGTTCGCTACCCCTTAACCACAAACGCCGGCATTGGTATTTGTAGGCACATAAAAAGATATTATGCGCTGTTGAATAATTAATAGAGGGAGGGGTCAAAATTGTTGTACTTATTATAACAATCTGTTCCGTTTGTATTTTTAGACATATTCCTATTACCAAACAAAAGCCTGCTCCGTGGCGAAGAATTACGAACACTGTTCGTAATCACACATACCGCCTTCGAAACACAGCTGATTTGGCTGCAGACTGCCTTGGTATGGGTGCCGGTCGTTCAGAAAGCAATGGCAAACTACTGAACGGAAACTTGCCAAGAGATCTCATCATCATCACCTCATCTCATCATGTTCCTCTTGTAGGCCTACCTTGCGGTGTCGAGATGAAGTATAAACATCGTGAGAGTGCCCGCTTATGGGCTTCAAGTATCGATATTCCCATGGACTCTGTTATTCCCTCCGTCCAACGTTTACGTGGTCGGCCTCTTTCTCTGTTTCCATCTTGTCTGTATATCATTGTTTGTTGTGGTATGCTGTTGAATGGTAACCTACTTGCAAGGCCAAACCATTGAAAGAGATCACAAACAGCAAAAAAAATGATGGGGTTGGCTGCGACGTCCTGTAAAGGATATGCAACTAACTTTTTAACACACCCCCCCCCCCCCCCGCCAAAAAAAAAGAAAAAGATTTGCCCTACCATATTAGAAAACCAGTATTGCAAAGTAAAATACTAATAATTTAAGCCACTTATTCTTCTCTTCTCTCTCGTCAACACCCCCTCCCCCAGCCATATCTTAGAACATGCGTGGTAGGTTACAGTATTACAATTCTTTGCTTCCCTTATAGGCCCCGGTAACAGGCGGATGGAGCCATATGTTAAAAAGCTGTACAATATTTCTTTTTAGCATATCCTTTACAGGACTTAGCTGTCAACACCAGCATCTTTCAGCTGTATGTTGATCTCTTGGCAAGATTACGCTCAGTAGTTTGCCATTGCTTTCTGAGCGGCCGGCTCAGTATCCCGCAAGTCACGAGCGGGGGTCGAACCGCCTCAGCTCTCGCTCCGCTACGAGACTCTGCGTGATAAGCGGGATTACAGAGAGAAAGTGTTGTAACCCCACAGTCCAGAGAGACCGGCTGTACAATATCCATTGGCACCTTGCCGTCTTGACAGACGATAGTTTGTGCTTTAAAAAGGCATAATAACTTTTAACTATGGCGGTAGCGAGTGTGACTGATAAGGCCAATTTGCGCTGTAAATGTCCGTTCACAGTGGGTGCATGTGAACACGTGGTCATTTCCACCATCATGCACCATCTTACGTCTCAAACGCTTGGTGTGTGACTTTTCTGCAATAATTTTCTCCTTTGACTTTATTCCATTTCTGATATTTGCCCTCCATGCAACACGTTCAGCGGCGACTTGCTCCCAATGTGCATTATCAATGCCTGTATCAATCATGTCCCGCTTACACACATCTTTGTATCGTAGTAGAGGCCGACCCTGAGATCTCTTACCCATCTGTAATTCACCAAAAAAGATATCCTTTGGTATTCTACCATCATCCATCCTCCTAAGATGTCCTATCCATCTAAGTCTACGAAGACTGAGCATGGAATAAACTGTCACACAACCTGATCTTTCCAATACTTCAGTATTTGTGATTTTGTCTTGCCACTTAATACCAAGAATTCTTCGCAGACACCGCATATAAAAGCTGTTTAAATTGTTCTCTTGGTGTGAGTAAGTTGTCCAGGTTTCACTGCCATAGAGAAGAGAACTAAGGACACAGGCTTGATAGACAAGGACTTTTGTTTTGGCAGTAAGCTTCCTGTTCTCCCAGACTCTTTTTCTTAACCTGTTCATTGTTGTTGCTGCCTTACCAATCCGGATGTTGATTTCCTGATCTAGGGATAATTTGCTATTTACCACTGATCCTAGATATGTAAAATGGTCTACTATCTCTAGTTCGGCGTCGTCAATAAAGATTGATGGTACCTCATGTGCACCTTGTGACATAATCTGTGTCTTCTTTTTGCTAATTGTTAAACCAAATTCAGAACAAGCAATGGAGAATGCAGATAGTAGACATTGCAATTCTTCCTCAGAGTGGGTCGTAACTGCAGCATCATCTGCAAAAAGCAACTCTCTGATCAGTACCCTCCTAATTTTGGTCTTAGCCTTCAATCTCTGAGCATTGTAGAGGCCGCCATCTGAGCGTGAGTGAATGTATATACCACCATCCTGATCACGAAATGCATATTTCAGTAGAAGTGAAAAGTATATTCCAAAGAGGGTGGGAGCTAGTACACAACCTTGCTTAACTCCACTCTTGATTTCAAATTCTTCAGAAGTTGCACCATCAAACTTGATTATACCCTTCATGCCTGTGTGGAACGATTCCACAATGGACAGAAGAGTTGGTGGGCAGCCAATCTTCTTTAGTGCCTTGAACAGACCCTCACGACTGACCAAATCAAATGCCTTTGTGAGGTCGATGAAGGCAATAAACAGCTGTACAATATACTCTTTAGAATAAACAGGGATAGCACAAGCATGAATATCCCATTGTCTGAAATACACGATTATATAATCTACACAAGATGAAATAGCAACGGTATATGCTAGAGAGAAAAGATAAACATCCATTATATGAAAAAATAATAGACGATACATATCCCAATTATAACCCGGAAATGTTGAACGGGAGATTATTGCTATTAATATATTACAATTTCTTATTTTCATATCCTTCACAGGACATCGCTGTCAATATCAGCATTTTACTGGATATCTTGACAAGTTTACGTTCAGTAGTTTGCTGTAGCTTTCTAAACGACTGGCTACCATACCAATTCGTTAAAACTCAGCGCAACGCGATCTGCTGCCAAATCACGAGCAGATGTGTTTCGAACGCGGGTAAGCGGGATTACGAACCGCTTCCGTAACCTCTTCACCATAGAGACCAACATATATTACAATAAAGTTGAATATTACAAGGTAAGACGAAAGAGAATGTGCTATAGAAAGACAATGGTTTAAATGGGAGGGGTGAGTTATAATCGGTGGTTCATTGACAAAAGGAGGCTATACAATACTATCTCGGCGACATACACATTTCTGGAGGTCCATTGCATCTGACATGTGTAGTGCACATTGTAACTGAATTAATACTATCTATTATCTGTTTATTTACATCAGCATAATGTCTACATATTTCACGCATATCATGACTTAATACATCATATTATATTAACGCACGTCCAGTTACGTGTCCGGTTCCCAACATGGCGGATAGGCAATTTAACTTAAGGCCCCTGGAGAGTTTACGTTTGTGGCTATGGTTTGCATTCGCATTTTCCTCATGTTGGGCTGTCAGTGCATGGTTCTGTCGACATGCTACTGAGTGAGTGCGTGGTGCGACACTGTGAACTGTGAATTTCGTGTGGAATGCTTTAATTTATCCGCGGTTGTTTTTAGCGTGAACTGCATGTTCGGAACGATGGCGACCGGCTGTCGCTGAATTGACAGGTTTGCCTTTTCGGTTAACGAGTGCATTTTTCAGGAGACTCCTGGGAGTCGTCGCCGGATCTACGGAGTTCGTGCTTTGTGCGGCGCTTTCGGCAGGTCGCCCTACGGAAAGAGACCGAGCCATATGAGATAAAAACCGGGTTAATGAAGTCGTTCTAGTGACTGCCGCTTCCATCGACGATGAACTATTTTTCGTGGAGGACTCTTGTGTTGGCATTCTGACGGCGGCATTATGCACAGTGTACCTGTGCAGACTGTTGGTTTGTCGAGACTCATGTCTGTTCAGTGGCGTGCAGAGAGGGGTGCGGGGGTGCGACGGCCCAGGGCATCCAGTCGGGAGGGGGCATCCAGTTAAGGAGAGGGGGCAGCACAGTGCAGTCGGAGGGGAGGAGGAATGAATGAGGTAAAGAACAATTTAGGGGCATCCAATCAAGGGGTTGGCCCCGGGCATCAAAGATCCTCTGAACGCCACTGTGTCTGTTCCACTTTTCACACTGGACGGTGAGGAGCATTTTGTATGATATTCACTGGTACAGGAACGGAACATAATGGGGACGACCCGTAGCCATGAAGATGGAACCGCGACTAACCAACCAACTAACCACCTAACCAACTAACTAACTAACTAACTAACTAACCAACCAACCAACCAACCAACCAACCAACTAACTAACTAACTAACTAACTAACTAACTAACTAAACAACTTAACTTAACTTAACTTAACTTAACTAACTAACTAACTAACTAACTAACTAACTAACTAACTAACTAACTAACTAATTAATTAACTAACTAACTAACTAACTAACTAACTAACTAACTAACTAACTAACTAACTAACTAACTTACTTACTTACTAACTAACTAACCAACTAACTTCCAGTTACGTACACTAGAGTCACTAAACATATACCTTGAACGCTACAAATATTCATCAACACACATGCAATCGTTCCCGAATATCAAGATCAAATGGCCTGATAAACAGCAAATATAGAAATATAAACCTGTCAAAATATTATTCGTAGAAGTTTTCAGTATGAAAATTAGGACAAAGAAACTACGTTTTAAAAGACGCACCACTAAAATATGCAATGTTTAAGCTGGGGAAGTAAACGTAGGAAAAAGTCAGCATTACCAGTACAAGATAATAAATCACCGAGTGAATGTTGACGAGACAAAGCCTACAATAATCAATTAAAACAAAGACTGGCGGCCACCAATATACCCACATTAAGATATCGCGATGCATATCATACAAAATTCAAACAATAACTAGAGTACTTATCTGATGACGAGACGACCCAGGAGTAAGACATGATTTTCTCTTCGCGTTTGGACACGCCTAGAGATGAAATAAGTACAACAGTTTCGTTTCATTTTATATGTCTACAGTCGTTCATCATCATATCTTCTTTGTCTTCAGATGTATGGTCTGGAGCGGACATAAGCGGTCATGACTCTTCAGTTCACTCTGTCATATTATATTTTAACAAGGTTAGAATTTGTTGTTTTATTTGATGCCCTTGATGCCCTCTTGTCTAAGCTTTCTACGTACCTCTTTCTCTATCAGTATCACCCTCTGCCTCTATTCTGCCCAGTATTTCCCTATACACGACTAATTTCTCTACTCCGCTTGATCTGCTGATATGCTCCATAAGTTTTATTTGTCTTTTCCTAATGCTTATGATGAGTGAAACTCTTTATGTGTTTTGCGCACGCATTGGAGGGAGTAACTTTAGGGTATTGCCGGTAATAAATTTTTGTGGTTAATCCATTCGCATAAAAGAACAGGGTAGTGTAGTGGCTAGCTAGCTTACATGTCGGCCCAGTGGTTATGCGTTCGAAACCTCGCCGAGGTGGTGAATTGTCTTAAACTGACGTAGACACCCAGGCCGACTGAACCTACAATGAATACCTACCATGAACTGTTATGAGAAATAAAGGCTGATTTGATGATATTGACCACGTCGAGTGCAGATTAGTCTATAAAATATGTTACTAGTATCATATACCTAATACTCCCTAGGCGTAAAAATTGTTCTTCATTTTAAAGATTGAGCACAACCCACAACTGGCAACGCTGATCGTATTCCGGTACGAACCTTAAGCCTTGTCCACGTCAGATTGGAAGCACTAGACTCGAGTTTCGCTCTCGTTTGAGCTCGTCAGTAGTGCATATCCTTACTGGACCCGGGATCGAACTCCGGATCACTGGCGTGTGAGACGGGTGTGCAACCACTGACCATGCGACTCACGCTGGACGCGATCAATTATCATACTAGAATATCATGTCACCCATCGTAGGTTATCGTAGGTTATAGCTCAAATATTGCCCATCGCCGCGACTGACATCCGCCAACCGATCTGGCCCGGAATGATCAGGAGTAGTGTCATAAGGGGGGGGGGGGGCACTGACCGTAGTCGAGGGGTAGCACATGTGAGGGGGTGATGGTAGCGGCAGGGAGCCAAAACAACACCCCCAGGGACCACGACGAACCCCGGGGGCACCCATCCCCCGGGGCCCAGCCCCCCTAGGGCCCCGGGGCGTACACACACACGCGGACGCGCAAACGCACGCACGCACGCGCACACGCGCACGTACACGCACGCACACTTGCACAGCCCCGGGGCTCGCCCGAGAGACCGAGCACATAAGGCTTCACACAGGATTCAAGCTAATAGACTCCAACCAGTTAGAGCCATACCCCATATTGGGCATACCAAGATGCGTATTGCAAATAATAAGTGTAAGTGGCTGCGGCTATACTACACAGATCTCTGTGAGCGTGGTTGTGTGGGGGAGTACTGTAATAATAAGTGTAAGTGGCTGGGGCTATACTCCACAGATCTCTGTGAGCGTGGCTGTGTGGGGGAGTACTGTAATGTTCATGAAGCACAGCTACGAAGGGGGTCATGTACAAAGCCATGTAGTAGTTGTAGGAAGAGGGTAACCAACAAACTGTCGCTATGCCTGGGATGTGGCTATGATCGGCTAAAGGCGGTGAATAGATACTACCAAGTTGTGAAGCGTCGCAGGCAGGAGATTCAGCGCGCAGGCCGTGCCACCCACACCCAAACACCAAATTAGAGAGATGTTGTACCAGACACGGTATTGTGTCCGGATTTGATTTTCTCCCACCCTTTATAGATATAGATCCTATAAAGTGTACTGGAAATCATGTCTACGCTTAAGCAACTACAACAGCAAGCACGCGAGTATGGGGTGCCATACAGCCGGCGGAACAAAGCCACCATCATCAGAGAAATCGCCCATGCGCGCGATTTTGTTCGTTCGGACATACTCAAGCAAAAATCCGAGCGGTACCCAGCGCTGCAAGGGCAGGTCCAAGACGAGGCCCAACGTACTCGGGAGTGGGATAGGCTTGAAGCTGAGATCACCAATGCCCTACAGCGCGCACACAGAGTACGCCGTGGGCCGGTCATAGAGCCACCGCACCCCGAGCCAGCCGCCGAGCGCCCCATCCCAAAGCCACGCTCATCCATTCTGCGCCGCGAGCCAGCCACCAAGCGCCCAAACCCAAAGCCACGCACATCCATCCTGCGCCGCGAGCCAGCCGTCGAGCTCCCCATCCCAAAACCATGCACCCTCATCCCACGCCGCGAGCCAGCCGTCAAACGCCCCATCCCAAAGCCACGCACCCACATCCCACACCGCGAGCCAGCCGCCGAGCCAGCCGACGAGTCTGACGTGCCAGGGCCGCTTGAGATGCGCTATATACGCTGGAATGAGCAGCTGGAATATAGAGTTGAATGGGAGGAAGCTTGGGGTTTGATAGACTATCGGGCAACTGTACCCGAATTTCATATATTTCCAGATCCTAGGGGATTCCCCGATCGTATGTTCCCAGACACCAAGGTGCTAAGTGAGAAAGCGTTAGAGAGGTATGGCAACGTCAAAATGTATATCTGCCTACATGCCAGGTATTGGGCTAAAGGAAAAGATGATGAGATTATACGTGCAGACGCCTACCACGGTAGTAGGAACTTCGAGGTATTACATGTTGATGATATTGGTGAGGGGCTGGAGCAGGCCTAGGCCAAGATACTTCACGACGTTGAAGAATTCAAGAAAAAGGGCTCGGGCTGGAACTTTGAGAAGTGCCTACAGCTAGACCTCCGCCTCTCACGATACCAACCCTTCCGCGGTACTAGTTACTTTGAGACCCCCAAGGCCATCGCGAAAAAGAAATGTGTTGTGAATGTAAAGAACCGCGACAATCGCTGTTTCGAGTGGGCCATTCTCTCAGCCCTCTATCCAGCGCCCAACCATGTAGACGAACTGTACCATTATAGAAACCACCTGGGTGAGCTAAACTTCGAAGGAATTGAGTTCCCAGTACAGCTCACCAGCATCAACAAATTTGAGAGCCAGAACCCCAGTATTGTAGCCAACGTCCTCGGGTGGGACGGTAAACCCATACTGCGTCGCAAATCCAACCAGAACCATCGACAGCACCAAATCTGCCTCATGCTCCTGACCGTGGGTGAGAACTGGCACTATGTCTGGGTCAAGAACATCTCGCGCCTACTATTCAAGAACAGCCGGCATAAAGAGAAGAAGTACCCATGCCTCGGCTGCCTTCATGTATACTCCCCCCCCCCCCTCCCCCACCCTGCATCTCTTGAATCAGCATGAGCCACTCTGTAAAGGCATCAACACCGCGTGCCAAGTGACTGTTATGCCTGAGGAGGGTAACAACACTGTGAAATTCAAGTCCTACCAAAGGCACATGCGGGCGCCATATATCATACACGCGGACTTTGAGACGCTGAATGTTCCTGAAAAGGGAGCCACGATGGATCCAAGCCACAGCAACACACGTCTACTCGCCGAGCAGCCACCATGTGGCTTTGGCTAAACTATCGTGCGCTCTGACCACAGACCCAGTCATATATCGGGGGGGGGGGGGGGGGGGGGGGGGGGAGGACACCGCCGGTGAATTCCTTCGTCGTATGGGGCGAGAGCTGGCCACCATTCGTAGTCAGTTGTGTCGGCCAGCTCTGATGGTGGTGCTGGGTGAAAAATACCTCGCATATTTCACCACAGCTACCACCTGCCACATATGTGAAGGGCCGCTGGGGGAGGATAAGGTGAGAGACCACTGCCACATTACCGGCAAATACCGCGGCGCAGCCCACAACGCCTGTAATCTAACATGGCGCATCTCCAAAGAAAAACTGAGGGTGCCGGTAGTCTTCCACAATCTAAGAGGATACGATTCTCACCTCATCATGCAGGCGGCGGGTAAAATGGACTGGGATAAAAGAACTGTGTAATAGAAGAAAAATGGCAAGTGGCGAGAGGATGCTTTGGATGATGATAAGATCACATGCATACCAAACACCATGGAGAAGTATGCCTCATTCACAATATTTTTTAAAAATTCGCATATCCTTTACAGGACATCGCTGTCAACAGCAGCATCTTTCAGCTGTCTGTTGATTTCCTGGCAAGATTACGCTCAGTAGTTTGCCATTGCTTTCTGAGCGGCCGGCTCAGTTATCCCGCAAGTCACCAGCAGGGGTAGCACCGCTTCCAGTTCTCACCCGCTAAGAGACTCTGCGTGATAAATGGGATTACGGAGAAAGTGGTGTAACACCTCGGCCAGAGAGACCGGCCATTCACAATTGGGCAATTGCAATTCATTGATAGTCTCCAATTCCTGAACAGTTCTTTAGACACCCTGGTTGGAAATCTAAGCGAGCTGACACCATTCTGCTGCAGCAAGCCAGCCGTCTTAGTGCATCTTGAACGCGACGGCGATGTAATCTCGATAGGTAGATGCAAGGTGTGCGCTGCAAGCACACAGAAGCGTACCCCATGGGCAATACTGGAGGACAAGTTCAGGATGACATTAACTCACGGTGGCACACATCTCCTCCTCCGTAAGGGTGTATACCCCTACGAATATATGGACAGCACCGACGCGATTTGATGAAGACCGCCTACCACACAAAGAGGCCTTCTACAGCAAGCTCACCCGAGAAGGCATCAGTGATGCTGATTACGCCCATGCTCAAAAAGTGTGGCAGGAGCTTGGCTGCAAAACGCTCGGAGACTACCACGACCTATTCCTGAAAACCGACATTCTTTTGCTGGCCGATGTCTTCGAGACGTTTCGAGACACCTGTATGCGAGTGTGTAGGCTCGACCCAGCCCACCACATCAGTGTGCCAGGCCTAGCGTGGGACGCGCTCCTTAAAAAGACGAAAGCCCAACTCGAGCTCCTGACCGACCAGGACATGCACCTCTTCGTTGAGAATGGCCTCCGAGAGGGTGTGGCCATGGTCTTGAAGCAATATGCGAAGGCCAACAATCCCATGTCCCCAGACTACGCCCCCGAAGCACCGAAAACATGGATCATGTATCTCGATGCGATTAATCTGTACGGTTGGGCGATGATGCAATACCTCCCAACCAGCGGCTTCCAATGGACCAACCCAACCCTCGAGGATGTACTGAGCACACCAGACGATGCGCCCGAGGGCTGGCTCGTAGAGGTGGATATGAAATATTCAGAGAGTCACCATGAAGCCCACAGCGAGTACCCACTAGCGCCAAAAACGATGTCCACCCCAGAGTGGTGGTTGAATGACTATCAGCATAAGCTCCAGAACGAGTTGGGGGGGGGGGGGCAAGTTCACGGAGCAAATAAAGCTAGTCCCCAACCTCCGCAATAAGGAGCGGTACATCGTCCACTACCGCAATCTCAAGCTCTATCACAGCCTCGACCTACAGGTCACAAAGATCCACAGAGCCATCAAATGCAATCAATCGCCGTGGATGAAGCCATACATAGAAATGAACACAGCTCTACGGGCTCAGGCCAAGTCGGAATTCGAGAAGGACTTCTTCAAACTGATGAACATCGCAGTCTTCGGGAAGAGTATGAAGAACGTCCGCAAACGTATCAATGTCAACATGGTCCGGGCCACAGAGACCGACCGACTCCGGCGGCTAATAGCCAGCCCCAACTTCGAATCACGCACCATCTTCGGCCGGGGACTGATTGCTGTGCACAGCACCAAGACCAGAGTCCAGCTTAACATACCAGTCTAATGCGGGCAGGCCATCCTAGACCTGTCCAAGCACGTCATGTACAGCTTCTGGTACAACAAGCTCAATCCACAATACGGCAATAGAGTACAGCTTTGCTACACTGACACAGACTCTCTACTGTTCCAGGTGGAGACCGACGATTTGTACGCAGACATGAAAGCCCATCCCGACTGGTGCAACGTTTCAGATTACCCGCGAGACCACACCAACTATTCGACAGCGAACTAAAAGGTGGTCGGTAAATTCAAAGATGAATGCAGCAGCCACCCCATAGCCGAGTTCGTCGGCCTCAGACCGAAGATGTACTCAATCCTAGAAGCCACAAACATCAAGAAAGCCAAAGGAGTCTCCAGAGTGGTTGTGAAAAAGGATCTCAGGCATGAACTGTATAAGGACAGCCTGTTTGGCCGGCGAGATTACAAGCACACACAGATAGCCATACGAAGCAAGGGTCATTAGATCGGGGTCTATGAGCAGAACAAAACATCCCTGAGCCCCATGGACACGAAAAAATGGATTTGCGCTGATGGTGTTACCACAAGAGCCTTGGGCATATCGCCACGGAGCGTGAAAAAGAGCGCATGTTCATCAAGCTCTTTGGCCTAGAATCCGGCTAGGGGGTAGCTGTGTGTCAGGAGGCACAACGAGCAGTTCCTCCCGCACAAATCCACGAGCTGGCCCATCCACCAGGTAGTAAACAGTGGGCTGACCCTCTTGCTGGGTGATATAGTGAATCCCGTGCAAAGTCAGTGGCCACTAAGGATCAGTAGCCTGGCGCCGGCCACCTTCAAGCTCGTGCTCCCCAGGTGAGTTTGCATACAAATACCGAAATAGAGCACCAGACTGAATCACAGGTTTCTTGAGGCCGATAACGCGGTGAGCTTGAGCGGCTAGCGTATGGGATACAGAAGTGTCCTTAATGGCATCAACCGGCTTCCGACCCGTCAAACGAGTCACCTCACCGTTAATGCCGCGACCACCTGAGGAAGAGCCTGAACTAATTCAGCTGAACGTTCAGAGGACCCTCGAGCTGCCAATAGTAGCTCTTGTGCGTATTGGGCACCGAACAGTCTCTAAGCCAGAGTGCGATTGAACCTCTCAACGATCGCCTGCTGCCGGTGATTCCCAGCTTCTCCACGTCGTATCTGTGTCTTATGCTTCTCTGCCAGCTGGCTCAGCGCACCCATAAACTCACGTCCGGGTCAATCTGCAGAAGCTGTGGCCATTTGAGTGGCCCGCGTTTGTAAATTCGATCAAGGGCCAAAGCCACCCCTTCGCTGGTCTTGTCAGTCAAAGCCTCTGCTTCTTTAAACCGCGAGGCAACATCCACAACCGTCAAGGCATACTTAAATGTCTTACGACTAACCCGATCATGTGGTAGGTAGAGCAAGTCAGTCTGATGGACGGCATTCGGTCTATCTTCATCAATAGATGGCCGTGAAAAATAACGGGGGCGGGGGCGGGCAGATAGATTTGAAAAATATCTTGCTTCTTGAGCCAGTCTCGGGCAACATCGTCTGAAACATGAGCTGCAGCAGCGAGCTTCTTAATGGCCGCCAAGCCTTTCCAATAGTCCTGAGGGCTGTAGTAGATGTCCTCCAGATGTTTCATGTGTTACTTTGTAGCAGTGGCCAATCTCTAAAGCAATTTATAAGCAACAACTCTCGTCGCTGCCAGCCCAAGAACGATGAAAGCGATCTCGCGGTCTTTCTGCGGCTCGGATGGCACGTAGCAATCCGACAAGTGAGGTTCAGGCTCGAGGGGCTCTACACGTTTGCCGGAGATCAGGTTGTATTCCCACATGGCTTGGTCGACAACCTGGAAAGAGTGAACGGCGTGGCCTTCGCGCTGTAGCTCCTCGTTGAGCCAGTCCAGCCGCGCGGTTCTCTTTCTCATCCACTCAGCCTGGGCCGCCTGTAGCCGCTCGACAGCCTCATCGTGCCGTCTTAATTCTTCATGAGCGTCCGCATGCCCTAGCTTGGAAAAGAGGTAGTTGCCCCCCGTAAACGCGAGTGCATTGACAACGGCGCCCCCTATCATCATTGCGACAGAGACCATAGTTAGCGAGAGGGCTTATGCAATATATCAGCGAGGATCAAGCACTCTTTAATAAGCAAATCTTGGAGTGCTAAGGCGATGGACATGTCTAAAACCATCAACCCAATATCATACATATCAGCGTCGAGCTTGGGCAAAGTTGCCCCTTTGAAAATCACCTTGGTCAGTTTTGCGGTGCCTACAGTAAGCGCGGCCACCACTGCGCCGTGATAAGCAGCATTAACGATAGCTCTCCCATCAACACTTGCCATTATTCCATATAAAATGGATGTCTATTCTTTAATACGTTCGTCTCCGGTCGCCTGGAGGGTGGGGCAGGTGCTTTAGTCCGCCACAATTTCTGCCTAGCAATTACAGCGACGACAACGGCAACGCCGGTCACTCCGATAATCCAGGGAGTCCAGCCGCGGTAATCAACGGGAACCATTGGAAACAGCTGGGGGACCTACTCAGGCTCCGAGGCTAACTTTCGTTTCTTCTCACGAACATCCTGCGGCAGAGCCAGAGACAACCTCTCTGATTCACGAGTCTTTAGAGCAGCTCCTATCTTCCCAGCGGCAACTTTTCTGGGGTCCTTCGTCGCTTGTTTCTCCGACGGCGACTCCTGTGGAGCAATTTCGGGGAGTCTGGATTTAGGAGGCCTGGTGTTCCTTGCCAGTGAGAAGTCCTGATCGTTCGGGTCCCATCGATTGACGGACGTCGGTCGCGGCGATTGGGCAATCTTGAGCATAGGCTACGATGGGTAGCGTTGTGATATTCTGTTGTGATAATTGGGTGTGTCCAGTGTGTGCCGCGTGGTTACACACCCGCTTCACACGCGTGATCCGGGACTGTTTCCGGATCAGTGTCAGGGATATGCACTACTGACGAGCTCAAACGAGGGCGAAACTCGAGTATAGTGCTTCCATATTGACGTGGATAGGCCTTAGGTTCATATCAGAATGCGATCGGCGTTGCCAGTAGTGGGTTGTGCTCAATATTTAAATCTCCCAAATTAAATCTGAATTCATTAATAGTCAATTTCAATAGTTTTATATTAGTGTAAATAAACAAACTTTTAAATTATAATTCACTATTGAATTACTGCCTATATTTATGAATGGATGCCATCTTTATCTAGCAAATTATAACATTCTCTCTTTCTTCCGCTTTCTCCCCTTCTCCTTTTCGTCATCCAGCGGAGCATAATTGTTTAATCAAGTCATAATATGCCCCAAATAGACTTGTTCACGGTTTGAATGTGTATCGAGTCTCCGTGGCCTAATGGATAAGGCATCGGCCTCCTAAGCCGGGGATTGCGGGTTGGAGTCCCGTCGGAGGTGAAAATTTTTGGGAGTCTCTGTGGCGAAGTGGTCAAGCCGTTTGACTCGTGCTCCGAAGGTTGTGAGTTCAATTCCGGGCCGCGTCCTTCGGTTTACGAGTTAAATGTTTCGGAGACTCCTGTGGGTCGTCGCTAAAAGCTACGGAGTTCGTGCTTTGTGGGACGCTTTCCGTGCTGCGGAAAGAGACCGAGCCATACGGGATAAAACCCTGTGCAATGAAGTCGACCCTGTCGACTTTTAAGCGACTTTTAAGCGCCTTTGCATGTGTGTAATAAAATTTTCAATAGACCTTTTATATTCCAAGTATTCTTATTCACACCTAGAGCATATAGAGATTGAACTCTTAAAATGAAATTACAACACCAGATTTTTCTTAACATATAACATTAAGACCTCCCCCCCCCCCCCCCCCCGGGCCGATGTGTCGCCACCTTGTCGCGGGGGGGGGGGGGGGGCTTGCGTGTCCCAGTGACCCTAAGAACAATGTCGACGGAAGCACAACTACATGTCGGGCAGGCTTTGGGTTAGGGACCAGACCAAGAGCGACACAACCTGCTGCAGGTAGAATGAGGATAGCAGTCAAAAGATCAAATCAGGCGCACGAAGCCACAAATTCTTGGTCCAGACACATGCTCTAAGGCTCCCACCTTAGGGATATGGCTGAACGCCTCTAAGCCATTAACCCTTGGATAGAGAGCCGGGCCGATACCCACGTACTGCAAAACGGAAGTGAGTTTCTGAGCACGCTACAGGCTTAGTTCAGATACTTGTACAAAGACTCTTAGCTGGGGGATATGAGGGATCCTCGGATGAGAGGGCCTGGCCGTTTTCTCGCTCACAGATGCACGGAGGTAAGGTGCTGAGACGGCAGCACATGTAGCCTACCTCGTGAGCGAGTACCAAAGGTAGAAAAAGTGTCCCCAGTCGCACGAAATGGTTAAAGAAGAATGTCTGTATCTATACTCATAGAGAGTGTAGTCAAAGGTGGCAAAACGTCGCTAGCCAAGCGAAATTGACCGCTTGGCTAGCGAATCCATTGCGTGGAAGTCCGAACCGAAAGCTTACCTAGTGGATGTCGTCCGAAGACTGACTGTTCCCGGTTTGTGCTTGAACGATCAGTGGCAAGTGAAATGCCCAATTTATGGAAGTGAGGAATTAAAGCAGCCATGAGCAGGACGTGACAATTCCTCAGGTGAGCCCAATCTCAGAGAAATATGTTCTAGCTCTACAATCATGGAAGCCTCCTTGGATAGCGGGGAATACCCATGGCCTGCCCCCGCCTTCCACTGAGGGTTCACCGTGATTCTCTGACCGTTCTACATTGTCCAGCTGAGATGTGGGCGACACCACAACAGTAAGAGTCTAACTCTAACGTGTCTCGAAACCCGAGGAAGATTAACCTCATTAAAAAATGCCCGCCGAAGTCGGATGTGCCGGCCTAAGGGTGGCAAATAAAAACTGGCACTACGCAATTACGTCCGAGTGAAATGTCTTTCGTGCTAGGAACAGCTCTGACGAACTAGTTTTCCGAATGCCCATCGTGTCCGGAAGAGCTCTGACTAGCTAGTTTTCCGAATGTCCGTTGTGCCTGGAACAGCTCTAACTATTGTTTTCCGGACACAGCGAATAGCATATGTCCGAATCGAAAGCTCGCTGAGTGGATACCATCTGCAGTCCGACCGTCCCTGGTTTGTGCGGGGAGCGACACGTAGCAAACGAAAGGCCCAAAACATTGAAGTGAGGAATTAAAACAACCATGAGCAGGACGTGGCGATTCCCTCGGTGAGCCCAGCACCAGAGCGCTATGCGTCGGCTCTGCAACTATGGAAGCCTCCCTTGGATGGCGGATAATGCCCATGGACTGTCCCTGCCTTCCCTTGAGAGCTGATCGTGAACTCTTCGACCGTTTTAACCTGACTAGCTGGGATGTGGACGGCACCACAAAAGTGAGAGTCCCCCAGGAATGCTAATCTGTCAAAAATGCACGCTAAAAGTCAGATGTGTTGGCCTAAGAGTTTCGGCCCAAGAGTGCCTAACCAGACACACCGCAATCACATCTGAAGAAGAAGAAAAAAACCCACTGCGGATGAACGCAAAGAAGAAGAAGAAGAAGAAGAAGAAGAAGAAGAAGAAGAAGAAGAAGAAGAAGAAGAAGAAGAAGAAGACATTATGAAAACTAGAAATGCCCGAATTTAAACAAGTTTAACTGATACAGCACCAAGTAGGTTTGGACCAAACATTGTACACAATCAAATTAACAAGTATTATAATGTAAATCTCTGTCACTGAGCATTGATAACCCTAGTATGGCGATATAGCGTCCTTCTGTTCAAATGAAAGGTCACGTTTTGCATAGCGTATATTATTTATATTATAACCTCCAACTAGTATTCCTGGCATCTCTTTGATCTCTCTCATTATTACTTCGCTATACAGGGAGAAAAGATCTGGTGACAAGACACACCCTTGTCGTACTCCTAGATTTATCTGTTCGTAACTATCCTCTTTATTTCCCATTTTAATTGCTGCTACTTGGTTCCAGTAAATATTCTTTATTATTCTTAAATCTTTTCCATCAGTGTTGAAATCTTCCAACATTTTAATCAGTTCATCATGTTTTACTTTATCAAATGCCTTAGTATAATCTATGAATCACAAATATATGTCTCTCTGTTTCTCTATTGACCTTTCTATTAGTGTCCGTAATGTATAAATTGCATTGTTTATGCCCTTTCCTTCCACAAATCCATACTGTTCTTCACTAATGTCCTTTTTTATTTTCTTTTTGGTTCTTCTCATTATGATTCTGAGTAGAAGCTTAGTGATATGGTTTATAAGGTTAATTGTACGAAAATCTTCACAATCAATCGCTCCTGGTCTTTTTGGTATAGCTATAAATACAGATTTCAGCATATCACTGGGTAAATATCCACTGCTGTAAATATCATTCAACATTTTGGTTAATATATCTACTCCAAATTCTCCCAATACTTCTAATTCTTCTATTGTGATTTCATCTGGCCCAGCTGTTTTTCCTTTCTTCATACGTTTCATAGCATCAGCGACTTCTTCTTTCAGAATAGGTGGACCTTCTAAGTTACTATCTTCTGTTAATTCTTCCCTTTATCCTTCATATAATTCTCTTATATACTCATTCCACCTCTTCATTATAGCATCTTCCTCTAATAATATCTTTCCTGTTTTTGATTTCAAACACCCTGTATTTATTCTTATTTTTCTTCCTGTAAGCTCACTGATTTGTCTGTGCATATTTTTTGTATCTTTAATGGAATTTAATTCAATTTTTTTGCATTGCTCGTTTAACCAACTTTCTTTAGCCTTCCCACATTTATCTTTTATTTCTTTATTTATCTTAGCGTATTCTTGTTTGTCATTTTTACTCTGTTTTCTTTTGTCCATCAGTTTTAAGATATCTTCATTTATCCATTTTTTTCTTAGCTATTTTGCCTCTCTCCGGTAATACTTCTTTGCTAGTTTGATGAATGAAGTCCCTTAACATTTCCCATTGTTCATCTATACTCTGTATTTTAGTTATTGCATTGTACCTATTTTTCACAGTCACTCTGTATTGTTCTTGCATTTCTTTATCTATTTTCAGAACCTCTTTATTAAGTCTCATGTTCTTAACCATTTTTTCCCCTCTCTTTAATCTTACTTTTATTTGTCCACATAGTGGTACATGATCACTATTACAGTCAGCACCAGGCATTGTCTTTACATTAATTAAAGCATTTCTAAATCTTTTATTAATTAGTATGTAGTCAATTTGGTTGCGTATTTTCTTATCAGGGCTTATCCATGTGTACAGTCATCTTTTATGGTGTTTAAACCATGTGTTTCCAATTATCATATCATTGATATTTGCCCATTCTATTAGCTTTTCCCCTCTTTCATTTCTTGTACCTAAACCATAATTCCCCACTACATCCTCCATTTTTCCCTTTCCTACTTTTGCATTAAAATCACCAAGTTTTATCTTTATTTCTTGTGATCCAATTTGAGCCATCGCAATTTCATCGTTGTAAAAGTGTTGTATTTCTGCATCACTACTGCTTGCTGTTGGTGCATATACTTGTATAATATTCATGTCTATTGGTTTGCCTTTGATGTTTACCATAATAACTCTATCTGAAATACACCAGTATCCATTAATTGACTTGGCTGTTTTTTCGTCTAATATTATTCCTACACCTTTTTTATGTGTATCCCCTCCAGAATAAATTATTGTGTGATTGTCAGCTATAATTTTGCCCGATCCCTTTCATCTCATCTCACTAAAGCCTAGTATATTCATTTTCATGCTATCCATCTCTCTTAGAACATTGGTCAACTTTCCTAGCTCATTTAATGTCCTAACATTCCATGTTCCTACTCTAAATTTATTTATTTTAGTTAAGATTTTGCCATCAGTAGCTGGATGACGGTCTGGTGTCACCTGTGGCTCATGACTGTCCCTACCGAGCGAGGATGCCCTAAGACAGCCATTAACGTCCTTCACTAACTTTGATATATGTTTTGCCATGAAGTCTTGGGAAGATAATGTGGTGGTTTCCCCTTGCCTTCCACATTCACATGGTGGTCTTTTTACCTCTGCCTTTGACAGCCATTTCCGACTGTAAGGACAAGTGAGTGCCCTGCTCTGCTCAGCTGCAGAGTTGTCCACTTATTCCGGTGGATACTCGGTCCCCAGAGCTGGGTTAGCCACACCGTAGTGTGTTTCCATCCTCTACCGCGGGGAGGTGCAGTTGGGATTTTCCCTTCATAAAGTTATGGTCTCTGACCAAAACTCTCCAGTACTTTTAGAGGAATAGATTTAGAATAAGATACCGAAATTGTGGCAAACAGAACAAGAAGAGTTAACTAAGAAGCGGCATCAAACGCAAGTTGCTAGATGACTACGTCAATAAAGGGTGTCAGGTTTTGGGATGATCATGGAGACGGTCGGATGAGTAACAACACTGAAATATGAACGCAAATATCCAGCAGAAAGGCATAGCGAACATGACATCTAGTATTCGAGGAAGGTAAGGAAAGGAGGCATAGTCTGCATTACGGAGAACGATCGGAAGATGGATATTTAACACAGAAAGTGAGGAAAGCATACTGCATCAGAACTTGCCGGTCGTTTGTCAAATAGAGGTCATGGCGTCAACATACACATAGCTCGGCGTAAGTAACATTGTTAGAATCATGGGCGTAATGTAGTTACAGAACGATGGACCGTATGCAATTTACTCGTCATTGATGACAGTAGAAGGATGGAATCGGACTCTACAACTAACATTAAATATTTATAAATGATTATTAATTATCTTTCACCGGCCCTCCCATTAACATGGGAACGGTGACGTTGTTACATTGTATGGAAGATTGCCACCAATAAAGATATATTCGACGAGGAACGCCAGCGTTGATGAACTCATTTCGTTACTATTCATTCTGGTTTTTGTTGATCTGCAATGTTGTTTTGCTAGACGACGAGCGTAATATTAGATCGAGACAGCACAGTAGCTATGCTCATACTTTCCACTTCTTGGCTGACAAAGAGTCCAAAGAGCTATGAGAAAGTCCTATGAGATAGCCTCCCTTTAAGCTGGGTAGCTTTATGAACGTTTGTCCCAGATTCTGGTAATGTTTCCCAATTCCAGGTGACAAGGACAGGCATGTGCTGATTTATTTGCCCCTACGACGGTTGCAGTGTGGCTCGCTTACCGCTTAACTGGACAGAATATTCCTTGCAATTATAGGCTGCCTTTGTGGTGGATTGAACGTTTAGTCCCTGACTGGTAATATTACGCAATCCCCGTTGACTAAGACATTTCCTGATGCTTATTTCAGTCAGCTTGCACGTTACATAGAACCAGTTTTACATACACGGCTAAGAATTCGGAGGAGGGGGGGGGGGTAACTTAACAATATAAGGGAAAGCTTTGAAGCTGTGGTTTTATAGTCTACAGAAGAATGCGGACAATTCATGAGACAGCCAAAATGAGCAATCTAGACACTTTGAGGGAGGCTAAGTCGCAAAGACATCTTATCACAAACATCAGCAGGGGGCAGTCATAATTTTTTTTTTTTGGCCACATTATTAGACGACAGACACTGGAACATGTGAAAACCGGATATATTTCTGGAAAGAGGGAGTTGGAGGACGACAGCGAGAGAAAAATTTGCAAGTCTTGTCTTGGCACGGAAGGGAGTCAACACATGAATTGGTCCATGCCGTTGGAGATGGTAATATGTGTGGAAGAATGATTGCCAATGCCAGCCGGCAAGGCATTTCATTGTGATATTTAGGCTGGGAGCCCAGGTTAGTTTGTATAATGAGGATCGAAATCCATGACTACCGGGCAGGCAAGGAACCGTCTAAGTAACTATACAATGTATTACCTGGAGATTATTACCATTCATGCTTTGCTGATTCGTACCCTACAGCGTAGGGCTTAGAAAAATAGTCTTTAGACTCATTATATTGCTCTCCACGGAAATCTTTAATAAATTTTTTTTTCTGGCAAAGAATCTTTTATTAACGTCTATTCATATAACAGTGCTACAAGATTATAGTCTGATGGTGATAAAAGATTATAGTGATGGGTGTCGGGGCTCATAGACTAATGAGCGTTTAATTTTAACTTTTTCTCCTTGATCATCATGTTCCATTTCTATTTGGCCGGCTTCTTTTTTTTTTTTAATTGTGCCTGCACGCATATCCCGTGCCCTGTCTCTCTCATGATGGCGTCGGGAAGTTTTCAAATTCCTTCGTAATCCTTGACATCCCTGAACCCAGGCAGATATTCCTTTGCCATATTCTTCCTTGCGGAGTCCGTGCAGCTTGGGTAGAAGTTCAGCTTGTCTTCTTCTGTCGCTGTAAGTGTTACCAGTCCCGGTGATGCCCCAGGACCAGGTGTAACTGTACTGGGGTCAAGGGAAAAAAATGACCCGGAGCTGGATGAAGAGCTGCCAGATTTTGAAAACCAAGACTGTTATGATGACCCTGACCTTGATGAAGAGCTGCCATATTTTGAAAACCAAGACGGATATGATGACCCTGAGCTTGATGAAGATCTGCCAGATTTTGAAAACCAAGAAGAATTTGATAACTCTGAACCCGATGAAGAGCTGCCAGATGGTGGAAGCCATGAAGACCCTGTTTCATAGCTTTCCTTCTCCTCCTCTTCTGTTTCTTTTCTCCCGTCTTCAATGTCTTGGCCTTGCCGGCCTTCTTTTCCTCCACCAGCAGTCTGTGCGTGTGAGATGGTCTCAAAAGGATATGACATCTGACTTCAAAAATATGTTCCGTCATGTTAAATGATTGAAAAATAGTACCTTAACAGAATCTAGGCAAATTCTAGAAAGATGGCAGGAGTACTGCAGTGGCATGTATGATATGAGTGACAGTCAGGATATGAATGAGATACATGAGCCAATAACAGCAGAGACAGAACCTGAACCCTCATTAGATGAAATTGCTTGGGCAATAAAGAACCTGAAGAATGGTAACTCACCTGGATGTGATGAGATATCAGCTGAACTAATTAAGGCGGGGGGAGAAGAAAGCATAAACATCTATCGTGCATTATGTAAAAAGATTTGGAAATATGGTATATGGCCAAAAGATTGGAAGAGAACTATCTTCATTCCAATTCCAAAATAGGGCAACCTGAAATTATGCACCAACTATAAAACTGTTGCCCTGATCAGTCATGCAAGTAAAATTCTACTAAAAGTCATAATTGGAAGACTTCGTAAGAAAATGGAAGAAGAGATTAACGTGGTTCAAGCTGGATTTAGACAAGGGAGAGGAACAAGAGATCACTTATTCAACATGCGATTAATAATAGAGAAGTGCAGAGAATTTAATGTAAACATATTCTCGTGTTTTGTGGATTATTCAAAGGCATTTGATTGTGTACAACATCAGAAACTTTGGGAAATCATGAGGAATATGGGCTTTCCATCACATGTAGTACAACTCATAAAAATACTCTATTTAGATAAGTGGTTCCCAAGCTTTTCAAGCTGAGGGCCATTTATACTATTTTCGGTAGTTAAGCGGGCTACAACGTTATAAAATTATAAAATTCGTGCAATATCATTCTTACCTTTCTTAACTTTCGTCAACAAAATTCTAAAACTTTAAATACAGTCAGTGTCAGTACTACTCTGCGGTCATTTTTTGGTTTAAAATCAAAAGTTAATTTAATAATAAATTTTAAACCAGTTTCGAAAATCGCTATTAATATAATTAATTTACAATTGTAACTGTTCTTCATAATTAGTTACTTAAGTTAAGATGCCAGTTTATCAATGTCTGGGTACAAATCTGTTGTGCCCCAAGTCATAAGCGCAGCTAGGTTACTGTCGGTGAGTCTGGAACTTAGCTTGTTTTTTATAACAGCCATTGCGGAAAATGACTGCTCGCATCTGTAAGTCGAACCAAAACGACAAATGTATCTCAGAGCGAACGAACACAAGTGTTCAAATTGTTCGAAAGACAATATTCGCCAGAATGAAATCGTATGATCAGCTGAAGGTTGCGAACTGAACAGGCGCATTCGATAATATCTGAATATAACAACCACGAGCAGAGTAAATTATCGCACGCGGACGGGAAGCTCCGAGTGCATTTTTTGAAATTATTAAAATATATTATTTTAAATAACGAGGCCTCGCGTGCCACTTACTAACATCTGGCGGGCCACAAGTGGCCCGCGGGCCGTGGTTTGGGAACCTCTGATCTAGACCAACAAGCAGCAGTTAGAATAGATGGCGAGACGTTAGATTGGCTTGACATCAAATAAGGAGTCCGTCAGGGCTGCGTGCTGTCACCCTATTTGTTTAACCTGTACGCCGAAAATATCATGAGAAATGTAAGAGATGATATAAACAGGGAGATGTATGATACCCTAAATATCGGCGGTCATGACAAACCAGAGATTCGATATGCTGATGATACAGTATTGCTATCCACAACACAGACTGGCATAGAATACCTAATAGCCTCAACCCAATTGAATAGTGAAAATTACAACTTATATCTTAACATAGCAAAAACAAAGATAATGCATACAGATAAAATTACTATGGAGAAAGAAATATACGTTAATGGGGAAAAATTGGAGGTGGTGGAAAATTTTGAATATCTTGGGTCACTGATTACCAACAACGGTGACACAATGAAAGAAATTAAACGGCGATTATCAATTGCTCTTCAAAGACTAAAACAACTGAATAAAATATGGTGTGGGACAGACAGAACTACAAAAATTAGATTTTTAAGAGCATGCATCTTTCCCATTGCAACATACGCCTGTGAGACATGGACACTTACTAGACAAGCTGAACAACGCATAAAGGCCTTTGAATATAAATATTATAGACGAGTTCTAAGAATACCTTGGGTAAATAAAAGAACAAATGTATCCATACTTCAAGAATTGAATATTGAAGGAGGTTGGCTATTAAAGACGATAAAACAAAGAAAATTAAAATATTTTGGTCACTTGAAACCTCACGAAAGTTTGGAGAGAACAATAATGGAAGGGTATATGCCTGGGAAGAGAGAAAGAGGAAGGCCAAAGAGAAGATGGGTGCAGGATGTGGCGGATGATCTCCAGATGGGTGTATCAGACGCGGGACATCTTGCTTATGATCGAGAGGTTTTCCGGAAGGTTGTTGTGGGAGCGAGGTTCTGCAAAGGACATGCTACTGAATGAATGAATGAATACAAATAAATAGAAGACAACATTATGCCACCACAAGACATCATCTTTAGTAATTTTAAAAAAAAAAACTTTTATTGAGTGTTAAAATCGTTGCAAAGTGTGTTGTTTGCGGTTTTACAGAGCGTTGCATGTGGACGTGTAGGTAACATATGCGCAAATCTTACAAAACATTTTATTCATTGGAACTTTTTTACATTGAAATTTTTGTAAGGAAAACCTTAAAAACAATAACAAGATGATAGTGCACCGTTGTTATTTATCCAGTCACTCCCCTCACCTGTCGGCTACAACCCCACCAATACCATCACCACCACTCGGTAATGATGCGCATGGCAGTATAAATTGTTAGAACCAACCGATGAGGGCGGTAGCAGCATCAACAACAAACAGTTATCAAAATGGTGGGAAAGGGGGATGTGACAATATACTAGTTTACAGTGCAGAAAATGTAGTTATTGCATTTGTATTGTTTGTGTTGTTACATGCGTTCTGTGTGTTCAGTATTTGTGTACGTGTCTTTACAGAGCTTGCGTGTGGGCGTGTAGGTGACATATTTATACCCCCCCCCCCCCCCCCCCAAAAAAAAAAAAAAAAAAAAAAAAAAAAAAAAAACTTGTTTTAATATGTATGTTTCCCATCTCACCCCCTTCACCAAATGGCTCCAAGACCGCCAACACCATCACCACCTCTTCGGTAATGATGATAATGGCAGTAAACCTTTTTTTTAGAACCAACCAGTGAAGGGCGGCAGCAGCATCCACAGCAATAGTAACAAGCAGGGTGATGAGGGATTATGGTAATGATAAACAGTGATGGTAAAATTAAAAATAGTAGCAATCGAACCATAATATTAAAATAGTAATACATAGTTACATAACTACTCTCAGTAAGAAAGCATGATAATAGTAGTACAAATGCATTTGTATTGTGTGTGTTGTTACATACGTCCCGTGTGTTCAGTGTTCAGTATTTGTGTGCGTATGTTTACAGAGCATTGCATGTGGGCGTGTATGTGACATGCATATTTTATTCCTTGGACATATTTACATGTGATCAAGAGAAGGAAACAACTTCCAATGTTTGTTTCCCTTGCCACCTCTCACCTATTAGTCCCACTCCACCAATGCTCTCATCACCAATCTGGTAATGATGGTAAAGGTAGGATAAATGTTTAAACCAGCAGGTGAGGGTAGTAGCAAAGGCAACAACAACCATAAGCAAGGGGATCGCAGGGAGATGCAGTTATATAATAATAATGATGATGATGATAATGATCATAGTAAAAATAAATAAACTAAGAATGATAAAGGTAAAATTAAAACTAATAATAATAACAGCAGTAATAATAATAATTAATAATAATAATGATAAATTAGTAGACATGCGATTTCATTTACTAAAATGATTTTCTTAGCAATGGTGGTAATATAGCATAATAAAAAATGTTTTGCATATCCGTTACAGGACATCTCTGTCAACATCAGCATCTTTCAGCTGATTGCTGATTTCTTGGCAAGATTACGCTCAGTAGTTTGCCATTGCTTTCTGAGTGGCCGGCTCAATACCCCGTAAGTTACCGACGCGATTCGAACCACTGCTGATTCTCACTGTCGTCACGTTACTTACGAGAGTATACGAGATTACGGAGAAAAGTTGCTAATCTCTAGGCCAGGAAGCCGGTATATAGCATAGTAAGTACATAAAATTTCAGTATATAAATATTGATAATAATAGGAATGAAAGGAGTTGGTTTTCTTTTCTCCTTGTTTTTTTTTTTTTGTTTTTTTTTAACTGTAAGGGCTCATTCATATTTTCCCTTTACTTTTTTTTTGGATACATATATAAAATAAACAAGCATTTATATGTACACAAATTTTACAACATAAGAGATTACTCATTGGTCTTGGTAACCATATGTGATTTTATATTCATTCATTCAACATTCGCTCACATTTTCTGTTTCTTTCTCGCACTCATGCATACCAGAAAGTTTAGTTAGTAATGTTCTTTTAAAAGAATGTGTATATTTTACTGTGGAAATATCTGTAATATTTTGTGTGTGTACATAAAGGAAATTAGGTGTGTGTTATATGTGCGGTGTTTGTATCTGGCTAAGTTTCTGCATGTCCATATAATATGTCTGTAGTAAGAAAGAGCTATGAGTAGTTTTGTATATATGTTTTTTGCTGTCTTTGGTATAGTGTTGAGGAATATTGCTTTGTATATGTCGGTTTGTTTGCCTGTGTGTGTTTGTATGAGGTGTTGTAGTATTGCGCGTGTGACTGTAATTGTTGGACATGTATAATAAATGTGTTCCTCTGTCTCTTGTGTGTTGTTTCTACATAATTGGCATTGTTTGGATATGTGTGCTTCTACCTGTGTTGTCGGTGTCATATTGTATAATAGTCTATATGTGATTTCCCTAGCTTTCGGTGTTATATGTTTGTTGTGTAGATTTGAAAAGGTGCATGTGAAGTCAGTCATGAAGTATTTATGTCCTCTTTTAATCCTAAGTTTAAGTGACGGTGCTTGTTCTTTAACTAACTGTTTGTATATTGTGTGTGATGTTTGCTGTATTAACTATTCATGTCCCTTGTATTGCCTGTATGCATGTCTGATAGAATGTTTGTCTTCGTTTCGTTTCAACATCCATTTACAAAGTATATTTACATAATATGCATAAAATATGAGTAATAAATTAAAAAAAACTTCAGTATGTATGGCTAAGTAGGAACATGTGCTTTGACATTCGTTACTAGTCATCCCATTCTTAAGTGGATGATGATACTGATGATGATGATGATGATGATGATGATGATGATGATGATGATGATGATGATGATGATGATGATGATGATGATGATGATGATGATGATTATGATGATTATGACGGTGATGATGATGATTAAAAAAATAATAATGGCATTTATTTTTAATTGCAAGAGTAAATGAAATTAAAGAACACATTTCAGTCAGGAAAAATAGTAGCTAGTTTGTATTTGAACATTAGTAAAAATAAGTTTCTGTTGTATGTAACCTTGCCTTGATTCTGCAAGTCCAAACTAATTTTCTGTATTCCGCTAGTGTTTGAAGTAGTTGTGTGTGTGCGTCTTCAGATGTTTTAGGAAGAGTGTTAAGAAATATTGCCTTGTAAATGTCTGTTTGTTTGCCTGTGTGTTTGTATTATTTGTTGTAGAGTTTCCACTGCATCTGTGACTGTTTGTCACATGTAAAATATGTGTTCTTCTATCTCTTTTTTGCTGTTCCTGCATAATTGGCATTTTCCTATTTGTCTGGATCTGAATGCTAATTTGGGTATTATGGGAGTTATATTAAAAATCAGTTTGTAAGTTACTTCTTTCGCCTTAGATAAGATGTATTTGTTGTGTAAGTTGGAAAAGGTGGATGTGTAGTCTGACATGAAATATTTTTGTCCTCTTTTTATTCTCAGTTTAAGTGATGGTGCTTGTTTACTAACTAATTGTTTGTATATTTCTCGTGTTGTTTCATTTATTAATTGTTCGTGTCATTGTATTGCCTGTATACATGTGTGATAGAAAGATGGTAGAATGCCCTGATAATGAGCTGCTGCATTGTTTAGTTTTGTGAGATGTTTTGATTTTGTATGCTATATAATATAATGCTAATCTATGTTGTTCTGGATGTCTGATAATATTACCTATGTGGCTGATTCTAAGTGCTTGTATTTTTGTTTGTATGTCCTGAAGTGCTATTCCTCCTTGTTTCTTATCCTGTATGAGAGTTTTATGCTGTATGCTGTGTATTGTCTTACTAAATATGAAATGTCTTATCTGTTTATTTATGTCTGTGATTGTCTGCTTTGGCGGGTTTAACACTGTCACTAAGTATACTATTTTTGGTATGATGTATGTGTTAACTATTATGCTTCTACCATATATTGTTGATGTTTTCCGGTTCAACTTCCGGTTTCAAGATGGCGACGGACGGTCGTGTTGTTTTGTGTTCGTTAACTTTTTCCGCGTAAGGGATGGATTTATTCATCTCTTGCGTGTAATTGGTGTGCCAGGATGTAAAACCAGGAGTTTCTACTCAAGATCTGCGCGGGTGCTACGGAGTTCGTGCATCGAGCGAAGCCATCCTTGAGTGAATTTTCAGCAGCGTGTGTGGTTATCAGCAGTCTGTGTTTACGTTTTTTCAACATGGCGGAAGAACGTCTTCTTTCCGAGCGATCAGCAGTCAACATAACGAAGCGGCGTGGTAGCCGCGCAGGGACAAAGAAGCAAGGTAAGCGCGGGGGTTTGAGACGTTTTAGACTCAAGTGTCACCGTCTAGGACTCAGGAACATCCGTATTCTATATTGGAACTGTGCCAGTGTAAAACAACGGGGCTCTATTTTAGAAACCCTAGTTTACAGGAACGACATTGTAGCACTCCAGGAGACGAGACTGGGCGATCAGCTACTCCGAATTGCGGGCTTCAAATGTTTCTACAACAGACGACATCTGGGAACGGCGATTCTCGTTCGCGACAGCATGGTGGCGTCAGAGCTAGACATGTCCAGTTGGGACAGTGACGATATACAAATACAGGCGTTGAGAGTGCATTCTAGTACACCATTCGTGTTGGTTAATGTTTATGCCCGCAATGCGAGTGTGGACGCCCAGAAGTGGCAGGGCTTAAGTGGCATATTAGGCCACGAGAGAAATGTTATTTTCTGTGGTGACTTCAACGCTAAAGGCAGATCATGGGGAAACACTTCCTCCAATACACAAGGGGAGGAGCTCGAGACTGCACTGGAAACCATTGACCTGGTTTGTATCAACAGTGGCTGTGTCACCAGGACAGCAAGCCGTCCAGGCGATGAGGACAGTGCTATTGATCTGGCGCTAGTTTCACCTTCACTCACTACAGTGTGTAGATGGGGTGTCCTAGGACACCATGGCAGCGACCACCACCCTTGCAGCATATTGGTGGAGAAAGGTAGAACCAGGCAGCACAAGCTAAAGGTAAAGACGTTCCAGTATGACAGTACAGGGCAAGATGTGGTGAGCAAAATAAGACGTGACAAGCGCAGAACGTTTCAGGGCAGGAGAAAAAGCTGGGAGCAGCCACCGTGGTGGAGTTTCGAGGTGGAGAAGGCTTGGGTGGATAAGCGTAGTGCTGTAAGGAGATGGCAAAATGCCAAGAAGAACAGAGCTGGTCATCCTAGTCCCTGCTTGCACTTAGAAAGAGAGATGCACACAAAAGTAAGCTATTTCAAAAAACTGGTCAAGGTGGTTAAAAGCGAAAAATGGGCAGAGGTGTGTCAAAGAGTAAGCACAGACAAGTCACTGAAATTGTTCTGGCGACTACATAAAAGCATGAGTGGGGTAGTCAAGAATAAGAGCATTTCTGACTTCCAAGGTGCTGACCTCATCTGGCAGAGGACTGATGAGGACAAGGGCAAAGCCCTCTTTGAACGCTACCTTGAGCAGAGCAACCAGACAGACATGGGAGGCCGGAATCTGGCCAAGGAGGTCACCTCAGACAGATGCAAGGCCCAGAACACTTCGGATGAAGACACAGTGACAGTGAAAGAAATCAAGGCTGTGCTTCGACGATCAAAAAACAGTGCTCCAGGTCCTGATGGCATAAGATACGACGACATAAATAGGTGTACCGACAATGAGCTAGAGAAACTAGCAGACATGTACAACAACAGTATAGGGAGTGCTAGCATCAAGGAGGAATGGTTACATAGCTATCTGATTCCCTTGCCGAAGCCTGACAAAGACCACAAAAAGATTCAGGGATATCGAATTATAACCATGCAGAATACAGTAGGCAAGCTGCTGGAGAAGGTAATTGCCAGGAAAATATCAAGCCAACTAGAGAGGCAAGGTGTTTTCCCACCTACCCTGGGTGGGTACCGTCCAAAAAGAGAAACCTGGACCAATGCAGCAGTCTTTGCCCATGATGTCTATGAAGGTTTCCAGTCAGGCACTGAAACTGTTGCTGCAGCGATTGATCTTGAGGACGCATACAACAGAGTACCACTGGATTTTTTAATGTTTCAGCTTCTTGAACTAAACGTAAGTCCATTCCTCCTTAGTTTGATCGCTGCAGCCCTCTTCCAACGGAAAGTAGTTTTTAGATGTGGCAGTTGGACTTCGGAACCAACAACAATATATCCTGGCCTACCACAGGGATCACCATCATCTCCGGTACTGTTCAACGCCTACACAGTGAGAATCACCAGTGAGCAGATCACTGGACCTGGCAGGACATTGTCATATGCCGATGATGTTTTAGTGTATCGTCAGGGTAAGGATAGAGAGGAGGTTGCTGTGGAACTACAAACCGAACTCAATAGCATAAGTACTTGGTGTGATGAAGCTGGGGCAATGGTCAACCCAACAAAGGCAACAGTGACTTGGTTCTCGTTGAATAATCATATTGTCAACAATCCAACACCAACTGTAATGCTGTGTTCAGAGACGGTGGAAAGAACGCAGGCAATGAATTACCTGGGGATACGGTTTGATCGAAGCCTTGCTTATAATGTGCACATAGACCAGGTGATAACAAAGGCCAAGCGGGGCTTGGCAGCGATGCGGGTGATGGCGGCAGCAAACTGTGAGCAGCGCCATCTATGTCTTCTGTACGAGGGGCTGGTCATGTCTGTTTTGGAGTATGCAATGGCAATCCTGACTCTCAGCCATAAGCAGATAGAAAGGATGGAAAGGATACAGAATGAAGCTATGCGCATTATTCTTGGATGTACAAGAGATACAGCATGCAGGGCGATGCGCTACCTTCTTGATTTTCCAACCATTGAAGAGAGAATGCAAGTTTGCAGGGGACACGCCTACCTCAGAATTAACGCAAACACACAGCATCCACTGCATAGTGAAATTAGGAAGGTGAAGGGCAGCAGGTTAAAAAGAGGACGGTCGTGGATGGGTCAAGCCGAAGACATTCTTCAACAGGTGTGTTCACTTGAGGACTTAGAACCTGGCGAGGAGTGGGTGCAAGTGCCAACAGACTTCTGCACATCCTTTTCAGTTTGCATCAAACTAGATAGAAAATGCAGACAAGAAAATCCGGCTGCTGTGGAGGCTGAAGTACAAGCGTTGATTTTCGAGAATTCGCTAGACAGTGACGTGGTCATCTACACAGATGGGTCGGTCGTCCGACATGTGAGAAGCTCATGGGCCTTTATAGCTCGGGCCGGAGGGAGAATTGTGAAGGAGGACTCTGGTGCTTTCACTGAAACCACAAGTAGCCTGACCATGGAAGTCATGGCAGTAAGTAAAGCAATAACATGGCTCGAGACACAGACATTCACTAGGGCTTGTTTCCTTAGCGACTCAATGAACATGATCAAGAGGATAGAGGAGGGGTCGATCCGAAGAGAATGGTTGCTGCCTCTGGAGCGGTCTCGGCTGGCAAAGATTAGTTTCATCTTCGTGCCAGGTCATGCGGGAGTACAAGGAAATGAGCGGGCTGACAAGCTCGCAGGTGAGGCTACTGTGGAGGGCGGACGCGCCATGGACCAGGCTGACATTCTGAATGCTCTACGAGAAGTGAGACTTTTGCAAGAACCAAGTGATGACTGTGAATCTCCAACAATGGCCAGACTGCGAGAGCAGCAAATTAAAAGAGGGGTGGCCAAACAAGAACACTACGCAGGAAGCCAAAGAAGATTGATAAACCAACACAGAACTGGTGTCGTTAGCCGCTACACGCTGCGGGATTTGCTGAGGAGGGGATCCGAGCACTTATGGACTGAATGGTCCGATGTGCAACGAGGATGATCTGTCGACTAACTAACTAACTAATTGTTGATGTTTTGTATTTATACCTATGTAGCATGTCTGTGATTTGGTATGTTAGTTGTAGCCATTTTTCTCTGTGAGTTGTTCTGTGGTCACATGGAAATGTGATCCTATACAGTTTCATATTGTGTGTATGTGTTAGGTCTGGAGGGAAATCAGACTTTTATTTCCACTTTCCCAGGCCCATAATTTGTGATTTTTGTATATTAACTTTGGCTTCACTGCTTTTCCCAAAGTGGGAGAAGGTGTGCAGTATGTTTCTGATGGATGTGTTGTTTGTAGGGAAGAATGCGGTATCGTCTGCATAAGCAATGACCTTTTACTCTCGTATTCTCTGTATGAAAGTGCCTTTAATGCTGGTATCTTGTCTGATCTTTTCTAATAATGGCTCTAGTGTCAGTATATACAGAAGTGGTGATAGTGGGCACCCTTGTCTTACAGATCTTGTCAGCCTGAAGCTAGCAGTCAGTGAATGGTTCACTAAGACTTTGCTTTCAGTGTTGTTATACAAAATCTGTATCCACTTTCTGTAGTACTGTCCTATATTGCAGTGTTCTAGGGTTTTGTGCAAATAGGAGTGTGCGAATCTGTCAAAGGCCTTCTCTTGGTTCAAAGACAAGAGGGAGGATTGACAGTCTTTCTGGTGTGTGTACGTTATAATGACACTAATAAGGTGTGTGTGGTTTTGTATATTCCTGTGCTGTACACTACATTGCTGGTTTGGGTGTACTAGTTTTGGTAGGAATTGTGTGATGTTGTGTGCTAGTGATTTGACCAGAATTTTGTAGTCTGTGTTAAGAAGTGGAATTGGTCTGCAATTTTTCAGTTGTGTCTTGTCTGTCTTTGCTTTGTGTATAAGTGTTATATAAGATATGTTGCAACTATCAGGGAGTTCTTGTTTGTCAAATGCTTCTTGATAGACTTTTAGAAAAAGGTTACATATGATGGAAAGGAATTGATAGAATTCTACTGTTAATCCGTCTGGTCCTGGTGTCTTGTCTTGTGTTCATTTTACTAAGTGCATGTGTTATGTTTTCTAGTGTCAATTGTGTGTCCAATATCTCTTTGTCTGTGTCTGATACCTTTTTTGTATATTGTAAGAAGCTATCTTGTACTTGCGTGTTTACTGTCTCTGCTGTAAATAAGTGTGTATAGTATTGCTGGAATGCTTCTGTTATACGTATGGTTTCTGTTTGTGTGATTCCTTGCATGTCTATTATTGTGTTTATCTGTTTGCTACGCTGTATGTTTTGATCTATTTCCATGTATTGTTTGCTGGATGCCTCTTGTGTGATGGTGTTGAGTTTTGTTCTAATTAGTGCACCCAGGTATCTGTGTTGTTGGTGTTGTTCCAGTTGCATTTCTAATGCATGCAAGTATGGTAAGTTTCTGTCGGTTTGCTTTGTTAAAAGTGTATTGCTGTTTGTATGATCTGTTCGTGTTGTAGTCTACGCTTGTGTATGATGGATGCTAGTTGTTGTGTCCTGCTCCGTATTGTGTTTTTCAGTAGGTCCCTGTATTGTCTAATGTTATCAGTTGGTATACTATCATTGTATTTATGTATCAGGTCTGTCATATATTGTATATATTCTGTGTTTTGGAGTAATGTGTTGTTAAATTTCCAGTGTGGTGATCGTTTGAAAGGCTGTGTGGGTGTGTTATTTATAGTGATGTGTGCTAGTATTGCTTTGTGGTCTGTATACTGGAAAGTTTCTTGTAGGTGTTTAGTTTGTGTTATGTGGTGTGTTGTTGGTACGTATATTCTATCTAACCTAGATTATATGTTATGTGCATGGTTCTGTGCGTTGTATCGTGACTGTTGGGGTGTTTGTGCCTGAATGCATCTACTAGGTTATGTGTGTCAATTATGTATTGCAATGTATTGAGTTGATTCATGTCGTCTCGGCCAGCTCTTCCTAACTGCGCTTTCACTTTCCCGCCTATTATGTCAGCCGAAGCTAAACAACAATTAAAATCACCTGCTAAAACAACATGTCTCCCTCTGAATGTCTGTGCTAATAGGTTTTCTAAGTGTTCGAAGAATTGTGGTTGGTAGCAGTAATTTGTTGGGGCATGTATGTTGACTAAAGCGTATGTGTGTGTGTTGTTTCTAACGTGTATGATGGTAATGTCTCTTTGGTCGTCCTTGTGTGTCAGTAATTTCCCATTTGTCTAAAGTCTGCAGTATGGCGGTTCCAGTACCTGTACGATGTGTCGACAGGCTGAAACATAAGTGTCTGAGCCCTAATTGTGTAGTGATTTGCTTTGCGTGTGTGTATTCGCATATGTTTGTTTCTTGTAGGAGAATCAAGTCGGGTTTGTATTTGTGTATGAGTGTGACGATGTGTTTTTGTTTTGTGCGTAAACCTGAAATGTTCAGACTAATAATAATAATATCATTAGTAATCATAAATTAATCAAACAAGCAAATGATATTGTTGACTAACAGTAATAAGAAATCAGAGACGAACGAGGTTGTCTAGTTGAGATAGCTTTTTTTTTCTTGTTGTCTTGGTGCAGACGTGATCTGATTGTAGATGTTAAAACAGTAGGCCATCTTCTTCGGTGTCAGTGTCAGTGTCAGTGGTGTTCTTAGATGTCAATTCTGATTTAGTTTTATCATCAAAGGTGTCGTTGCTGATGGTTTCGTCAGTATTTTCGGTTTGTCTTTCCTTCTTTCTTGGAGTTGATTTGGTTGGTGAGTTTTCTTCTTCTTCTTCCTTAGTACTGCTTGTTGAGTTTGGACTTAATCCTCGTAGTTGTCTTTTTTTGGTTTTGGAGTGGAAAACAATTGTAAAGGGTTCTTCTGTTTGCGTTTCCATAATGTAGTTTTCTTGATTGTCTGTTGGCGTATCCGTTTGTTGTTTTTCTTGTTGTGTGGGCTTTTGTTCAAATTGTTTTCCGCGTTGTTCGTTTTGTTGATGTTGTGCTGGTCCTTGCCTTCTCAGAGGTGGAAAATTTATTACATCTTCTTGTGCCACAACAGGCTTGTTTGTATATTTGGCTGGACATTTGTTGGACCAGTGGTCGTCCATACCACACACATGACAAGAAGTTCTCCTGCTGGGCAATGTTATCAGAATTTTGTGAGTGTTTTTGGTAACCCCTGTTATGTTTAGATTTATGTAATGGGGGATTTCCTGGACGGGGTTACATACGGCTCCCCATTTACGTCAAGAGTTTTTAGTGGAAATACCTCCACATTCGGGTCCCCAGTGGCATGTACGGCGATTGCCTTAACACCCTCTATCTTCATTGCCGCTGGGATCCAATGCAAAGTAAGTTTTTGCCTTTCTTTGTCTACATGCTCCAGACAAATATTGTCCGAATTCGGTACTTGTAACTGTACCCGGTGTAGCCTATCGTACAGTTTGACATGCATGTCTTCTGTTAAGGTCACGAACCACTGTGTCGGTGACTCATACCCATGTAGACTGGCTATTGCCCCTAGCGGCACGCCAGGCAGTCTAGCGAGTGCGCTCGCTATGAACGATGGCGTCAACTCCAGGGCCGGAGAGAGACACAACAATCGTACCTGTGTGGCAGAGCATGTTTCCGTTGAGCACATCTGCTTAAACAACCATATTGTGAACAAAGACCTGCCGGCAGTGAGAATGGATGGGAGCATTTTGAGTAGAACCCAGTCAATGACATATCTTGGTGTGAGGCTTGATCGTAGCCTGTCTTTCAGAGATCATGTCGATTATGTCAAAACGAAAGCTCAAAAATGTTTGTCAGCAATGAGAGCCATGGCGACTGCCAATATCGAACAAAGACTCCTAATACTTCTGTTCCAAGAACTGGTGCTTTCACGCATCGAGTATGCCCTGGCCATCCTCACTGTCAGCCGTACACAGATTGGAAGACTTGAAAAGGTACAAAACGAAGCCATGCGCATCATTTTGGGCTGCACGAGAGATACCAGCTGTGCAGCAATGAGATACCTCCTTGACTTCCCAACAATGGAACACAGGATCAAGATCTGGAGAGCTCGTGCATACTTAAAAATAAGTGCAGATGAGCAGCACCCTCTGCATGACGCTATATTCAGAGAAAAGGGTGACAGGCTAAAGAGAGGCAAATCATGGATGGGTCGGGCGGAAGATGTCGTCAGACAGGTCTGCAGTCTTACCAGTGTCAACCCCGGCAAGGAATGGGTGCCGGTGCCTCCAGATTTTAAGTGCACTTTCTCCTGCATCATCACACTCGACATACGATGCAGAGAGTAGAACCCTGCCGCTAACAATGCAGAGGTCAACGCGCTCATCTATGAACACTCAGATAGCCCCGAAGTGCTCATCTATACATATGGATCTGTTGTAAAGCAGCAGAGAAGTGCGTGGACATTTACAGCCCGTTCAGCGGGCCGAACCGTTCAAGAATCCAGTGGTTCCCACTCTATGACCACGAGCAGCATGACGATGGAGGTAATGGCAGTTACACAGGCTTTCATATGGCTGGAATCACATCATTATACCAACGTGTGTGTCGTGTACTAAGTGACTCAATGAACATGATTCAGAAGGTCGAAGCTGGATCTGTACGTAGACAGTGGACTGAGTCGCTGCGGAAGTCTGTTGTCCGTAAAGTCACCTTCATCTTCGTCCCGGGGCATGCTGGTGTCGAGGGAAATGAACGAGCTGGCTCTGCACCCCCTGTAGATGGCCAGCCCATGTATTGTGTCGATGTTATTAACGCCCTTAAAGATATGGCGAGAACAGAGGACTTTGACGTCACTGAATCCACATCGCTGACCAGGATGAAAGACTTGGGAGTAAGAATTGGCACTGCCAGACGCGAGAGGTACATCGGAATAACGAGGTGCCTCGTCAACCAACACAGTACTGGCACTATTAGCCACCGGACGCTGATGCATATGCTGGGGGGGGGGGGGCGATCTGAGCACCCATGGACCTGTCCGGAGTGCAATGAAGATACCCCAACTGATAACTGATAACTGATAACATCTGATGTCAGTGTAAGAGATGAACTTGTCATTTTCAGTATCCTTTAGTTAGAATAACACAAATTCTTTTTTTTTTTTTTTTACGGAGGGGAAATCCGGATTGGAACTAGATGCATATGCACATTTAATTGATTGATTAATTTTTATTTTTTTTTTACATTTATTTATTTATTTTTTTAACCGTTTATTTCATACAAAGCAATGTATATTTACAAGATGTAATGTGTGTTTCTTTTGTTTGTGTATATTACAGAGCGTTGCCGTTTGTTAGTGTTAGGTGTCATATGTGTGAATAAAACAAATACATACATATATACAGTTATGATGTGACATTTATGGCATTGTGCATGTAAACACACATGCCTTGCATATGCTTCATTTCCACTTCCACAAGCGGAATGTAAGTAACCCCTGTCCATCTCTCCCTCTCCTCTCCCTCCTCTCTCTCTCTCTCTCTCTCTCTCTCTCTCTCTCTCTCTCTCACACAACACACACACACACACACACACACACACACACCACACACACACACATTTATCTTGATGTATCTCATGCTTTTTGGAGACAGCAGTACATTCAATGCTGTGAGCATGGGCAATAAACTTTAAATTATCATTCCATTTAAAATGTGGCTTCTTTGTTATTTCTGGGTCACTTAGCTACCCAGGTGAAGGTTTAAATTGTTGATGTTGTTAGCCTGAGTCAAATTACAAGTCGTCGAAATGTTTTTTTTTTTAAAACTTTAATTCATACAAAGCAATGTATATTTACAAGTTGTAGTGTGTGTGTCTCTTGTTTGTGTATATTACAGAGCGTTGCCGTTTGTTAGTGTTAAGTGTAACATTGTGAATAGAACAAATACATGCATATATACAGTTATGATAATATGACATTTATGGCATAGTGCATGTAGATACACATTCCTTGCATATGCTTCACTTCCACTTCCGCAAGCGGAATGCGTGAAACACCTGTCCATCTCTCCCTCTCCTCCCCCTCTCTCTCTCTCTCTCACACACACACACACACACACACACACACACACACACAATCTCGTGCTTTCTGGAGACCGCAGTACATTAAATGCCCCGCGCTTGGACAATAAATTTTAAACTATCATTTACATTAAAATGTGGCTTCTTTGTAATTTCTGGGTCACTTAGCTACCGAGGTGAAGGTCGTTGGTGTTGTTGCCTGATGACAAATTACAGGGTGACGTAATTATTTATTAAGATTTGTTTTTCACTTTTACTGCTTGAATTTAATTTCTGCTTCTATGCCTTTTTTTTTTTTTACACGAGCAAGCATAGCCATACCAGAACTGATTCTGTTTTCTCCTTGGTCTAAGAATGGGCATTGTGCAAGAGATTATACCATCAGCAATGATTATGTTTTCCTCTTGGTCTAAGAATGGGCTTTGTGCACTAGAGATTATACCATCAGCACTAATTCTGTTTTCTTCTTGGTCTAAGAGTGGGCTTTGTAACTAGATATACTGTAACCAGATTTGATGGATTTCTCCTCGGTCTAAGAATGGGCTGTTTGCAGCTAGAGATTGTACCATCAGCACTAATTCTGTTTTCTTCTTGGTCTAAGAATGGGCTTTGTAACTAGATATACTGTAACCAGATTTGATGGTTTTCTCCTCAGTCTAATAATGGGCTCTGCAGCTAAAGATTGTACCATCAGCACTAATTCTGTTTTCTCTGCGGTCTAAGAATGAGCTTTGTGCAGTTAGAAATCAACGCTGATTGTATTTTCTTCTTCGCCTAAGAACGGGCTTTGTGCAGCAACAGACTCAACGCAATGTTGAGACGAAGAGAGCTCGCACCTTCGCAGAGCCAAAGGAACCACCGGTTCAACGAGCGGAAAAAGAACCTGCCCGAAAAACTGCCTGAACGATTGAGATTTATACGTTGTGAAGAGAAACCAGGGTAGCACTAACTTCTGTTTAGACAGACGCGGCCTAGCAGATAAAGAAATAAATAATTTACTGAACAATATTTACTACACAAATATATAGTGTCTGAAGTTTTAAATATTAATAATACAAAATGTGTAAAGCTTTATAATGTTAACATTCAATTGATATCATCCAAAATATGAATAAAGTTGTTACAGGAATAAACATATACTTCTCTTGCAAAACCGCTATCAGTACAAGTATAGTGAAATCCATACTTGTTCCCCTTGATTGCTAATGCCGAAATATGACTTAAACCTAGATGAAATTATTTACCTTGTAATAAAAGAATAAAAACATAGTTGCATATTCTTTACAGGGCGTCGCATCAACACCAGCATTTTTAGCTGGTGTGATCACTTGGCAAGTTTACGTTCTCTAGTTTTCCATTGCTTTCTGAACGACCGGCATCCATACCATTTCGTAAAAAACCAACGCAATAATAATTTCTATGAAGCCATAAAAACAAAAAAATCTTACCAATACACCATTCTGATCACGAAATTCTCTTTAAGGTTGGTGTTTAGCTTGTCCTCTGATGTCCACATTTTTTTCTCTTTCGGCTTCCGTAGAAGCTCTGCTGTATTTGATTGTTTTTGTTTGCATGATTATAATTGATTATATATACAACATGATTTTGTATATCCGCATATCCACTTTCCACTTGCTTGTTTATTGCCCAAGTTTATGTGCCATCCATACATTATATATATAATCTTGTTCCCCTTGAAGCCTCTTTATGTAATCTATGGGAGGAGATGGAGCACTTATGGAGATAACTTTTATTCCTTACAAACCAGTGTATTCACTTGCATTGCGTGTCTTCATTTAAATTTCCGAATACAACAAATGCATTAATATACAGATACGATAATATTATATTCATGGCAATGCGCAATTACCTACACATTACTTGATGATGATGATGATGATGATGATGATGATGATGATGATGGTGATGATGATGATGATGATGATGTTGATGATGATGATGATGATGATGATGATGATGATGATGATGATGATGATGATGATGATGATGATGATGATGATGATGATGATGATGATGATGGTGGTGGTGGTGGAGTGATCATCTTCTCCTGTGTATACTAAAATTTTCAATAGAACTTTTATATTCCAAGTAGTCTCATTCCCACCTAGAGCATATAGAGACTGAACTATTAAAATGAAATTACAACAACAGATTTTCTTAACATTTAACATTATGAAAACTAGAAATGCCCGAATTTAAACAAGTTTAACTGATTCAGCACCAAGTAGGTTTGGACCAAACATTGTACACAATCAAATTAACATGTATAATGTAAATCTCTGTTCACTGAGCATTGATAACCCTAGTATGGCGATATAGCATCCTTCTGTTCAAATGGAAGGTCACGTTTTGAGATATATTATCTTTTAGGCACTGAATCAGTTAATAAAGGTATCACTCAGTGGAAGAACGAGAGAGGGGGAGAGAGAGAGGGGGGAGAGAGGTGGGGGGGGGGGGGGGGGAGAGAGAGAGAGAGAAGGGGAGGGGAGAAAGGATCACGGTTTGTAATGTTGTTATGCGTTGCAAGTATTTTTACGAGATAAGGTCATAATTCAGTAGCCTCTTAGATATGCAAGGTAGGTTACAGTGTTCATGCATCATGTTTCTTTTCCCTTTTCCAACGACTTTTCTACGTGATTATCTTCTCATAATGAGGTCAAAAAATGAAGACTGCCGCTTTCTGATTTTTGTGATAAGTTGTCCTTGTGACGTCGCCTCCATCAAAATGTCCAGATTATATTTTTTCACTGTCCAAGGAATTTTCAACATTCTTCTTTAAAACGACACCTCCAAAACCTCCAGAAGCTTTCCCCTTCCGCTTGTTTACTAATTGTCGACGATTCAGAGCCATATGTTTAAATATGTAACATGCAACGATTCTTTTTCTAATTTCCAACGGAAGTCTGCAATATGGCTTTCCCTGACCCGGTGTTATGTTTCGCCAAACTGAAACACGATTTTTAAAATCCTAACCGTGTTACTAGCTCTGCTGCCCGAAAGTCTGTTTTAATGTTAGTTTCTTGTAATAAAATGAAAGCTGGCTTGTATTTGTGTATGAGTGTGATTATGTGTTGTAATTTCATTTTCATACCACGAATATTTAAGCTAATTATACATACATTGTCAGCCATTTACAAAATAGTATTTAACATAAAGGTGGTTGAAATTACGTGATTACCTTTGTTGTCTTATCTGTGGTACTTCAATTCTGGGTTGTGTCTTCGACTGTGGTGCTATTGTTGTGGTTGTTCTTCTTCTCGTTGTCTTCGTCGCTGTCAGAATCCGTGTTGATCAAAAGTGATCCTTCGTTGTCGCTGTTGCTGTCTGCGTTCTGTTTTGTGGCTTTCTTGCTTGGTAAGAAAGGGGATACTTCTCTGTCCTCCTCTTTCATATCTTTGCTGTTGGAAGAATTTCTTCTCTCCCCCATTGTCGTTTTCTGCGGTGGTTGACAGTTTGGAACCCGTCGTCTTCGCTTTCTTGTGTAGTCGTTGCAGTCGCTGTTGTTAAGTCCTTCGCTGGCCTCGTGGACTCTTTTTGGCCGGCTGTCTCGGGGATATCTTGGACGGCGTTGTTGGGCTTTCGTTGGGTTTTACCACTGATTGCCGGGAATTCTTCTTGTGATAATTCCGTGTTTGTTGTGTGATTGTCTTTCTTTTGCCTCCTTGTTGGGAATTTGTTTATCCAGTGGTCATTTGGTCCATATGACGGGCATTGGGTCGACGACCGGGCATGGTGAACATGATGCGGTGATCTCCTGTAATTTTCTCAGGCGCCTTGATCTTTGCATAATGCGGCACCGGTTTTGTTAGGGTGCACAGCACACCCCACTTGTCGCCGCCGTACTGGATTCGGAAGACTTCTGTGTTTTCGTCTCCTATTGTCTTTTACACTACACACTTCACTCCTTCTGGAGAGATAGTGTTGGGAAGCCAATGAATAGTCACTCGCTCCCTTTCTGTTTCCAGGTGCTGTATCAATAGCTCTAGCCCCTCCGCCGGTAGCTTTACTGTTTTGCCGTGCAGGCCTCTGTTAACTGCCACATGGGCAGCCTGCGTTAAGTTAACATACCACCACGTGGGCACTTCATATCGGTTTACGTCCGCAATACCGCCAGCTGGTACCCCACATGGGCCCAGCAGCGTGCTGGCAATTAACGCAGGCGTGGATTTGGCCACAGCGCCAGGGTCCGTAATTGAAACGATCAACGCACCTTTGATATTGAGAGGTCTTCCTTCCAGAAAGTGTTCGATGTCAATGGATTCCATGCTGTCGACTGGTGCCATGGCTGCTATGAAGAAGTCCGGAATAAACACCACAATGAAAATCTAAACTGCGAAAGATATGTTCGTTGTGAAGAGAATGTCGTCTTCTTTTCATTTAAAAAAAAAATAATACATGTATACATGTACTATTTTTCAATCATTTAACATGACGGAACATATTTTTGAAGTCAGTTGTCATATCCGTTTGAGACCATCTCACACGCACAGACCGATAGTGGAGGAAAAGAAGGCAGACAAGGCCAAGACATTGAAGACGGGAGAAAAGAAACAGAAGAGGAGGAGAAGGAAAGCTATGAAACAGGGTCTTCATGGCTTCCACCATCTGGCAGCTCTTCATCAAGTTCAGAGTCATCATATTCTTCTTGGTTTTCAAAATCTGGCAGTTCTTCACCAAGCTCAGGGTCATCATATCCGTCTTGGTTTTCAAAATCTGGCAGCTCTTCGTCAAGCTCAGGATCATAATATCCGTCTTGGTTTTCAACATCTGGAATCAGTTATCAGTTATCAGTTGGGGTATCTTCATTGCACTCCGGACATGTCCATAGCTGCTCAGATCCTCCCCCCAGCATATGCATCAGCGTCCGGTGGCTAATAGTGTCAGTTGGTTGACGAGGCGCCTTGTTTTCCCGATGTACCTCTCGCGTCTGGCCGTGCCGATTCTTACTCCCAAGTCTTTCATCCTGGACAGCGATGTGGATTCACTGACGTCAAAGTTCTCTGTTCTCGCCATATCTTTGAGGACGTTAATAACATCTGCACGATCCATGGGCTGGCCATCTGCAGGGGGTGCAGAGCCAGCCAGTTTATCAGCCCCTTCATTTCCCTAGACTCCCGGGAAGAAGATGAAGGTGACTTTACGGACAACAGACTTCTGCAGCGACATAAGTTGTCTGCCATTTTAAAAATAAAATTAAAACAACATGGTGGTTAAATTTAAGTAATTACCTTTATTTTTTCTGTGGTAATTCAGTTCTGGGTTGTGTCTTCGGTTTTGATAATATTTTTGTGGTTTTCGTTTTACTCGTGGTCTTCATCGGTGTCTCCGTCAGTGTTGATAAAAAGTGGTCCTTCGTTGTCGCTGTTTTCATTCTGTTTTGTAGCAGCTTTCTTGCATGGTTTGAAAGGAGAAGGGGAAGATCTTCCTTCCTCTTCTCTCATGTCTTTGTTGCTTGAGGAATTTCTTCTCTCTGCCCACTGTCTTTTTCTGCCGTAGTGGACGATTTGGAAACCGTCGTCGTTGGTTTCTTGTGAAATTGTTTTTGTTTGAGTTTCTGCGGCTGTCTCCGTGGTCACCGGTGCGCCAGCTACCTCCACGTCATCTTGGGCGGCGTTGTCCTCGTCTGGCCTCGTGGCTTCTTTTTGGCCGGCTGTCTCGGCGACATCTTGTTTTTTGTGATTCGAATTTGTTTCGGGGTTTTCCCCGAGTGCGGGGAACTCCTCTTGTGATCTTTCAGTGGTTTGTTTGAGATTATCTTTCTTCTGTCTACGGCTCGGGAATTTGTTGGCCCAGTGCGAGTCCAATCCACATGTAGGGCACTGGGTGCTACGACCTACCATTGTAAATATGATACGGTGATCGCCTGTGATTTTTTCCCAGGCGCCGTGATCTTGGCATAATGTGGTATTCGTTTTGTCGGGGTACACAGGACTCCCCACTTTCCGCCACCGTACTGAATGCGGAATACTTCCGCATTTTCATCACCAATTGTCTGTTTCACAATGAACTTGACTCCCTCTGGAGAAATCGTGTTGGGAAGCCAATGAATCGTCACACGTTCTCGTTCTTTTGCAAAATGTTCAATCGACACTTCTAGTCCCTCCGTCGGCAGTTTTATCTTCTTGCCATGCAAGCCTTTGTAAACTGCCACATGGGTAGCTTGAGTCAGGTTTGCAAACCACCGTGTCGGTGTTTCGTATCGATAAATGTCCGCTACTCCGCCAGCAGGCACCCCGCATGGGCCGAGCAACGTGCTTGCAATTAAAAGGGGCGTGCCTTTGGACGCCGCGCCAGGTCCGTTAATAGTGAGAACCAACGTACCTTTTTTATGAAGCGGTGTCCCCTCGAGAAAACGGTCGATGTCCACAGATTCCATGTTGTCAACTGGTGCCATGTCTGCTGTTGAAGAAGTTCCGGAAATATCACCACAATGAAAATCTAAAACACGAAAGATTTAAACGTTGTGAAGAGAAACCAGAGTTGCCAAAAATGATTTCACCCGAAGCGAAATATAACTACCCAACGTGGGTGTAACGCGCCATACTTTATACCAGACTTTATACTACTACAAGAAACAAACATATGTTCAAAAACATTCGCACAACATATCACCACACAGCTAGGCCTCAAACATTCATGCTTTAGTTTAGGCACAGACAAAATCGGGTCAGGAACAGTTTTTCTGCAGACAGGTGGGATATAATTAAAACACACACGGATAACCAGGGACGAATCTCCATAATACAGGTTAAAACACTATATATGCATATACCACAGTGAACATACATGTACCACCTAATTACAATCATCAGCCAAATTTTTACCAAGAATTAGACACCTTACTTATACAAACATGCAGAGGGCAAAATGTTATCCTTGCAGGGATTTTAATTTTGTACTCTCAGATTTGGATATCGTAGGGGGAGGCAAAGCAGGAATTAAGACACAATTAAGGAGAAATGACAGAAATGGAATACATCAACTGGATATACTAAAAAATACCTTAGACACACACAATTTAACAGACGCTTTCAGATACAAACACCCTAATAACATTGCAACAACACACAAAAATAGGGCCTACAATAGATCAGCCAGACTAGATAGAATATACACACCTTCAACACATCACATAATACACACAAAACATCTACAAGAAACATTACAATATACAGATCACAAAGCAGTACTAACACACATCACTACAGACACTACAAATACAAGGCCATAAAAAAGAACACCACATTGGAAGTTCAATAACACATTACTCCAAAACGCAGGTTATGTACAACACATGACACACCTTATTCTAACATACACTAATAGTACACCAACCGACAACATAACACAAATTTGGGATTTACTAAAGAACACAATACGTTATAGAACACAACATTTAGCATCCATCATACATAAAGACAGACAACAACAAGAACATATCATACAGACAGCAATACAACTCACAAAACAGACTGACAGGAATGCACTAAACCTACACACACTAGAATCACAATTAGAACAACACCAGCAACACACATTCCGTGGTGCACTCCTTCGAACTAAACTTACTAACATATCAGAAGAAAGTCCCAGTAAACAACACCTTGCATTAGAACAAAACATTCAACGTAACAGACAAATAGGAGCAATAACAGACATGCAAGGAAACACACAAACAGAGGCAATACATATACTAGAAACATTCCAACAGTACTACACTGACCTATATACAGCAGAACCCGCCAACACACAAACACAAAATAGGTTCTTACAATACACAAAGAAACTGTCAGACACAGATAAGGACACACTAGACACAGAGCTTACATTAGCAGACATAACACATGCACTCAATCAAATGCAGAAAGACAAAACACCAGGACCAGATGGACTCACAGTAGAATTCTACCAACATTTCTTTCCTATCCTAGGCAATTTCCTTCTAAAAGTCTACCAAGAAGCTTTTCATAAACAAGAACTCCCAAACACTTGCAACATGTCATATATAACACTTATACCCAAAGACAACACAGACAAAACACAGCTGAAAAACTATAGACCCATCTCTTTATTAAACACAGACTACAAAATTCTAGCAAAATCACTTGCAAACAAAATAAAAATGCCATCACTCATCCACCCAGACCAACAGTGCAGTATTCAACACAGAAACATACATCAACATACACATTTCATTAGAGATTTCATTACATACACCCACCAGAAAGACTGTCAATCCTCCCTCTTATCTTTAGACCAGGAGAAGGCCTTTGACAGAATTTCACACTCATACTTACACAAAACACTAGCGCACTGTAACATAGGACAATACTATAGACAGTGGATAGGAATATTGTATAAAAATCCTGAAAGTAAGGTACTGGTGAATCATTCACTCACTGCCAGTTTCAAAATCAATAGATCTGTCAGACAAGGGTGTCCACTATCACCAGTCCTATATGTACTCACACTAGAACCACTCTTAGAAGCAATTAGACAGGACACTAACATTAAAGGTACATTTATACAAGGGTCTGGGGAGCGGAAATTAGTTGCTTATGCAGATGACACCGCTTTCTTCCCTACAACCAACACTTCCATAACGAACATACTTCACACCTTCAGACAATTTGGTGAAGGAAGTGGGGCCAAAATAAACATACAGAAGTCTAAAATAATGGGTCTGGGGAAGTGGAAGAATAAAGCAGATTTCCCCCCGGATCTAACAGTCACAGATAACATGAAAATTTATGGGATCACATTTCCATCCAATCCCAGAAAAACACATACAGAAACATGGCAATCACTGACAAAACAAATTATAGACATACTACATAGGTTCAAATACAAGACATCAACAATTTTTTTAAGAAGCACAATTGTAAACACCTTCATCATTCCTAACCTAATATATTTAGCCACAGTGTTAGACCCCCCAAAACAAACAGTCACAGACATAAACAAAACATCAGACAATTCATCTTCAGCAACACAATCCACAGTATAAAACACAAGACTTTAATACAAGATAAGAAACGAGGGGGTGTCGCTTTACAGGACCTACACACAAAAATACAAGCATTAAGAATCAACCACATAGGACGCATCATCAATCATCCAGATCAACACTCGCTAGCATTATACTATATTGCAATTAGATTACATAGACTTAAGGAAATAGACAAAACAACACCGCACTATTACGGCACACTACCGCACTTCTACAGAACATGTATGCAAGCAATTCAAGGCAATGAACATTTAATACAACAGACAACCAAGCAGATATACAAATATTTAGTGAAACAACAAGCCCCACCACTACATCTGAGAATCAAAAGAGGATACAAATATTATATGAAAGACTATAGCTGCACCTTCACTAACTTACACAACAAACATATCACATCGAAATCCAAAGAAGTAACATACAGGCTAATTTATAATATGACCCCGACAACAGAGAGAGCAGCACAGACATCCAAGCAAATAGCCCCATGCAAATTATGTAGACACAATATTCAGGAAACAGAGGACCATCTCTTCTATGAATGCCCAACAATCACAGCCACTAAGACTGCACTACAACAGTTAATAGAAACACACACAAACAAGAAAACTGACGCTTACAAAGCGATTTTCCTAAATACAATACCCACAGCCACAAAAGACAAACACACTAAACTTCTCGTTGCACTAGCGGAGTATAGAAACATAATATGGTCTAGTCGAAACTCGGCCACCCACAATCACCACACAATATACCCACACATACTAGCAAAGATTTTTCAACAGAAAATCGCCCAGCTATTCGCAGATTAAGCAAGAGCCACTCCCATCAAGTTCACACTACATAACATACATGTTCAAACACACACTCTCACAGATATTTCTATACTCCGAATGTGTACCACTAAGCCCAATCATTGGGGAACAAAGGGCCAAATAACTGAATAAATGTCCCTTCTTTGTTACTGAGTCTATTGGCCCAACCTAGACAGAACGATGGGAAAGTGCCCTTTGTGAGTCAGTGGTCTTGTCGACCGAGGTTTGACCTCGGTCGGAAGAGCTCAGGTAAACTCTTTGTAGTGGTGGAAAATTTGCCATCTTGTGTAGTGAACTAAATAAATTCCAATCTGTTTACGCTCTCTCTCTCTCTCTCTCTCTCTCTCTCTCTCTCTCTCTCTCCTCTCTCTCTCTCTCTCTCTCTCTCTCTCTCTCTCTCTCTCTCTCTCTCTCTCTCTCTCATCTCTCTCTCTCTCCCTCTTTGTTGAGATCTTTCCCGGTCTCAGCCCAGCCCACCACAAACAAATCCTTCGCACTTGTGATTAAGTGGAATACCGTGATTCAGCAATACTATGGAACTTGCTTACATGAAACTAAGCTTGCATGAGGTGCCTGCGGTGTGAAATTTTCAATTAAATGGTTTGGTATGCATGGGAGCAAATGATTACTACACCATGCCAAGAATATAATGTCACATGTGCATGAATGAATACGCTGTATTCGCAATGTAAAAGGACTGTTTTTGTACATAATAAACAGATTTATATTTTTAAAAAAAAAACATTTTTTAATGGCCTCCTAGGGCCTCATAAAGTGTCCAGGACAATAACCACCCACATCCTTCTCCTGTCCCTTCTCTTGTTCACAACTTTCAACACATTTCGTTTAGACTCTTCATGTGGTCTTGAAATTCAGCTTCTGATTTTGCTATTAGCGTTTGGTCGTCCGCAAACATGAGTTCTCTAATGGTTAGATTTGCAGGTGGTTCTTCTTCTGTGTTCTCGTCATGCGGTATTCTTGCTGTCTCTGTCTGGCTGGTTTCTTTACATATGTTGTCTATATATGTTATGGACACGAGAGGGGACAGGACGCAACCTTGTCATACTCCAGATCTTATGGTGAAGAGTTCTGAGTGTCCTCCAGTTGCTCTCACTATGCATTCACTTTTGTTGTATAAACGTCTAAATAGGTTTGTTAGATGTGTACTCACTCCATATTGTTTAAGGATTTCCCACAGCTTGTTTGTATCTACTCTTGGTTGCGAATAGAGACTTCGTTTATTCGCAACTTGGTTGTGAATAAACTCTCCCAATTAATAATGTTTTGTTAACTATCATCGTGTTCTCAGTAGTGTAGTGGATAGTATCTCCGCCTGTCACGCGGAAAACTGGGGTACGACTCCCCGCCGGCAATTTGTGTTTTTATTATTTTTAGTAAAATAAATATTAACCATTATGAACTACACCTCTGAATAAAATTTGGTGGAACTGCGGTAAAGCTGTGAAAATGTAAACAATATAAAATGACACTTAGTAATGCAGCTTTATACAACAGAAACACACACAGGACGTTGCGGCGACAAGCCTACATCAGCAAACAAATACATACACAAAACACAACTTATAGTCACGGAGAAGACCCTCCTGTGACTACATTAAGGCGTAACGACGCATTAAAAATCGAAGCTTTTGAATAAAGTGTGCACTATGTTTCTGCAGCCACTCTACTTTGGCAACTCTGCACATGTGACGTGTTTCTCTGTCTAGTTTTATACAATTATACAGGGTGGGGCAAAATGATCTGACACATTTGTAACGTTAATAAAATTAAATTAGAAATTAAAAAAATTGTACAGTTATATATATATATATATATATATATATATATATATATATATATATATATATATATATATATATATATATATATATATATATATATATATATATATAACTGTACAATTTTTTTAATTTCTAATTTAATTTTATTAACGTTACAAATATATATATATTAATTAACCACTGGTTTTGTTTTATTCTCACATCAAAACACTATATTTCAGTGAACGATGTCACTTGGTCCACTTTCTAGCGGTAGTGGTGTGTGAGTATTGAAGACTGCCTCTTCATTCCGTCCCGTTGATGGCTGGTATAGCTGGCGAGGTCCCAGTGCTGTTTGTTGAGCCACGGGAAAAATACTTCCCAGTGGCGAAGCCTGTAACGAGAAACAGTACCACGTAGGCTACGTAACCCATGACCATAATAGCGAACTTGAATCGGAAGTCCATGGCTGATGCTGGTTGATTAAGAGCCAAATAGTACAGTTATAATTTTTTTTTCAACATTTATTTCATACAAAGCAATGTACAAGGTGTAATGTGTGTTTCTTTGTTTGTGAAATAGTACAGTTATAATTTTTTAACTTTTATTGAGTGTTAAAATCGTTGCAAAGTGTATTGTTTGTGTTTTTACAGAGCGTTGCATGTGGACGTGTAGGTGACATATGCGCAAAAATACAAATATTTTATACATTTTATCATTTCTACATTGAATTTGTTCTAGGGTAAACCTTACATAACAACAGCATGATGATAGTACACCGTTTTTATTTCCCCTGCCACCTCCCTCTCCCGTCGGCTCCAAAACCATCAATACCATCACCACCAATCGGTTTATGATGAAACTGGCAGTGTAAAATGTTTGAATCAATCGGCGAGGAGGGCAGCAGCATCAACAAAACAACAGTATCAAGATGGTGGGAAAGGAGATGTAAACAGTATCCGGGTTCACAAGGCAGAAAGGGTAGTGGTTGCATTTATAATGTGTGTGTTGTTACATGCGTTTTGTGTATTTAGTATTTGTGTAGGTGTATTTACGGAGCGTTGCATGTAGGCGTGTATGTGACGTGTGCATATTTTATTCATTGGACATATTTACATGTGAAGGGGGGTAGATAGGGAGAAAGAAAGAGTTTCCCATTTATGTTTCCCTTGTCACACTCTCACCTGTTGGAACCACCACGCCAATGCCCTCATCAGCACTCTCTGGTAATGATGGTAAAAGCAGGATAAATATTGGAACCAAACGGTGAGGGTATCAGCAAAGGCAACAACAAGCCATGAGCTGAGCAAGGGGGGGGGGGCACATACGAGATGAGGTTATATATTAATAAAGGTAACAGTAGTAATAATGCAAATAACACCAAATACATCAATAATAATGATGACAAAAATTAACCTACTAAGGGTGATAACAGTAATGATAGTAACAGCAATGATAATAATACTTATGATAAAGGTCACATTTTTCAAAACTGTGATTCCATTTGCTAGAATGATTTTCTTAGGAATGGTGTTAGCATAGCATAGCAGGTACACACACCTGCAGCCTGCAATGTTCAATAATAGTAGAAGTAAAAGGAGTTGGTTATCTTTTTCTCCTTGCTTATTTTTTTTGGTCTTATTTGTAAGGGTTCTTTCATTGTTTCCGATTCCTTTTTTTTTTTTTTTTTTTTTTTTGGTAGAAAGTAAACAAGCATTTGTATTTGCACAAATTTTTACAATCTCATTGGTTTGGTAACCATATGTGGTTTTGTATTCATTCATTCAACATTCACTCACATTTTCCTGTTTCTTTCTCGCACTCATGTATGCTAAATTTTAAAATCATAAAGAAGAGTGCTTGTGTTTACTCTGGAGATATCTGTGATATTTTGTGTTTACAACATAGGAAATTTATCCATTTGCCTATTTCATTCCTTGAACACATTTGCATGTGAATGGGGGGGGGGGGGGTAACAAAGAAAAGGGGAAATCTTTACATGTTTGTTTCCCTTGCCACCCTCTCACCAATTGGTTCCACTCCACCAATGCCCTCACCACCACTCTCTGGGAAATGATGGTAAAGGCAGGATAAATATTTGAACCAAAACGGTGTGGGTATCAGCAAAGGCAACAACAACCATGAGCGGGGGGGGGGGCACATGGGAAAAGTTTTTTTTTATATTATTTTTTTTTACTAATGATGACAATATTAATAATGACCATAAGAAACATACAGAGGGTAATAACAGCAAATGCCACGCTCCCACCAATTGGTTCCACTCCACCAATGCCCTCGTGACCACTCTTAATGATGGTACAGGCAGGGTAAATGTTTGAACCAAACAGTGGGGGTAGTAACAAAGGCAACAAACCATAAGCTAAGATGAAAAAACCAAAAGCTAAAATGTGTAATGGTCACATTCAATTGATACCATCCAAAATATGAATAAAGTTGTTACAGGAATAAACATACTTCTCTTGCAAAATCGCTATCAGTACAATTATAGTGAAATCTAAAATTGTTTCCCTTGATTGCTAAAGGGGGCACAGGGAAGATGAAGTTGTAAAATAATAATGATGATATCAATAATACTGATACTAAGGATAGCACACATTGGCACCTTGCCGTCTTGACAGACGATAGTTTGTGCTTTAAAAAGGCATAATAACTTTTACCTATGGCGGTAGCGTATGTGACTGATAAGGCCAATTTGCGCTGTAAATGTCTGTTCACACTGGGTGCATGTGGTCATTTCCACCATCATGCACCATCTTACGCCTCAAACGCTTGGTGTGTGACTTATCTGCAATAATTTTCTCCTTTGTCTTTATTCCATTTCTAATGTGTGCCCTCCATGCAGCACGTTCAGCGGCGAATTGTTCCCAGTATACATTATCAATGCCTGTATCAATCATGTCCCGCTTACACACATCTTTGTATCGTAGTAGAGGCCGACCCTGAGATCTCTTACCCATCTGTAATTCACCAACAAAGATGTCCTTTGGTATTCTACCATCATCCATCCTCCTAAGATGTCCTATCCATCTAAGTCTACGAAGACTGAGCATGGAATAAACTGTCACACAACCTGATCTTTCCAATACTTCAGTATTTGTGATTTTGTCTTGCCACTTAATACCAAGAATTCTTCGCAGACACCGCATATGAAAGCTGTTTAAATGTTTCTCTTGGTGTGAGTAAGTTGTCCAGGTTTCACTGCCATAAAGAAGAGTACTAAGGACACAGGCTTGATAGACAAGGACTTTTGTTTTGGCAGTAAGCTTCCTGTTCTCCCAGACTCTTTTTCTTAACCTGTTCATTGTTGTTGCTGCCTTACCAATCCGGATGTTGATTTCCTGATCTAGGGATAATTTGCTATTTACCACTGATCCTAGATATGTAAAATGGTCTACCATCTCTAGTTCGGCGTCGTCAATAAAGATTGATGGTACCCCATGTGCACCTTGTGACATAATCTGTGTCTTCTTTTGCTAATTGTTAAACCAAATTCAGAACAAGCATTGGAGAATGCAGATAGTAGACATTGCAATTCTTCCTCAGAGTGGGTCGTAACTGCAGCATCATCTGCAAAAAGCAACTCTCTGATCAGTACCCTCCTAATTTTGGTCTTGGCCTTCAATCTCTGAGCATTGTAGAGGCCGCCATCTGAGCGTGAGTGAATGTATATACCACCATCCTGATCACGAAAGGCATATTTCATAGAAGTGAAAAGTATATTCCAAAGAGGGCGGGAGCTAGTACACAACCTTGCTTAACTCCACTCTTGATTTCAAATTCTTCAGAAGTTACACCATCAAACTTGATTATACCTTCATGCCTGTGTGGAACGATTCCACAATGGACAGAAGAGTTGGTGGGCAGCCAATCTTCTTTAGTGCCTTGAATAGACCCTAACGACTGACCAAATCAAATGCCTTTGTGAGGTCGATGAAGGCAATAAACAGTGGTTGATTCTGTTCACGGCATTTTCTTGCATTTGTCGCAATGAGAATACCATATCAATGGTAGACCGGTTCTGTCGAAAGCCACACTGCGATTCGGGGTAGACTTGATCTCCTAGGACTTGAAGTCTGCGCAGAATAATTCTGGCAAATACTTTTCCAACAATACACAGAAGTGAGATACCCCTATAGTGGTGCGATCGCCCTTGTTCTTGTACAGTGTTATGATGCTTGAATCTTTGAAATCCTGTGGGACTTGTCCTTCTCGCCAGCATAACTCTGTAGAGTGAGTGTGTCTTGTCCACTCCTTATAACCTCTATTGGAATCCTATCCTTACTTGGAGCCTTGCCAGATGCAATTTCATTTATAGCACACTTAACTTCTGTTATGGTGGAAAGTGTGTCCAGGTGGTTAAGAGTTGGTAGAGCCTCTATGGCGTTGAGGGCATCATCCGCTAGTTTGGTCTCACTTGAGTAAAGCTCCAAATAGTGCTCTACCCATCTGTCCATCTGCTGTTTCTTGTCAGTGATGATTTCTCCAGTCAAGGTTTTCAATGGTGCACTTCTTTTGATCACTGGACCACAGGCTTTCTTTATTCCTTCATACATGCTTCTTATGTTCCCTTATCACTTGCGATTTGAATGGACTCACATAAGCTTGATCCAATAATCATTTGCACACTGCCTAGCAGCTTTTGCACATCCTTCCTAGCTTGCCTTAGTCATTCAGAGTGTTACGCGTTGGTCTTTCCTTGTTTCTTAAGAGAGCTTTCTTCTCCTTATCAATCAAGGGCTGCAGAGTCTCGCTGTTTGCCGCAAACCAGTCCTGCCTCTTATGATCCACAGTGCCGTAAGCCCCTACGGCAGTTTTATAAAGTTTCCTTAATTTGACCCCACTTTTCATTTACTGTACAATTTTCTGGTGTATCAGTGAAAGCGTCTTCAAGTTGCTGTTGAAACTGAAAGCACTTTTCAGGATCGTGAGTGTTAATATTAATCCTGGGGTTAGATTTGTGTTTAGCTGTGTAGATTCTCTTTGGTCTCAGTCTAACCCTTGCAACAACCAAAGAATGATCCGTATCACAGTCAGCACTCACTACGGTAACTGTCTCGAAGTGCCTGTCCTCTAAATCCCACGGGACCGTACACTCAAAGCAACTCAAATTGAACTCGTCAAGAACAGATCAGAACAACAAAACATGTTCTATCTTACCAACAGGATCATGAACATATGGCAGACTCAAATCGAGCAAGCGAAAGACGTACTTTTATTCCGCCGCAGGACAAAGTATATACTCTTGTAGAAACGTGAGCTGATCCCTATACGCAGGATCGGCGCTCACTTAAATAACATCTACCTACGAGCTCTAAGTCCAGCTCGCTGCCCTTGAGGCTTAATTATCCAAATCCTCAGTTCAACTGATTAAATAAAAGTCTAGGTATCCGCACCCGGTCTTTCTACTGTTGTGTTGTCTTTAATACATTCCTCTCCGGACTCCCAGCTGCTTCATCACGAAATTACCGCCTCCAGGTGTCACCTTCACACGGAGCCTTTTATAAACACATCCTTTAGAATCCACGAATTTACAGCGTCCCCCGTTGCCGTCCAATGACGTTGTTTTCCTTTCCTTGGTTTCTCATATTTGTCGTCCAGTTTTGTGACTGTCTGGGAAAATCCAGTAAGGTCTCTTCTTTATACTTGGTGGCGCATGTTCCGTTATGTGGCATAATGCCCCCTCCCAGATAAAAAAATTATTTATAATTTTTTCCTTTATATCTGTATATCTGTACGACTATCACAACAATTTTTTTTTTTTTTAACTACAACTGAATAGCACTTGGTTTTACCCCCTTATCTACCCTTAAAAAAAATAAAGCTACATAACGGGCACGCCCACCTGTCCAAACCCTCCGTTGGACGTCGTGTGGCTGATCATGGGCAATCAGACCAACTAATAAACATATTAGTCCCTACCTTGTCATAATAGACAAGTGTGTCCTAACTCTAGGTTTTACCATGAGTTTAGGACGAGGGTAATAATGAGGTTTTCCATGTAACCATTTTTGTTGTAGTTGATCCTTGTTGTCCTTGTTTGGTACCATACATCTATTTCTTTTCCTGAAATTTATCTCCATGGGTAGGGTGACTTATACGCTTTCCGCCTTGAGAATCCATTGATCCTTTTCCTGTGGATATTTTAAGAATGTCGCTTGATTGTATCTATTCTTTTGCTCCTTCTGTGCAGCTTAATCCATCTAATATAATATTAATTAATCTAACAACATTGTTAATGCAAGTAAATAATTAATATCATAGAATTAAATATTTATACTAATACCAATTTACAAATACTTCTTAATAATTCTAATTATTTGAATTCAACAATCAATTAATGAATAACTGTTCCAAGTTCGTGTCATAATACAAAACAAAATACTTGGCTTGGCCATTGAATGCACAATGAATGTTCCAATCACGCGTCTCTTGTGAAGTTCTTATTCCGAGTATTGCCTTCACTCACGCTGTCAATGGAAAATCGGTAACATATGTACCTAATTGACTAAATTCTATTTGTAATAATAATCTATTAATATTTAGTTGATTCTTATAGCATTGCTCCCTCAATTAGGCGCCATCTGAATATATCTTTATCGACTTTCTTAATAACTTATGAAAGAACAGAACATTAATATATATAACTAATTAACTTATAACAAAGATCTGCCCTTCTATTCAACTATAATCGACTGAGAATGTCAGCAAGATTATTATCCTTTCCAGGAATGTGACAGATGTCAAATTCATAGTCTTGTAATAGTAATGACCATCTATGTATTCTAGAATTCTTCGGATGACCCGATTTGAAAATTTGTAACGGTTTGTTATCCGACAGAACCAGAAATTTCCTACCTAGTAAGTATCTAGAGAACTTCTCAATACTTTCAATTAAAGCTAGAGCCTCTAATTCAGTAACAGCATAATTTCTTTGAGTTTTAGATAGCTTTTTACTGAAATAAAGAATAGGATGTAGTTTCCCATCATGCAATTGAAGTAATACAGCTGAAATAGCATGTAAACTAGCATCCGTTTGTAAAACAAAATCTTTTGAAATATCAGGTAATTTCAAAATAGGATATGTACTAAATAGAGTTTTTATTTGTTGTAATAACTTCTCGTGATCCTCTGTCCAAACTATCTTTGTTGGTTGACCTTTTTTAAAAGTTCCGAGAATGTTGCTGTCATATGTGCAAAATTAGGGATAAACTTTTGATAATAATTAATCAACCCTAATACACTCCTAAGCTCCTTCTTGGATGTTGGAGGTTTGACAGGCACTTCGAGACATATGGGGGTCGTCTCTGGACTGTTTGTTTGTCAACACAGATTCCCCGCCAGTTTCCATAGCTGAACATAAAAGAAATTACGCGCCAGCGGCACATTCCACACCGTGCTACACAGAAAGAAAGAAGGAGCACATGAAAACCCGCGTCACCAAAATGCCGGAAGAACACCCAGAATAAATGAAGTGAAAAAGCATTTTGTGATAAAGTAATAACAGGTGAAATTAAAACATCATAAAAACTGTAAGTACGTACAAAATTAATACATAATAACTCAATCATGTTCAAGAAGTGCGATCAATTAATCATATCAAGTTTGCACCAGATGCGCAAAAACATTCCACCTTATTGAACACACCACAGCGCTATGAAATATTAGAAACAACGAACATTGAGTAATAGTGTAACTTATTTAAGAACATTATTTATTTAAAGAATATACAGTTACAACTATAAGTCTACGTGAGAAAAGAAGATGGTGGTTACATAAGAGATATACGAAACAATCGACACCGTGGTCGACATTGAAAAGAATTATGTCGATGTGAGTAGGCAGTGAGATCTGAAGAAACACTGCGCTGCCACAATTCTACACCACAGTAACCTATTATACTATAACACAACGATTGACAATTTGTATTCAAGAATCGGTGATCGATTGGAACTGCTCGAAGTGTTGCATAATGTTGAGCATTTGCTGAATCTATGAAGTTCATTACAGACTCAGACATTTGTCACAATTTTATCAGATTTATCGGTGGACTGATACACACATGATGGGGTGTACTGCCGACGCACAGTTATAGTTACGTGGTTGGAAAGACATTCCCTAATTCTGTGAACATCACAGAAAGTTTTGACTTGTTGGTTCAGAACGCCAAAGCATTTAACTACCTACATTTGTGGGACATGTACATCATACGTTCATTATATCTGCTGCCGACACTACTTCATGTCTGAATTATCGGCGCATAAGTGAGTTAGTACATATTACGACATTTTATATGCACACTTCGTCATATCTCAAGGTGAATAGCACGTACACCACGGACACTCATCTCCACCATAATTGACATAATTGATAATAATAATACACTACGACATATTATTGTTGAAATTGTCGAGGATTTCTCTACCATCGAGCAAGTCAACGCGGTCAATCGGGACCGAACACGAACTCCTCACGTCGGCATTTATGAACTGAATTTACGAACGTACTCTAATACGCTGACGCCAGGACATACGAACACTGTCACACGGATCGATAACAAGACTACACTATCGTTTATCATCGTGATAACGGGCACACAGCCTGTTCACTCATTGGACCTTACTTACCAGAAGTCGAATCACGTCATTCAACTGTACTTACTTCACTGTGGACATCATTCACTCAAATACCTACAGCGCACATTCAGCCTAAAGTATAAATACAAAGGCTGAAATAAACTCAAGTTTCGTCGATATACCACAGCCGACTACGTGTTCTTATGAGTCGGTGACGGACCACGTCGGTCCAGGGTACCAGTACAAGTTAATTGTACTATCATCTCAAGGCAGGAGCAACAATCGTTACACAACTCCTCACATATTTTCATGCAGCCAGGATACCACTAATCGATTGCCAATTACGGATCAGTATAGTTTGGAACTTATCAACACGTAATTGAGAGTCTCAAATTATATCAATTCTCGAGCGATTCAAATATTACTCTACGTTCGGGAGATGCACTAAAGGCCAGTAGCAATTGTATTGTTGATGTATTATAGCATTGATCCTAGTAATAAGGCGCTATTTATCAATTTTTTTTGTTCTGATCTTGCGGGCGTCACCACAATACTATTGTCTTGTCATAACTGTAGTAGTATAGTATGTGCGTTACCCGTTAAAATGTGGATACAAAAATTTGTTATTGTTTGTAAACAATAATATGTATTCACGTCACTCGTCATTCATCTTTGATGAGTGTTAGTTGTCTTGCGTTACATATATATTGTATATTCAATATATTTCTTCATATTTATTGCTCTAGTATATTTATTTAGTTTATTATAGAGATATTTGATTGATTTTTTTTGTGGTGTTCGAGTTGACACTACAAATTTATTTGAGTTGTATTTGCTCAATTGTGATACAACATTTACTGTACTATCCGAGTGATAGTGATCTGAGACAATATTACAATTTTGTCGATTCTTCTCTTCTCTTGCCTACGACCATATTTATTTCACCCAGATAGCTCATTTTACAGGTAGGACATTAAGAGAAGATGTCTACGCTGCAATATTTTTTTTGAAATGGGTGAGAAGTCTGGTCTAACTGGTGCTGAGCTTCGAAATTGGGCAAAGCTTGAGTTCAGTGAACAACAGTCAAATTACTGTTCACCAGTTGTAATTGTTAAGAAAAAAGATGGGTCATTACGTTTATGCGTTGATTATAGGAAAGTTAATGAATTAACGTTACTAGATGCAGAACCTATGCCAAATATAGATGAGTTTATTGAAACCATGGCAAACTCGAAAATATTTTCGAAAATTGACCTTACAAAAGGATATTGGCAAATTCCGATGGAAGAAGATTCAAAGCATATTACAGCTTTTAGCACGCCGTTAGGTTTATATGAATGGGAATATCTTCCATTTGGTTTACAAAATGCACCAAGTACATTCATGAGAATGATGAGAAGATTACTTCATGGAATTACCAACGTAGCATCGTATATGGATGATATTTGTATTCATACTTGTGATATTGAATAACATGTTAAAATTCTAAAACAAGTTTCCAGAAAATACAAGAACATGGATTGAAAGCTAAACCAAGTAAAATTGAGATAGGGTTTACTGAGAATACAATTTCTGGGTCATAGAATCTCTAACGGATTTAGGAAAACAGATCCATTGGTTGTGACAAAGATTCTTATACTTGGTGGCGCATGTTCCGTTATGTGGCATAATGCCCCCTCCCAGATAAAAAAATTATTTATAATTTAGCACGGTGTGGAATGTGCCGCTGGCGCGTAATTTCTTTTATGTTCAGCTATGGAAACTGGCGGGGAATCTGTGTTTGATAAACAAACAGTCAGAATACGACCCCCATATGTCTCGAAGTGCCTGTCCTCTTAAATCCCAGGGGACCGTACACTCAAGATATAGGAATTATGGATTATGAATAGGATCATGGAATTACCAACGTAGCATCGTATATGGATGATATTTGTATTCATACTTGTGATATTGACACACATGTTTACAAACAAACAGTCCAGAGACGACCCCCATATGTCTCGAAGTGCCTGTCCTCTAAATCCCACGGGACCGTACACTCAAGATATAGGAATTATGGAATTATGGAATAGGATCATGGAATTACCAACGTAGCATTGTATATGGATGATATTTGTATTCATACTTGTGATATTGACACACATGTTAAAATTCTAAACAAGTTTTCCAGAAAATACAAGACATGGTTGAAAGCTAACCAAGTAAAATTGAGATAGGGGTTACTGAGATACAATTTCTGGGTCATAGAATCTCTAACGGATTTAGGAAAACAGATCCATTGGTTGTGACAAAGATTCTTTATACTTGGTAGCACGGTGGGGAATGTGCCGCTGGCGCGTAATTTCTTTTATGTTACGCTATGGAAACTGGCGGGGAATCTGTGTTGAAAAACAAACAGTCCAGAAACGACCCCCATATGTCTCGAAGTGCCTGTCCTCTCAATTTCTGGGTCATAGAATCTCTAACGGATTTAGGAAAACAGATCCATTGGTTGTGACAAAGATTCTTTATACTTGGTAGCACGGTGTGGAATGTGCCGCTGGCGCGTAATTTCTTTTATGTTCAGCTATGGAAACTGGCGGGGAATCTGTGTTGATAAACAAACAGTCCAGAGACGACCCCCATATGTCTCGAAGTGCCTGTCCTCTAAATCCCACGGGACCGTACACTCAAGATATAGGAATTATGGAATTATGGAATAGGATCATGGAATTACCAACGTAGCATCGTATATGGATGATATTTGTATTCATACTTGTGATATTGACACACATGTTAAAATTCTAAAACAAGTTTTCCAGAAATACAAGAACATGGATTGAAAGCTAAACCAAGTAAAATTGAGATAGGGTTTACTGAGATACAATTTCTGGGTCATAGAATCTCTAACGGATTTAGGAAAACAGATCCATTGGTTGTGACAAAGATTCTTTATACTTGGTGGCGCATGTTCCGTTATGTGGCAGTAACTTCGAGTCAATGATATATGGTTCAGATGTTGTCTCCGTGTGGTGATGAAGTCCAGCTGGTGCCAATGGCCGGATCTTGGAAGTTTCCATGTGACCTTATGCATCTCTTTTGTTTTAAAAAAGGAGTTTGTAATACATAGGTCATTACTGGTGCAATGCTCCAGCAGCCTTTGCCCATTTTCATTCATGCAACCGATGTTGTATTTTCCAAGGCACACTGGCCATGAACTCGAGTCCTTGCCCACACGAGCATTGAAATCACCGAGCATATAAATGTAGTCAGATTTTGGAACTGCCTTGATCACGGAGTCTAACTCCTCATAGAATGAATCCTTCACATCATCAGAGGAATCGAGTGTCGGTGCATATGCAGTAATAATGGTGGCAAAACCACAAGAGGTTGCCAAGCGCAGGGATAATAGTCTTTCATTTCCTCCTGCTGGAATTTCAATCATTCCCAGTAGCGAATTCTTCACTGCAAAGCCCACACAGTGTTGCCTTTTTTTCTGCCTGCCCTTACCCTTCCAAAAAAAGGTGTAATTGTTTTCCCTGAGTGACCCTTCCTCAGCGAGGCGAGTCTCCTGCAGGCCAGCAATATCAATGTTAAGTACGATTGAGTTCGGCATCAATCACAGCCGTTTTTCTCACATCGTCAATATTGGTCAAGTCAGTGGAACATCCTGGACACATGGTTCTCACGTTCCAGGTTGCAAGCCGTAGCTTGAGGTTTCTATTTTATTTTTATTGTACCTGGTGCATTGGTTTTACAGCCTGCGATTCAGATTTTGTCCTAGCCCCAAGCACCCATTGAAGCAGGCAGGCTGTGGCGGATCAGCACCCAATTGGCCGGGGCTGCCCAGCTTGAGGCGGGCGGTAGCTGATCAGTGACACCATGTAGGTGTCTCCCACCGTCAGAGGCAACGCGTGGCGCCCCATGTCTACGCCAAGTTGATAGGGACTTATAACCCGTAACAGTTGCCTCTCGCTTTGATTCCGAGACCAGCTTAAGACCAGGGATGGAGTTATTGCCTCTCCATAGCACAAAGCCTGGGCTAAAATATAGAGATCATGTGTTGCCCATGCAGCATGATCCCTCTCTCGGCCTGCCTAGTTCACTCCAGAGGAAATGTAACACCCCTACATCTGGAACAAGACAAGCTGCGGAAGCTGCCGGATCAGCAAAGCAATGCTCTAACTGTCCACCTGTCGGAGCTTCGATCCTAGACCAGCTGCCAACCAAGGCTTAGGGCCTGGTCTGCCCTGCCATGACATTTTGTCTTTAGCTTGCATTTCCTCGCACCAGGGTAAGGCTTGTACCCTCCCAATTGCGCTCTTCCGCCCGAAGCCGTTGGCACAATGTGGGGTGTCGGGTTTGGTAAGCGCCGCCCAACGTTCGGCGCTAACAGAAAGCAGGTAGTACCGTCTAATGTTATACGGTAGCTCAGTCATATCTCACTAAGACCTGACACACACTAAGGATACTACACCAGTGTAGCCCTAACTTCTGTTAAAGGATACAGTTATATATATTTATTTTTTTTTCCAAATAAAGTAGTGATTCAAAGTTAAAGATGAATGACAGTTATAAGCGAAAGACTTATCCGTTGTGAAGAGGAACCAGAGTAGCCCTAACTTCTATTAAGGCAGACGCCGCATAATACTAATAATGTTGATTATACGTTGTGAAGAGAAACCAGAGTGGCCCTAATTTCTGTTTAGACAGACGCCACCTAGCAGATAAAGAAATAAATAATTTACTAAACAATATTTATTACACAAATATTGAGTGTCCGAAATTTTAAATAATAATAAAAATATGTAAAGCTTTAATAATGGTCACATTCAATTGATACCATCCAAAATATGAATAAAGTTTTTACAGGAATAAACATATACTTCTCTTGCAAAATCTCTATCAGTACAATTATAGTGAAATCTATAATTGTTCCCCTTGATTGCTAAAGCCGAAATATGACTGTTGACGTCATGATTGAAAAAAAAAGATGAAATTATTTCCCTTGTAATAAAAGAATAAAAACATAGTTGCATATTCTTTACAGGCGTCGCATCAACACCAGCATTTTTAGCTGGTGTGATCACTTGGCAAGTTTCCATTCAGTAGTTTTCCATTGCTTTCTGAACGACCGGCATCCATACCATTTCGTAAAAAACCAATGCAAGACGGTTTGCTGCCAAATCGTCTGCAGATGCGTTTCGAAAGCGCGCAAGCGGGAACTGCGCCCGTAACTCCTTCGACTCGAAACCAGAAAAAAAAAAATTCTTACTAATAAACCATTCTGTTCACGATATCTTTTTAAGGTTAGTGTTTAGCTTGTCCTCTGATGTCCACATTTGTTTCTCTTTCAGCTTCCCTAGAAGCTCTGCTGTATTTGATTGGTTTTGTTTGCATGATTATAATTGATTGTAACATCATTTTGTATATCCGCATCTCCACTTTTCATTTGCTTGTTCATTGTCCAGGTTTATGTGCCATCCATACATTATATATATATATATATATATATATATATATATATATATATATATATATATATATATATATATATATATATATATATATATATATATATATATATATATATATGGTTTCTGAGAAAATGCAAAGAATACCATGGACAGATAGAAAAACCAATGACCAAGTACTACAGGAGACAAATGAAAATCGTAGATTGATTAGAGAAATTAGACGTAGACAGTCAAAAATGTTTGGACATGTTATGAGAAGAAATGGACTGGAGAAACTTAGTTACAGCTGGCAAGATCGAAGGGAACAGACCAAGAGGAAGACCGAGAGGAAAATACCTGGGTGGCTTGGCCACATGGCATGGACGAGACAGGAACACTGAGCTGATCCACGACTCTGGTGATCGAGTGAAATGGCGAATCATGACCGCCCACGCTTTCCGGCATGGCACATGATTGATTGATTGATATATATATGTCATCACATGTCGTCACATGCGGATAGATAGATAGATAGATAGATAGATAGATAGATAGATAGATAGATAGATAGATAGATAGATAGATAGATAGATAGATAGATAGATAGATAGACAGACACACACACGCACACACAGACACACAGACACACATACATACATACATACATACATACATACATACATACATACATACATACCTACAGACAGACAGACAGACAGACAGATACATACACACACACACACACACATACATACATACATACATACATACATACATACATACATACATACATACATACATACATACATACATACCTACAGACAGACAGACAGACAGATACACACACACACACACATACATACATACATACATACATACATACATACATACATACATACATACATACATACATACATACATACATACATACATACATATATATATATACTAGCTGCCCGGCCCGGCTTCGCCCAAGCTCTGGCGGGGATCTATGTATGTATGTATGTATGTATGTATGTATGTATGTATGTATGTATGTATGTATGTATGTATGTATGTATGTATGTATGTAGTATGTATGTATGTATTGTGTGTGTGTGTGTGTATCTGTCTGTCTGTCTGTCTGTAGGTATGTAGGTATGTATGTATGTATGTATGTATGTATGTATGTATGTATGTATATGTGTGTGTGTATGTGTGTGTGTATGTATCTGTCTGTCTGTCTGTCTGTAGGTATGTATGTATGTATGTATGTATGTATGTATGTATGTATGTATGTATGTATGTATGTATGTATGTATGTATGTATGTATGTATGTATGTATGTATGTATGTGTGTCTGTGTGTCTGTGTGTGCGTGTGTGTGTCTGTCTATCTATCTATCTATCTATCTATCTATCTATCTATCTATCTATCTATCTATCTATCTATCTATCTATCTATCTATCTATCCGCATGTGACGACATGTGATGGCGTGTGTTGACACACACGCGGCCAACTTTTTTTTAAAAACAAAATCAAAATCGAGAATATACCCATTTCTTCTTCTTCTTTCGTTCGCCTGAATTATGTTTATAAGATCTGGTTTCAGCCATAGTAGGCATCTGGGTAATCTCTATATCGTCGCAATGTTGTCTCTTGTATGAATCTAACAGTCTTTTTTAGTTCATTCAGCGGTCCATAGAGTTTATCTTCCATTGTTGTCTCTTAAGGCCAGAAGGTTCGCCTGGATATGTTGTAGTTTGGGCAATCCTGGAGTATGTGCTCTGCTGTCTGCGACGCCAAACGACATGTGCACATGGCTGAGTCACCAATCTTGAATTTTGTATACATATGGTTGCGTAATCTATTGTGTCCTGTTCTGAGGCGCAGAAGAATGACCTGTTCTGGTCTGTCCATAACGTGGTAGTCGTCTTGAGTAAGGTTTGGCGGCCTTCTGACTGATTTGATCATTCTTTTCTTTTGGTGGTATGAAATAGGCACATCTGGTTGTTCTTCTTGTGCTCCTTCCTTAGCCAATCGATCAGCTCTGTCGTTTCCGGGGATTCCACAGTGGGATGGTATCCACTGTATGGTGATCTTACGATGACTGCTAAGTTCAGAAAGTAGTGTCCTCAGAACTGGCAATTTCCCAGACAGGAGCGCCTCTATTACGGATTTTGCATCTGTCAATATCACCACAGGTTGTGTACCATGGCTGGTATTTTGTAATTTCTCTGTGGCTATCTTGATTGCCTCAATTTCAGCATCATAATTATGGCAGTACTTTCCTGTTGGAATTCTGGCCGTGTCTCTAGTATTATTTGGGTATTCTATATACACTCCCGCTCCTCCATTTCGAACAGCATTTTGTGCTGACCCATCTGTGTAGACTCGGATCCAGAGGTCCTGTGGGTATTCGTCATCAAGGAAGCTGAGAGTGGCTGTTCTGCGCTGTACACTGTTCTGTTCTTCCTTGTCAAATATTCCTCTCACTTTTGACTGGATTTGTAGCGATATTCTATGTTCATCTTTCCACGGGGTTCGCTCTGGAATAGTTGTCAGGGGGATATCAACTGTGGGAAGATCGATGGTTTCTCTGCAGAGTTGTTTGGCCTGGTGGATGAAACTACTTCTTTTCAACCGCCCCATAGCTAAGTTTTCAAATCTGTTCTTCATAGGGTGGCCTGGCAAGCTGAGAAACTTTTCTGCTTGTATTAGTGTTTTTGTATCTCTGCGTTCTCTTAAAGCTTGTGTCCTCCCCATTTTCTCCATTGCTACTATAGGGGTTGATTTCATCCCTCCTGTGATGACTCTAAGAGCTTGATTTTGCACCTTGTCCAGCTCCTGCAATGTAGTTTTTGATGCTGAACACCACTGCAGTTGACCCGTATTCCAAGTGTGGTCGTATGCTCTGTTGATAAACTTTGCTAAGTATTTTCCCACTGGCTCCCCAAGTGGTTCCAGTTAGCTTTCTCAGGATGGCAATTTTCCTTCTGGCTTTTGCTACTGATTTTTTTATGTGTTTTCTCCATGTCAGCCTGTCGTCGAATGTTACACCAAGGTATGTTGGTTCCTTGTCTTCTCTTAGGGGTGTTCCATTTATCTGAATGCTCCCTGCCTTTTGTTTCGGAGAAAGGGTAAATAGAGTGGTGCTGCACTTGTCAGTGTTTATGCTGATACACCATCTATCCGCCCATGCAACAAATGTATCTACACTCTTTGTAGCAATATGGTGGCCACTGATGCATGTTCATTTGAGCTCCACAAAACCACGTCATCAGCGTACACTGCCGCTTTAATTCCATTGGGTAGATTAGCAACAAGATCATTGATGAAGATTAGAAAAAGTGTTGGGGACAGGACTCCGCCCTGGGGAACACCGTGACGCAATAGTACTTTCTTGCTCTTGAGACCGTCTATCTGTACTCGGGCTCTTCTGTTGTGCAAGTATGCTTTTACCCATTTGTACATTCTTCCATTGACTTTACAGTTTCTCAGTTTCTTCATCAGACCTTCTTTCCAGACTTTGTCAAAGGCTTTCTTCAGATCTATCCAAGCCGCAAGTACCAGCTTCTTCTCTTGGAATGCATCCTCAATTTCTTGAGAGAGGTAGGTTGTCTGATCTTCCGTAGAGTAGCACTGCCTAAAGGCAGCCTGTTGTGGCACAAGGATGTTTTCACTTTCAATGTACCACTGTAGTCTGTGATTGATGACGCGTTCCATTGTTTTGCAGAGACAACTGGTGAGGCTAATGGGTCTGTAGCTGGAGGCAATGGAACTGTCTTTCCCAGATTTTAGGAGGGGTATCATGATTGCTTCTCTCCAGACTTGTGGAACACTGCCTAAGGTCCATGTATTATTAAAGATCTGTAGCAGCTTTGCTTTGGCCTCTGTTCCTAGGTTCCTGATCATTTCATTGGAGATACCATCAGCTCCTGGTGATTTTCTCATTTTCAGTTTTGAAATGGCTAGCTCCAGTTCACTGAATGTGATAGGTGTCTCCATAACCTCATGTACAACTTCCTTCTGTCCTGTATTTTGCCATTTCTCTCGAATCTCCTGTTGTTTCTCTGGACTAATTTCAATATTGTTATCTTGTGCGAATGAGTCCGCAAAATGGCCAGCTGCTTGCTTTCCTGTTAAGGTGTTTCCGTCTTTATGTAGCGCAATTTTTGAGTTTCTCCCTGTGCCCTCATCGTTAAGCTGTTTTATTAGCCTCCATAACTTTCTTGTGTCGTTTTCAAAGTTCAGTGACTCTGTTTTCTCCTGCCAGCTTTTCCGTCTAGCCTGCAGTTGGGCCCTTTGAAATTTGGCTTTTGCGTGCTGATATTTATTGTGGTGCTCTTGGCTGGGATTGGCCTCTGCTTGTTTTCTACATATATCCACATCATTATGCAACTGTTCCAGTTCACTATTCCAGTAGGGTTTATAATGTTTACGGGCTCCTCTTGGTATTGTTTCTCGTGCTGCCTGTAGTATGCATTTCCCAAACTCTTCAACTACTTTATTTATGTCCTTCTCAGTGTTCTTTTTAACCAGTATGCTAGTGCGATGCTTGTACATTGCCCAGTCTGCTTTCTTGTAGTTCCACCTCGAGATGGTCCTGCTTTCACTTACAAGCTCATTTTCTACAGTTAGAAAGACTGGCCGATGGTCACTGCCACCAAGTTGTTTCCCAACAATTCGTGTAATGTTCCACTCCAGGTCTGGTGAATGAAACGCCAGGTCAGGTGTAGTTGTAGAGTGCCATGATCTCGAGTAGAAGGTATGTGTGTGTGTGTGTGTGTGTGTGTGTATATATATATATATATATATATATATATATATATATATATATATATATATATATATATATATATATATATATATATATATCCATTTAATTGTGTACTGACCTTCTCTCTGCCAAGCGAACGGAAAAAACAAATGCCTCGATTACTTCAAAAGTTCCACTCCGAAAAAAAGTACGGAAATAAAATTCTAACGTATCTAAAATAAATCCATTATTTTTAATGAACACTGGTTTTAAAAACATAAAAAGATGTGTTAGAAAATTTTCACTATTTAAATCGATGCATTACTTTTATGATAATTATTATGAAAATGCCTTAAAGATTATATCACTATATATTATAACTCATATGCCTGTAAATAACTATAGAAAAGAGTTTATAAATCTGTGAAAGCAATGCAACAATCTATACATAAAATAATAGTGATGGTATTAAAGTTATTACCCTTGAAATAACTTTTCTTATGTTAAGTCCCCTTGATAGAAATGATAAATATTAGCTGCCCGGCCCGGCTTCGCCCAGGCTCTGGCGGGGATCTATCCATCTATCTATCTATCTATCTATCTATCTATCTATCTATCTATCTATCTATCTATCTATCTATCTGTCTGTCTGTCTGTCTGTCTGTCTGTCTGTCTGTCTGTCGATCGATCGATCGATCGATCGATCGATCGATCGATCGATCTATCTATCTATCTATCTATCTATCTATCTATCTATCTATCTATCTATCTATCTATCTATCTATCTATCTATCTATCTATCTATCTATCTATCTATCTATCTATCTATCTATCTATCTATCTATCTATCTATCTATCTATCTATCTATCTATCTATCTATCTATCTATCTATCTATCTATTTACATATCGATTTGTATTACTGATATTTTGTAAGTTAATGTAATTGTGATTTTTTTTAATGATCTTGTATTTTTGCTTAACTTTGACTAATTTACACTTTCTTCATGGATGAAATGTCTGAGAAGTGGCAACACTGGCTCAATAAGTCAGGAATACGCCTTGGACACTTAAACATTTGCAGCTTATTTAACAAGCTACCAGAGTTATCTTCTATTCTTAATCAAAATTTTCATTTATTCGGTCTTAGTGAAAGTAGACTTAATGATAACATTTCAGATGAGGACATATCTATTAAAGGGTACAAAGTTTTTAGAAGGGATCCCTGTAGGAAACAAGAGACAGGCATAGTAACCTATGTTTCTAATTTACTAAATGCTCATCGTAGGCTAGACTTTGAAACTTGCGAAATAGAATGTATGTGGTTAGAGCTAAAACTTCAAAACCGCACACCCCTGATAATTGGCTACCTCTATCGAAATCCCAGTGCTGGACACGTCTGGTACGAAAACTTCACTACCATGATGGATGTGGTTTTCGCTTCCGGGAAGGAAATTATACTACTCGGAGACTTTAACATTGACACCAACAAATCCAACATAATATGGGGAAATATAATTGCATCATATAATTTCCAACAAATAGTACAACAGGCTACTCGAGTAACAAAGTCATCTTCAACAGTCATAGATCACATTTATGTAACTTGCTCAGACAACATCATAGAATGCGCTGTACCCAATTGTGCAATGAGCGATCACTACCCAATATGCTGCACGTGGTCTAAACAAGGAATTAAAACTCCTAAACATAAACACATAAGTGTAAAATATAGAAGTTATAAACATTTCAACCAAAACGCATTTTTACAGGACTTGCTCAGTTCACCTCTAGACAATGGTTATCAGCTTCCTGACCCGGATGATGCTCTGGAATTCTGGATGAAAACATTTATTGATGTTTTTGATAGACATGTGCCAATCAAGGAAGTTCGAGTAAAACACCACGTCAAGCCACCTTGGATCACCCAGGAAATACTTGAAATTATGAGAGACAGAGATAAAGCACATAAAAAGCGGGATCTCAGCGCATACCGTACTCTTAGAAACAAAGTTCAATATACCATACGACGGGAAAAGAAAAATTACTTTAAGAACTTAGTAATGGATAAAACAAATAGTAAGGATATATGGAAGGCAAATAACACCTTGACAAACAAGTATAACTTCCGAAATTCTTTACCATCAAATCATATTACATGCGACCAATTCAGTAATTTTTTTCAAACTGACATAGACCAGTTGAAGGCTTCAATACCTAATTCTCCTTGCAACTTATCTTTACTGTCATCGTTTTGCGAGAATAGATGCTCCGGCGATATTCTTTCCGACATACCGCTAATGACAATCACTGAGGTATTCACTTACCTCAGTAACCTAAAAAACACAACCTCATCTGGGTTAGATGGAATCAGCAATCGGATTCTCCGTTGTGCTGCGCCAGTGATCTGTATATCACTAACCTATGTATATAATCAGTGTCTCACCAAAGGCCACTTTCCATCAGCTCTCAAAATCGCTAAAGTGTACCCTCTTCTTAAATCTGGTTCATTGGACAATGATCTCCCGAACAATTACAGACCCATTTCCTTACTATCATCACTATCTAAGCCACTAGAAAAACACATCCATAAAGTAACATTACAGTATTTAGTTCGCGACAAGCTTATTGTTGACAACCAATCAGGATTTCGACCAAAATATTCTTGCCATACGGCCCTAACAAACATGATAGAAAATTGACACCAGAATATAAACAACAACAGCCTATGTGGAACTGTGTTTATTGATTTCAAGAAAGCATTTGATATGATAGACTGTTATTTTAATTAAAAAACTTGAGACAATGAAAATTGGCCCTAATGTAGTCACTCTAATATCATCTTTTCTATCAAACAGAAAGCAAGTAGTATCACATAATAAATGTCTGTCTCATACCACTACCTTCAATATTGGAGTACCGCAAGGCTCTATTCTTGGCCCTCTATTGTTTGCCATATATATTAACGATCTACCTTTGCATCTTTCGTCGTCCTGCGATCTATTTGCAGACGACTGTACAGTGTATACAAATGCTGAAAACTGTATTTTATTGGAGTCGTCTTTACAACAAGAATTAAATAATGTAGTTAGGTGGAGCTATTCAAACCGTATGCAAATTAACATCACTAAAACAAAATCAATGTTACTAACAACCAGACAAAGACTTCAAACTCTAAGCTCACACACATCACTTCAACTTCACATCGATAACATGCCAGTAGAAAGTGTAATTGAGCACAAAACATTAGGCATAATCATTGATAGAAACCTAACCTTTAATTCCCACGTTCAAGCGCTTATTAAACAAACAGCGAAAAAAGTCTACCAACTCGCCAAAATTAAAAACTTCCTTGATGAGGACACAAGGAAACTATTCTATACTTCTCATATACAGACACACTTTGACTACTGCTCTACAATCTGGGACGGTTGTTGTCAAAGACTGAAACATAGAGGTCTGAGGTCTGCCTCAAGATAGAAGACCACCGGGAAGAGTGGTCAACCTCAAGTAGATTAGAGGTAACACAGTGCCCCGATATAAGGGCAGGGTAGGTGATAGAAAGGGGGACTATTAACTAGTTCTCGCATGAGACACGGAGACGTCGACCAGATAGTTGGTACTCTGGTCACGACAGAATCACGCCTACGTGATAGCCACGGAGAAGAGGGATTGCCACTCAACAGGATACGGCTGCTATAAGCGTGCTGAGTGTAACAGCACGCAAAAAGCCGAAGGACGCAACAAGGTCCTTCCGCGTGCTGTGTAGCCACGCGAGTAGGAAAGTCAGACTGGGGACTGACTTCGTAGCGAGCAGGTCGTTTAGTGCCGATAGGAGTTTTTTTGTAGCCAATTAGATAGAGATAGCAATAGGGTTAGGAAACTAGAGATAGGCAATTCTGTGGCTTTGTGTGTGATTTGATAGCGACTGTTTTGTAAATGTAAAGAGCCAACGGCAATAAAATGTATCATTCATTTCCTCTCACACGACTTGCAAGTTTTTTGTGTGGTGCGGGAGAAGTAATCCTATGATGCCTGAAACATTGGTTGTTGACAGGCTAGGATTAATGTGGTGTCAGAAGTGTGGCTTGGACAAATGTTCAAGCTATTACACTTACCCACGGCTCTAGACTAAGGTTACTAATAGTGAATTACAAGGTTTAATTTGTGTCAGTGACTGATGACGTGTGCAGACTAGAACAAATTGCGAGCTAAGATGTGCCTATCGTGACAAAATAATGTTTATTTGTGCTTATTGAAATATTATATACTTAAATCATGTGTTCTTCAAAGTTGTAAGTATTGATATTATGATTTTCTTTCATTTATTGATGTAATTACTTATTTGTTTATGAATAATTATCAAATATGATTCATGGCGGAGCGATACACAAGCCGGCGACATTATCGATTTTTGCAAGCTAAAAATAGCACTGCGCCTCTGACGTATTACGATTGACAACCAGTTGTTCTACGCCATTCGCATTCAGCATCTGATTGTTTACAAATCGCCAGGCTGCTGCCCGCCTGAATCTGTGCTTTATATTAACTATTATTTGTTTATTTAAGTTAGTGAATGAATATATTTATTTATTTAAACATTATTATCACATTTATATTTATTTCAAAGCATTTATTGAATTTTTTTCGTACTTTTTCTATTTGTTTACCGTCGCGATGGCACTACTTTTGGTTATGCAAATTAGACTTGGTCTGCACAACACTTCCATAGATTAAACTAGATTAGGAACGAAAGGCATAAGACGTTAGAACGAAGACAGGACATTGACATTTAATATTAAATTAAATTTAATTAAAAACATTCTTTTTGTCTGGGGGAATGTCATTGTGATTGTACCAATTTGTCGAAAGTGATATGTCTTTTGCAAGTTGTTAATTGTTGCTGCTCTTGTGAACCAGGGTGAACAACAGCCGAATAGAAAAGTAACTCGTGTGTATGCTGTAATGCCAAACGAGGGGACCTGAGTTGCCAAACGATTGTGCCTATTTTCGGGAACGTGAAGATGAGTATAACCAACGTATTTGGCATGCAATGTGATTAATAATGCATCTCTTTTTCAGCGTGTGATGCATTAGCATATTTTTGTGCTCTGTTTTTCAGGAAAAATTTTCCAGGTTATAAACTAAGAGTACAATTTGTAGTGCTCAAAGATTAAGAAACATAACATATCTAAGATAAATAAGGCGTATCTAATATACATAAATAAGTAGATATTTAAGTGCCCGTCAAAGCTATCTAATCTCCCAACAACATGGCAACGTTAGCTGACTTCATAAAAGCAGGCAAGGAATTACAATACACAGGAAAAGACTTAGAGGAATATGCTGATAAGAAATTTAAAGAAGCAAAAGATGCTGAGACAGCTGAACGGACACGAAAAGAGGATGCGGACAGAGATGAACGTGCACGAGAAAGACAACACCAAAAAGAGATTGCAGAACTAGCTGAGATAACAAAAAAAAAACAGCTAGAACATGATA